>OZ014534.1:65879853-66276694 GCA_963966105.1 Volucella zonaria
GCCAAACTAAATACGAAGCTCAAAGCGACGTTATGATAGAAAACATTGAATTCCTATAGTTGAATTTGAAACGTCAAAGCGAAGCCGAAGCGCTAATCTGTTTTAGCCACAGTCCTTTAAGTTCTACGGCCGAGGAGCAGGGAGCAGGACCCTCGAGTGAACATCTGTGTCAGAACGTTAAATTTTCTTTTTTTATTAAATAAAGTGGTACGTGTAGTCACGTACGTGTGTACGTCAAGTGTGACAATTTTAGGGTTGGTTACAAGTACCGTTATTTTTTTTTTTAGGAATTATTTATTTATACAAAATAATTTACAAACAATAAATTCATAAATTATTTATATTTAAAAACGTCAAGAATAATTATAATATATTTTAGCTTAGATGTCTTCAAATTTGTTATGAAAAGTTGTAGCTTCTTTGATGGGTACCATAGTTCTAACATCGCGTGGATTGTGGATTCTTGTAAGTTGCTTCTGCTTCTCTTCGGGTGTTCCAGTATTTGTTATCTGTTTGGATATCGGACATTCAGGTAACATATGCCAAATGGATAGTATTTCCCTGCAGTTTGTGCATTCCTCTGAAGGCTCATTGGTAAAATAGTGCCGACTAGTAAACAAGATCTTTCCTACTCTGATCCGAAACAGCGAGATACATTGTTTTCTAGTTACTCGTAATATTTTGTTGTATGGTGTTCTGATATGGCTTGGTTGATGTTGTCGAAGGAAATTCGTTTCCTTAAGCCAAGCATTTTCCAGGTCTTCATTTTTGTTAGCTATAAAAACTCTCCGGATGAGTGACGGGATATTTGGCAATTCGTTTGTAAGAGGATACCGAACTGCCTCTTTGGCTGCAGTATCTGCAACCTCATTCGCCTTAATGCCTTGATTACTTGGAATCCATGCAAGAGTTAACATATGTTGCTATTATTGAACAGAATGCTACGCATATAGTTGAAAGTACAGCAATTATTATTTGCGTTTTTAATTCGAGTAACCTTAACCTGTCAATTACAATACAAGTTTTTACTGCGCTAGTTTGTACAATTCTTAATGCTTTTGGTAATGCTGCAATTTCAGCCAGGTAACTACCAGCTGCATCCGGAAGAAGCCCTTGAAGAGCAATAACTTCCTCATTGTTGGCATTCTATTCTATGGCTGGATAGGTGGAGTTTTTGTTCTTGTACGAGCCATATGTATACAGAGTCTTTTCGGGATTGATTGTTTCAATAAGCTCTCGGTGAAGCATGTGTATTTTTGATGTGCTCTCCTTTTTGTGCCTGGAAAGACTGACGTCGATAGGCAGTAAGTGCCTTTTCCATGGAGGGGGAGGGTTGAGGGCACTTAGGGTTTCGGACGGTAAACATCCATGAGACAAAATTAAACCTAACATTTTACTTAGGGAAGATATAGAACTTTTCCTGTTTTGTTTTTTCCTGAGTAGACTATCTTGCAAAACTGTGTAAAGCGGATGGGAAATGTCAGACAGTGCTTTGGTAATTAAATTGCATGCTCTGTTTTGTCCTAGTCTGTAAGCTGATTTGTACACGGATTTTATTCTCAGAGCTTCCACAGGTGTTGTTCTCAGTCCACCTGTACATGTTCTGTAGCATTAGCTTATGGCTATATCGATACTTTCCAAGTTATTCTTTGAGGTCCACATAGAGTTTGTAATGCTGGAGAGTGCCTTCAACTAGTGCTTTCGTTATTTTTAGAGCCGTTTCTAGGTGTGGTCCTTTCCGGCGGGAACATATCGTTTTAAGTGCGTTTCGATCCCTTAATAATTGGATGATGTTTTTAATGTGAAGGTCCCATTTCAAGTTACCACTTACAGTAAGACCAAGAATCCTAAATTCCTTTCTGAGTGAGATTATTGAATGCCGTATTGAGTTGGGTAGGAGAACATTTCTTTTTCCGACAAAAACGTAGGGCCTCTATTTTGGTGGGACAATTGCACCAGTTTGTTTTGTTCAATTACAAATTGTAGTGTTCGCAAATTGTAAAGTGTCGTTAACCTTTGAAGGATCTCCCAAAGATAAATAAATAATAAATCTCCGGTAAACGAACGCAGTATAAGACGTTGATTTGGAAAGTTCTGTTCGGGAGATTTCAGCCTCGAAAATGAACCACGTGGAAGAGCAACGGTAGATGCGGGAGATTGCACAAAGCATGGGAATATCCCCAATGACAATAAGTCGACATAGAAAAGGTAAAGAAGAAACTCGATAAGTGTGTACCCCATGAACTGATCGAATCCCAAAAACCGCGGCGCCTTTCCAGGCGCATCGTATATATTAAGAGACCAAACTGAACCGTTTTTGTACGAGATAGTAACCTGTGATGAAAAGCAGATACTGTATGATAATCGTAAAAGATCTGGGCGGTGGTTGGATGCAGATGAAAAACCAAAACACACCCCCAAGCCCGATCTTTACCCAAATAAAGTTATGGTGACAATTTGGTGGACATCGAAAGGACCAATCCACTTTTCATTTCTTCAACAAGGTGAAGCGATAAACGCTATCAAATATTGTGAGGAATTCGACATATGGTATTGCATGCCAAATTGGCTAAAAAGCAACCTGCGTTGATTAATAGGCACGGTCCGATCCTTTTGCATGACAATGCTAGATGCCATACCTCACAAGTAACGGCGCAAAAACTGTTGCACTTGGGAAATTCTTCCGCATCCACCGTACCCTCCTGATATTTCCCCAAAGGATTAATATCTTTTTCGGAATTTGGATTGATTTTGCCAGCAGAAAGTCTTCCGGAACCGAGCAGAGGTTATAAAAGACTTTGAAGATTTCATTCCCTCAAAAAGTCAACATTTCTACGAAAAAGGAATATTTGACCTTGTATCACGTTGGAAGAATGTCATAGATGCCAACGGATCCTATTTTGATTGAATAAAAATTTAAATTTTTACTATAAAATGGGACATTTCATGTGGTACAAGTCAATAAAAGAGCATTGGAATGAAGGATGAAGCAGAATTTCCTATCCTTTTATTTAACAACCAAAAATGTCTACTACCTTTGGGAATATGTAATGCTTTACATCTCAATTGTGAGACTCTTAAGTCCGTTCCAAATAACTTGCTCGTGTTGGCAAAGATTTTTTTGGTATGTTTTCTCTAACTATGTGGTCGAGGGATTAGTTTATATTCTCGTAACACATTAGTCCAATGAGTCTGGAATATTAATATTATTTCCAAAATTACTTTTATTGGTAATTAGCGACCTGCATTGACTAACTTTAACTTTACCTCTGTTCTTCGTTAAAGTCGTCTGCCTATTCTCACCCAGAAATATATACTTAAAATAAATAATAAAACGTGATTGTTGGCCATGAATAAATATTTCCATTATTGAATAAAATATGAAACAAAATCTGCTAGCACAAGATCGCATATGGTAGATGACTAACTAATCTCTTCGACGTTCTGTCCTGTTTATACCGTGTTATAAAAAAACATTGTTTAAATTTTGATTCTAAAAATCTGTAATTTTGTTGCTATACTCTGTCCAACATAAATTTGCAGTAGACGTCTTATGGGGGAAGCTTTTTCAAAATCAGTAGCGTGCCATATTTTTGCACCATACTAAATTGAAAGAAACCCCAATAACCCGCCAATGAATTTCCAATTGTATCTGACGTTGATCCAACACGTCTTATTCAGCGCACATCTGACTGTGCACTGATTGACTGTGGTCTGTGGCTGCTGCTAGTCAACCCCTATTAAATTGATGTGTATTCAGAGTTACCAGTGTCCGTTTGGTAACTCGTTCAGTTTTTTTTCCTTGGGCTTCTGTTGAGGAGCTTTTGGTTTTAAAGCTTTGAAAAAAATTCTTAATGATGAGTGTTATCGTAGAGATCTTGTTTTGACCTTTTGCATTTCTTTTAATGTGTGGAAAATACGTTACAATGCAGTTACAAATTGTAAGCTGTTTTCTTTAAGGGAAAAGTTTATTTGCGTAGGTTTTCGTAGCGCGCGAACAGTTTTTTGATGTTACGTGTTTTTTTCTAAATTTGGGTTGTGGTGATATTAATATGAAGTTAGGTGTTTTTATATAGATTGTATTTTTAAAAGGTGTATTTATTTTTTTTTTTTGAGTATTGTGCAATTTGTGTTTTTAAAAATTGTTTGCAAACTGTTTTTTTGAAAATTTCTACCTAAAAACTAAAAAGAAGGACGGTAACCCTACATACTATTCTTTCAGATTTTTGCTAATTTCAAATGCTTACTACGGAAACCTTGTAACAGCTTTTGTTGGGATAGCACCTTACGGAAAACAAAAGAGTGCGAATGAGAGACAAACATCCCTATCTTCCCTGTACTGCCAATTTATGTTGGACAGAGCATAGAAATTAGTTTAGTGTGGGCCAGCGGATCCTAAAGCTGCTTAGCGTAATTACGAGGGGCGTTAAACACATTCTCGGTATCGGGGTGAAGCCGTGGTTGTATATATAAATTGACTTATTTATTAAGTAATACTATTATTTTAGTGCATTCATGTAAAATTTCATATAAATGTGATTATTAATTCGCGTTTTATCTCTAGTTAAACAGAATCATAATGGCTACTGAGACGATGATGGTGAAAATTGAGCATCGCGCTGTAATTAAATTTCTCACTAAGCAAGGAAAAAGTCAAAAAACTATTCATGAAGAGATGGTGGCTGTTTACCAGGGTTCCGCACCTTCATTATCAACTGTGCAAAAGTGATCAAGTGAGTTCAAGAGAGGCAGAGAGAGCATTGAAGACGACCCCCGCTCCGGCGCCCCGGCTACTGCTTGTACGGGAGAAAGCATCAAAGAAGTCGAAAAACTTGTTCTTGAGGATGCCCGAATAAAGGTGAAAATGATGGCAGAGATCACCAAGCTTTCAATTGGTACCATTCACACCATTCTTCATGACCATCTTAACCTTTCAAAGGTCAGTGCAAGGTGGGTGCCACGAATGCTCACAGCGCCTCAGAAAAAAGTGAGAATCGCATGCTGTAGAGAGCTTTTGGAGATGTGTAGTGAGAACGCGGACGGTGTTATGGATCGAATTGTTACTGGGGACGAAACATGGGTCCACCACTATGACCCTGAAAGCAAACAAGAGTCCATGCAGTGGCATAAAAAAGGAACAGACCCCCCGAAGAAGTTCAAAGTCACTCCGTCTGCCGGGAAGCTCATGGCCACACTTTTTTGGGACTCAAAGGGAATCTTGCTCATTGAGTACAAAAAAAAAAGTGAAACCATCAACGCCATATCCTACGCTTCCACTTTGCATAATTTGCGGGATTAAATTAAAAAGAAAAGACGGGGTAAACTCGCAGCGGGTATGTTGCTTCTTCATGACAACGCTCCTGTTCACACGGCGAGAGCTTCCAAGGCTGCTGCGCGAGATTGTGGTTTCGAAGAAATCCAACACCCACCCTATAGTCCAGACCTTGCCCTTAGTGATTATTTCCTGTTTCCGGATTTGAAAAAATGTCTTCGTAGAAAAAGATTTTCGGATGATGAAGAACTCAAGTCGGCAATAAATGGGTATTTAGGAAATTTATTTTTTTGAGGGTTTAAAAAAGCTTATCTCAAGATGTAACAAATGCATTGATGTTAGGGGAGATTATATTGAAAAATAAAAACAATTTAAATTGAATTCGCATTTTCCTTCATATCGATACCGAGAATATATTGAACGCCCCTCGTAACTAATATCGGTCGGTGTATTTTGGTCTCTAGCATTTTGATCCATGTATTGTGTAGCACAAAGAGATTTGACTAACTGTCAAACTAATCAGATAGTTAAGAATTGAAGTGAATTTTCATGAATTGGCATTAAATATTTATTGGCATTCGGTACACTAAAACTGTACACTATTGAAAGAAATAATCGATACACCGACCTAAATGAGAGTAAATCTTACCTTGAAGAACTTCTTGAACTGCTCCTTGACGATCGACTAGATCTAGAAGAATGACTGTGTGAACGTGATCTGGAACTGCCGCTTCCACTACTTGACGATGAGTAGTGTCTAGAACGAGTTTTATCAGGCAATAAAATTATTTTTTTTTTTCAAAGAAAATAAACGTAACTTACGAAGATCTTGAGCGAGTTGTCGATCGCCGGGCGGCTTCATCACGTGCACTCCGTCGAGAACGACTGCGGCTTCGCCGTGCCAGACTTTCAGCGGCTGCTACTGTTGCATTTGATACTTTGGCTACAATGGTATCTACCAACGTGCTATCACTTAACGCCGAAACGATAGGCTGCGGGTCATGGAGCTTAAAAGGTTTAATCACAATTTTTGGTTTAAAATAAGCTGTACTATGATGGTGATGGTGTTTATTATTACTGTTACTGCTATTGATATTTATACTGTTACTGATATTAAGATTATTACTATTAATGTTACTATTGTTATTGTTATAATGGTTGTTGTTAGTAGTTAAAATTATTTGACTATCATTGTTAGCAATGGTGGCTGTTGTTAGTTGCAAAGGTCTAGTAGAAGACATAGACATCGAAGCTAACGAAGTTACAGCAGAGGATGAAATGATATTTGTGAGATTTCGACGGAAATCCCTCCTCCGATTAATGCTAGTAGTTAATGAATGATGTGTGCTCACAGATGGTGTCACATTAACAACCGTAGGCTGTTGAAAGATAAGCTTTGCCGCTGGCATTATGGGCGGCGGAGTAACGCTTATAAGTGGCGTGGATGGTGTTTTAGGACTTATATCCGCTTGACCATTGACCGTATTAAAACCAGTCACGGCCATTGGAAGATTGTCCATAGTTAGTGGTGAATTATTAACTTGTAACGGAGGAGCAGGATAAATACAACCACTACCGATCGCTGCTACCGTCGAAACATTTTTAGCTAGAAATTGATTCAGAGAATTTGTACGCAACGAATCGCGTTTGGGACTTACTTCACTTGCCATCTTTTCGATGGTTTTGATTTTCTCTTTTGCCTTTGCCGCTATGCCAGATTTCAATTGTTCGAGCAATTCGATCTCTTTTAGTTCATCTTTGCGATCGTCTTGAGTTAGTGATTCGATAGATGGGCCTCCGTTTTCCTCTTCCTCACCTTCACTTTCACTTTGACTGTGCAGGCGAACAACTGGTTGTGGTTTGGCGGCACTACGAGTACTCTTCGAAGCTGTACCGTGGGATCGTGATCGTGAACGCTTTGAAATTGATTCCGGTTTTAATGTTTTATCTGCATCTTTCTCTTTCTCTTTCTCCTTTTCTTTTTCTTTTTCTCTTTCTTTATGCTTGATTTCCTTAGGTTTTTCTTTTTCTTTATCTTTATCTTTACCTCTGTCTTTGTCTTTTCCCGTTCGCTTTTCATGTTTCTCTTTTTCAATTTGTTCAAGTATATCGCGATAACGTTCAGGATTACGCCTGGCCGGCGAATAACTTAGATCGGAGCCCGAATCAGAGTCGCTCGATGAGCTGGGTGGGCGTTTTCTCAAAAGCTTGGATTCGAGTTCTTCTGGTTTTGTTTCTGTTTCTGATTTAAATTTAGCTGGCTCTGATTCTACCTGTGCAGGTTTTTCTGGTTTCTGTTCAGGTATTGGTGAGTAATTTTCAGTGCCAGGTGCAGGAGGTTCTTTAGAACTTGTATCCGGTTTGGGTGGGGATTTTAAAAATTCCCTTCGCCTTGAAATAGACCTCCGAAAACGAGTCGTATTTCTATTTGAGTAGCTTCCACTGCGGCTACGCGTCTTACTACGGCGATTGCTATGAGCTCTTGGCGGTTGCTGAGTTACTGATACTGCTTTTGGTGGTAAATGAGAACCTCGTTTTTCGCTCCGTGAACGGCTTCGACTTATAGAGCGTGGACGGCGCACACTTTCACGGATTGGCGAACGCGAGTTTTTTAGAACTTTTTTGGGCGAACGAGAAGTTCGTCTTAGATCTCTTCGGGGCGATATAGATCGAGGAGACCGGGATCTGGACTTAGACAAAGATCGACGTCTTTCTATTGATTTACCACGCCGGCGAAGCGGAGAATTCTGCCTACGACGCGGTGATATTGAACGTTTACGATCACGACCTTGGAAAAATGGTGATCTACGACGATCACGCGATGGTGATCTTAAACGACGTGGTGACGGCCTGTTCGGTGATATTGATCTACGATTATCGTGTGATCTCCGCAATGAAGAAGATCTATTGTTGCGAGATAAAGGGCGCCGCCTCCTCTCTGGCGGATACGGTGAAAGTGATCGTCGCCTATCGCGTGATCTTGAATGGGTTGAGGAACGCTTACGTGGGGGAGATCGTTGCCTTGCGGGACCTCCTCTTGATAATGATCGTTTCCTCGGAGGTAATCCTCTTGATATTGATCGTCGTCTTTCTGGTATGACGCCTCTAGAAAAAGACCGCTTTGAACGAGACCGAGATCTTTGCCGCCTTGAAGTACTAGTTCTCGAGATGGATTGCCTCCTATTAACTTTTTCAAACGATGGAGATCTTTTACGTTCTTTTGGTGGCGATATTCTGCTTGATGGTCCTCGTGATACTGAACGTTTTTCTTCGATGCGTCCTTTTGAAACCGAGCGTCTTCTTGACGGGATACCTCTTGAACGTGATCGTCGTTTTTCACCTAATCTACCTCTGTCATGTGGCTCTCGTGAAACCGATCTTCTTCTATCTACACGTTCTGGTAATGGAGAACGCCTTCTTGCCGGTCTTTCTCTGGAATTTGATCGTGGCCTTTCTCGAACACCTCTCGATCGTGAGCGAATCTCTGGCGATTTTTGCCTATACTGAGAATCCCTGAATGGCGGACGTCTCGCTTCTAATCTCTCTTCCAATATGGGAGGTCTTTTACTTGTATCGTGATTTTCTCTCGAAACCGAACGTCTTCTATCATGTCTACCTTTCGAGACTGATCGTTTTGTTTCCGGAATGCGAGATTTTTCACTTTCCTTTTTAATTTCTCGAGAAAATGAACGTCGTCTTTCGGAAATCGGGCGTGAAATCGACCGTTGTTTAGCAACATCTCGTCTTTTATCTGGTCCTCTTGATACTGATCGTTTTCTAGGAGGCGATACACGTGCCTTTTCCACTTTGATTTCTCGTGATAATGATCGCCGTCTTTCAGAAACTGGTCGCGAAACTGAACGCTTCTTATCAAAGCCTCGTCTTCTATCTGGGCCCTTGGACAGCGACCGTTTTCTTACAGGTGATGCCCTAACTCTTTCAGTTTTAATTTCCCGCGATAGTGATCTCTTTCTTTCGCCATTCCCACTGGCAAACTTTCTACGATCGACTAAAGGAGAACCTCTTCTGTTCGATAGAACTTTTTCAGATGAGTGTATTGTTTTTTTGGTCGGCGGAGATGATGACCCTGAACTGCTAGACGAACTTGATGAGGATAAAGGGGAACGTGATCGTGATCGAGAACGAGATGCATGTGTACGTTTTGGAACTACTGGCTGTCTTATTTCTACAGTAGTTCCTCTGAAAGGATTAATAAAAGTCCTCTTGGGAGGTGATGGGGATCGGTGTTTGGGTTTTGTCGGGACACGTTTCCTATCCGTCGATTTTGAACGATTGCCATTGTTAGGTCTTCTTGGCGACTTTGATTTAGATCGAGCAGTTTTCCTTGAAACTACGGGTGAGGATTTTTCACGTCGATCTTTTGATCTAGCAAGTGGCGATCGAGATTTCGAATGTTTTTTTCGTTTCTCTACGGTTGCATTTTCATCGCGCTTATGACTTGCCTTTTCTTGAGATGGTTTTCGCTTACGATCTCCACGATCTCCACCAGCTCGATCACCTGATCTAGTCTTTTCTACTGAACCTTCTTGTCGTCGAGATTTTGCTGCATCTTGGACTGGACTTTGTTTCCGCTTACTTCTACTACTTGACCTATGGCTTTCTCGGTGTTCCCTACTTTTCGACGATGGTGATAATCGATCTTCTCGGCGTAATGGCTTTGAGGATGAAGAAATTGGATCTCGGCGTTCTCTGGATCGGCTTCTAAATGGATTTCGATGTTTTGGAGGTTCTGGAAGTTCAGGTTTTTTCTTAGTTAATGATGTTGTTTTTTTGCCACGACCAGCGGAGCTACAAAATACACAAAATCACTAAACTTCCAAATTGTGGATGAATATTTGTATTGTACTAACCTGGATCTGGAGTCTACAGATGAGGCTCGTTGCTTCTTCTTTTTCTTCTTCTACACAAAAAAGGAATTGAAATAGAGAATTAAGCTCCAATTTGGAAAATAAGACTTAGTTGTTAGGAAGTAAACTTTTTTTTGTAAAAATTATTTTTTCTTTGCACCGGACAATTATTATTAACCAAACTTAAAATCGTTTTTTTTTTTTTTAAATCTTAAATTTACAACATATCGCATATATACATAAATATATAGAGTACTAAACAATTAAGAAACCAAAAATGTAACGCAAAACCGATGAAAATAATAATTTGACAAAATGAAAGTACTTACAAAACTACAAGAGAGCCTTTCGATAGCTATCCTATTTAATGAAGCGCCAAGGGTTTTAAACAAAAAATATAATTTTTTTCTTTGTTCTCTTTTTAAGTTTTTGTTTTTGTTTTTTTTTTTTAATTATTAATTGATTTTTAATTATTTATTTTTTGCTTTGTTTTGTTTTTTTTTTATTTTAGTTTAACGGTTAAGTTATATACGTATATAGAAAACAATTAAACAAGAAAGTTCTCCTTCGACAGGAGAGTACGAGACAAATAATCTCAGTTTGAAATCAATAGAAAAAAAAAGAAGAAAAATGAACGAAAGAACAAAGGAAGGAAACGAAAAACAACAAAGACCATGTTTGATTAAAAAAATTTACATTGTACATTATTACTTATTACCTTCGTCGTTCTTGTGTATAGTGTTTGGGAATTTTATTTACGAGAAATGTTTAAGCAGAAATAGATTAAAATTTTGTCCATCATGATATAAAATTGTTTTTTTTTTTTTTTTTTTTTTTTTAATAGAAAATTTACAAGAGTATCTCATGCAATTAAGGAGAATTAATTTTGCAGATTATTTGGGTTTGAGGAAGGGACCGGGAAGTGTATTAAGCTTACCTTGTCTTTTTTAGATTTCTTGCGTTTCTTTACTTCTTTCTCAGCATCAGATGAATCATCATCAGAATCGTGTTTCTCGGAGTCTGATGAGTTGCCGCCAGATTCACTGACTTTACGTTTGCGGGACTTCTTCTTTTTGGATTTACTAAAATGAGAATTTTTACAAATAAAGATGAAACAAATTAGAGTAGCCAGTGGTTTTATTATTATGTTATAGTATTTAATACGAAGGAAAATTTAAGTGGATTTAAGAAATCTTTCTCTAGATGAAATAAAATGCATGGCACTCAGTATCGGTCTAGGTTATTGCAACGTTGTTTCATGGCCTTATCATTTTGAATATGGTGTTTGTTTATAAATGAAATTCTCAGTACCGAGGGACTACTCGGAATCTGGATTTTTCGATCCAACAACTGGAAGTCTTTTACTGTAGATGATCGTAAGAAAAAAAAAGCCTAAGAAAATTTCTCTTCCAAGCGGTGTACAACCAAATATGCAAAGTATTTCAAAATATTCAGCAACTGACTGACAAATGCAGAATGAAAGGCTTTGAACTTCAAGAAAAAAATTATTTTCTATTGGCTAAGGTAGTGGTGTGGCGCAATAGGTACGCTCGCCGACGATGAATTTCATTGAATTAATGAATAAAATGGTGTCCGCCGACGGACTATTACTTTTCTTCTTTATTGTGATTTACGGTACGTCATATCCCTGCCAAATTAGCACCACACAATTGAAGACCGTTTTAAAATAAAGAAGTTTGATAAAAAAATGACTTGCTGTGTGGAAGACAGCGAAACTCCTAATCGAACTGGCACGACATTATTCCGCAACAGAAAGAAAAATGTAAATTCTAACCAGAACTATGTTCTACGTAATCACCAGCCTGGTGAAGGCCTTTTAGGCTTGGAAATTATTGTAGAATTTCAAAACAACATCCTACAGCTTCTTGCAGCTAGCAAGGAGTCAGAGCAAAACAGTTATAATAGACACTTCGATTGCATTCATTAAGTTCAGACGTACTTAAATTTCGCTTCGGTAATTTATTTTCCTGCCTAATTTGCAATAATTCGAACAAGCTATTTCCCGGTCATCGCTTTTTGTTGTGTTTTGCTGACTCGATTTGTTTATCGATTAAAAGTATATAATAATTTTAAAGTGAAATTAACAATTAACCCAATTCTCATTCACCGCCTTTTGTGTTTTTTTCTTCATCCAACACATTAAATTTTCAACTAAGAGTTGCTAACTGTCAGAATTTTATGTAACTGCGAATTGCTCTCTAACAAATGATCCAAATGCTGTTATGGTGATCTGTAGTGGTCTTTGTTGCAAGTCGTTTCATGCTCTTTGCATTGGCTTGAGTAAGAGATCCATCGCATAGCTAAGATTTTTTAAAAAAAAATTTTTGTTTTATTGTGATGAGTGCAAGAACATCACTCCGTCTCACTTTCTTGTAATTAAGTGTCTCAGTGATTCGGTCATTAAGTTTGCGGCAGAAAACAACCATGCCTTGAAATAAATTCAAAATCAATTTACCAAATATGATGACATTCTTATCATTTTCCCTTGAGCAATCTGCAATCTATTATTAGAGTCAATTTAGAAACGTTGGCTCAAAATAATGTTTTAATAAAACGAAATGATAAACACATTAGTGAAGATTCAAAAAATTGTTTATCCCATAGTGTTAAATCAATAATAAAATCTTACATCCCAACATTAACTGACTCTTTAAGGGGGTAGTCTCATGTTCGATCTTGAAAACATCGATTTTTTTTTTCGTATTTTCAAAGTTTAATAGTGAAAATTTTAGACCGATACACTAAGTCATTTTAAAATTACAGCAAATAATAGGGGAGAGCGTACCCTGCAGCTGCGGCGCTCATACCTGCGCTATTGTTTGCGACTCTATAGCCTTGAAAAATTTATGCTTGTAGTGTACGACAAGTAGAATTTTGGTATTTTAAAGAAAAGTGAAAGTCAGCATATGCTTGTATTTCAAAGTGTTAATATCTAGCTCTTAAAATTTTTGTATTTTTCGAACGAGAAGATCAGTATCCGCTTGTATTTGAACGTGTTAACGTCTACTTAAAATAGATAAGAAAGGCACGAAAGGAGGTAGATACCCTGGAGAAAAAGCTAAAAAAAGAAGTTGTATAGGAAACCAACATACTGCTGAGGAAAATACTGATTTTGTTAGTACATCTGCTCAAAAATTGAAAGGTGAAGACCATTCTGAAGTGAATTTTGATCCAATTCATAGTTACAGTTTATTGAGTTTTTATTTAGTGTTCACAAGTTTGTAAGCAATGGTGAAATGTAAATTGTGTAATGGTAATATAGAGTTCTTGAAACGATCAAAGCAAGAATTAGGCTTTAAATTATGTGTTAAATGCCCGTGTAAAGAAACATTTGTCAACTCTTGTCCAATGATAAAAAAAATGCATACGATATCCAACAGACGTTTGGTGTTTGTTATGCGTTTACTTGGAATTGGTTAAAGTGGTCCTGAACTTTTTTGTTCTCTAATGGATTTGGGTAGAGGTTTGAGTAATTAAGCTTATTATTAAATTGTAGAACACATACACATTGCCGTAAATGCTGTGGCTAAAAACATTTTTCAAAAAGCAGTGAAAGAAGAGCAAGAGAAAAATATTCAATTTGATCATCCGAAAAACGAAATTACTGTTTCAGGTGATGGATCGTGGTCTAAGCGTGGGTTTACGTCACTTTTGTAAAATCGAGTGTGTGTAAAGCTTGTGAAAAATGGTCAGGAAAAGAAAAAAGTGATGAATACGCTGCTTGGTATGATGAACATCAGGAGAATTGTACAGCTAAGCACGAAGGTAGTGCTGGTAAAATGGAGATTCACGGGATCATCGAAATGTTTAAAAGATATGAAGAATGTCTTGGTGTAAAATACTGTATACAAAGTAGATGGGTGATGGAGATACTAAAACATTTAAAAATTTATTAGAAGGAAATCGTTATAACGGCGAACCTGTAATTGAAAAACTTGAGTGCGTTTTACACGTGAAAAAAACGTATGTATAGGCGTGTGTAAGAGGCAAAAAAATTACTTAATCAGTACGCAAAAGCTAAAAAAAACAACTGGAAGCTGCAAGAAATGAAAAGGCTGGAAACAAAGTGCGCCAAAAAAGAAGATGTTGTTGATTAATAAAATTATGCTGAAATTATCAACTTATTACGGCCTTGCAATTATGAGAAATATAAATTCTCTGGAAGAAATGAAAAAAGCTGCGTGGGCAATGTTTTATCACATAAATTCTACCAACGAGAATCCGCAACATCATTATTGTCCAGAAGGTGAAACTTCCTATTGTCAGTATCAGCAACTCAAAGCTGACAATAAAGAAGATACATTTATACCTCCACCGACTTTTGATGAAGAAGTTATTAAAGTTTTAAAGCCGACTTGTCGGACGACAGTATTTTAAAAAGATGTTTGGGTGGAAACACTCAAAATAATAATGAAAGCTTTAATAACTGTGTTTGGAATTTGGCTCCTAAACACATTTTTACGGGCAAACAATTTTGGAAATTGCAACGCTCACAGCAGCGTGTACGTTTAATGAATGGCAAAAAAGGGTTTTGAAAATAATGGATGTAATGGGTATGCGGGCGGACGCAGAGGCCATGAATTTTGCACAAAGCGCCGATGACACTCGAATAAGGACTGAAACGAATAAAATCTGTAAATTTTAATACGGGCTATAATTCCAATGCGTAAAAATTGCAATCCCATTTTGTACCCTGTATATTCTCTAGTTTCAGTTTGTTATTGATTTTGGTTCGGTGCGGTTTAAAATATTTATAAAATATGAGTCAAGAGGAACGCCGTAAAAAGATCTTCGACAAATGGCTCGAAAATACGTCGAAACCATTTCATCGCAAAAAATTTAAACATAGCACGCAGAACAGTGGATTCTGTTATTAAATGATATTTGGAGACGTTGACAGTTAAGCGAAAACAGAAAAGTGGAGCACATGACACAAATTTGGACAGGAAAATAGTACGAGGGGCGTTCAACATATTCTCGATATCGGGGTGAAGCTGTGGTTGTATATATAAATTATTTATCAAGTAATACTATTATTTTAGTGCATTCATGTAAAATTTCATATAAATGTGATTATTAATTCGCGTTTTATCTCTAGTTAAACAGAATCATAATGGCTACTGAGACTTTCTCACTAAGCAAGGAAAAAGTCAAAAAACTATTCATGAAGAGATGGTGGCTGTTTACCAGGGTTCCGCACCTTCATTATCAACTGTGCAAAAGTGATCAAGTGAGTTCAAGAGAGGCAGAGAGAGCATTGAAGACGACCCCCGCTCCGGCGCCCCGGCTACTGCTTGTACGGGAGAAAGCATCAAAGAAGTCGAAAAACTTGTTCTTGAGGATGCCCGAATAAAGGTGAAAATGATGGCAGAGATCACCAAGCTTTCAATTGGTACCATTCACACCATTCTTCATGACCATCTTAACCTTTCAAAGGTCAGTGCAAGGAGGGTGCCACGAATGCTCACAGCGCCTCAGAAAAAAGTGAGAATCGCATGCTGTAGAGAGCTTTTGGAGATGTGTAGTGAGAACGCGGACGGTGTTATGGATCGAATTGTTACTGGGGACGAAACATGGGTCCACCACTATGACCCTGAAAGCAAACAAGAGTCCATGTAGTGGCATAAAAAAGGAACAGATTCCCCGAAGAAGTTCAAAGTCACTCCGTCTGCCGGGAAGCTCATGGCCACACTTTTTTGGGACTCAAAGGGAATCTTGCTCATTGAGTACAAAAAAAAAGGTGAAACCATCAACGCCACATCCTACGCTTCCACTTTGCATAATTTGCAGGAGGAAATTAAAAAGAAAAGACGGGGTAAACTCGCAGCCGGTGTGTTGCTTATTCATGACAACGCTCCTGTTCACACGGCGCGAGTTTCCAAGGCTGCTGCGCGAGATTGTGGTTTCGAAGAAATCCAACACCCACCCTATAGTCCAGACCTTGCCCCTAATGATTATTTCCTGTTTCCGGATTTGAAAAAATGTCTTCGTGGAAAAAGATTTTCGGATGATGAAGAACTCAAGTCGGTATTTTACAGAGAAAGAGGAAATTTATTTTTTTGAGGGTTTAAAAAAGCTTATCTCAAGATGTAACAAATGCATTGATGTTAGGGGAGATTATATTGAAAAATAAAAACAATTTAAATTGAATTCGCATTTTTCTTCATATCGATACCGAGAATATATTGAACGCCCCTCATAGGTACTATCGTAAAAAACCGGATTATGTCATCCAGAGATGTTACTCGAAAATGTAATACCAACCAAACAATGATACAAAGATGTAAAAAACGTAACGGTTTAAAAACACGAAAAAAACAAAAAATACCAAAAGTTACTAAAAAGCAAAAAAAAAACATAAAAACACGAGCCCGAAAACTATACGAGTTGATCGGCAACAAGAAACCGTGCTTGGTTTTGGATGACGAAACTTATGTCAAAGCCGACTTTACTACTCTTCCAGGTGCGCAGTTTTACAACTCGTTTGAAGCTGAGATCCTTCCGCAATCAACAACATCGATTGGGATGGAAAAATTCGGGTCAAAATATCTCGTTTTGCAGGCCATTTGCGAATGTGGACACAGAAGCTCATCGTTTATTACAACAAGAACAATTAACGGAGAAGTGTACATTAACGAGCGCCTAAAAAAACGGTTGATTCCTTTCTTAAACAAACACGAGGGTTCAACATTATTTTGGCCAGATTTAGCTTCAGCTCACTATGCTCATGCGACGTTGAGCTTTCTTGTTTCTAAAAAAGTCGACTTTGTCCCAAAAGACATGAATCCACCCAATGTTCCACAGTGCCGTCCCATTGAAAGGTATTGGGTTTTGGTCAAAGCTAAATTGAGGAAAAGGGAGCAGTGTGCAAAGGACGTAAAAGATTTTAGTGCTAAATGGAAAAGAGCGTCCAAAAAGATCACGGATGTAACTGTCACCAACCTTATGAAGGACATTCGAAAGAAGTTGAGGAAAGAATGGGAAGCCAAATAATTTTTTTTATTTTTTGTAATTGTGAATGAATTTAATAAAAACAGAATTTTAAAGCAAATAAAAAAAAATACATGAATTATGAAAATATTTTTTTTTTACTTTGAAGTTTCCAAATTTTATTCGTTTCAGTCCTTATACAACGCAGAGAAGAGAATGTCTGACGTCGCAAAAGGTGAAAGAATTGCACGTAGACCATCGAGAGTTGCTGAAAATGATGCTTATGAAGACACCGAAGGTATACTGTACGCGCCACAAATAGATGATTAATGTAAGTATAAATTTTCAATGGAAATGTTCTTCTCCAAACTTTAAACGCGTTTTTCTCGAAACTACTTTTTATCCGGCCCAGATGATTAAAAAAAAAACTATTCGACCGATTCGGCTGAAATTTTAACGCAATATTCTATACATGAATGGTTCTGTGTCTGTTCGGTATAAGAATTAGATTTTTTTATCCACTTTTTTTATCTCGATTTTAAACCGAAAAAAAACAGTCGATTATTGAATATTTTTTTTGCAATACAAGGCCGCCATTTTGTTATTTAACAATTTTTTTTGTATTATTCAATAGCTAAATAATAACATATAATTATCAAAAGAAGATTGTATTTCATTTTCCACAAAAAAAAAAATCTTTAAAAACGTTCATAATTTAACCTCGGACATGATACTACCCCCTTAAGTTCTTTACGGTCTTCCCTCGATTTCCATCTTCAAAGTACGGGTTAGTGACGATATCCCCCTTTCCATAATCCCCTGTCCTAAAATCCGTCGTTCCAAAATACCCTGTGTAAAAATCCCCCGTTTTTATATTTTTGTGTTTTCATTTCTGGCTCCAGAAATAACAGTAACTTTTACATACTATCATCATTAGCAATCCTGAAAAGGTTATATCGTAACCATCAATAGCAATCCTGAAAAGTTTATATCGTAATCAGCCCAAGACAATCACTGGAAATAAAGCGCAAAAAGTTAAAAAAAGCTAATTAAAAATCGAGAATCATCTGAAAAATTAGACTTCCTAAAGGCAATTGCGTCCAACATTGCGCTTAGTCGTAATAATGATAAAATTAGGGAGCATCCCGATATCCCCCGTTCCAAAAACCCTCTGGCGCCAGAAATGAAAACACAAAAATATAAAAACGGGGGATTTTGTCCCGAGGGATTTTGGCACAGGGGATTTTGGAACGAGGGATTTTGATACAGCGGATTTTGAAACGGGGGATTATGGGTAAATGTGTGAATTCAAACCAGGGGATTTTGGAACGGGGGATTTTGGGGTGCTCCCTCAAAGTACATCCAGAAGCAGTGTTCCCTCCGCCAAATAATGATCGGTTGCTCATAAACACAATGTGCCAAATCAGTGATTTAAACAACGAGACAACCGAATCACGCGCGCTTTTAAACGAAATTTCTGATCACATCTGGATGACATCCAGTAAAATCGACAATACATATACACGTGCAATCCCAGCCCCTACCGACTCCATCATACAACACCTCGATTCTTACTGAGATACTTGGATCTACAATTGTGGAACCACCAATAACTCCTGGGTCATCTTCTCCTCCACCACAACCCTCTCCGGTAATTGATGCTACTACACCAACTCCTGAACCCACATTTTCACAATTCGGAATCTTATGGACACTTTCGGAGTGGAACAAGGGAATAAAAAAGTTGAACAATTTCAACAAAGCTGAATCAGTTACTTTTAAGGAGTACACATCTCGATCGAACCAGGCTAACTAGTCTCTTCAAATCAAATGTCAGCAACTGCCATAAGATCTCCATCAACACCCTCAAGGTAAGCATCCCGTTAAAATATGAATGGATGTCCATAACCCTGCTTCCGACGTAATCAATCTGGGTGGAATAGCCACCATGGAGAGATTAAAACCGAATACAGGAAACAACAAACATCGCAAGGATACTACCTTTAAGTCCAGCAATTCAAAATCCACTAAACCTAGAAAACAGAGCCAAGTTAATTTTAAGTCTAACCCTATACCGAAACCTAAATCTTACGAGGGTTGTCTGAAAAGTTTCCGGCCGCAACGTAAAGATAGCGGCACTCGTCAATAACAGCTAGTGAATGCAAAATGGCTATTAAGTCTGAAGCTATCCGGGAGGACGGAATACCCATCCGGTTTGTCAAACCTATCTTATCCCAGTTAGTTGCCCATCTTACTCATATCATCAATTTCTGCATAATTACATCAACTTTTCCCAGGTCATGGAAAATAGCTACAGTCCTTCCAGTAGCAAAGAAAACATACAGCGATGCCACCCAGTTTATCTAAAATCTTCAAAAAAGTCTTGTAAAAACAAATACTTATTCATGTAGCTAACCACAACTTGCTTTACGAGAAACAATCAGGATTCAAGGCACATCATAGCTGCTCTACCGCTACAATAAATTTACTAGATGAAATAAGGCAAGACTATGACAAGGGTAAAATAAGTTTTCTTTGGCTACTTGACTTCTCAAAGGCTTTCGATAGGGTAGGTCACAATATTCTAAGCTAGAAGGTCAAAAATTTGTTTGGTTTTAGCCATAGGGCAACCCATTTTATTGGCAGCTACAGTGGCGACAAAATAAATAGCACATGTGTTTGTAAATTATTACATCACAATTTTTTTTTATTCGGTAATACCGGAATAATAAAACTAATAATAAAAAAGTGAAAACAAGTACTTCCTTTTAAGAAAAACAAAAAAAAACTACTTTCATATCTAAAAATACATAGGCAAAATAAATAGCACACTTCATTATTGCTTTACAAATCCTTTAAAAAAATATTTTAAGAACAATATAAACAACTTGATTTTAATTAATATCAAAGGCTGTTTTAATATTTTGTGGGATAACCCTTATATTTTTAAAACCGCAGCACATCGACGACCCATAGATGATATGAGGGCTTAACAGCGCTCTAGGGGTATTGCGTTTCAAGCTTTCTGAATCTCTGCTCAAAGTTGACTTAAGTTTGAAGCTGCAGATCTACCAATTCCTTTGCCGACGTCGTTCCACAAGTTCTCAATCGGGTTGAGATCAGGGGATTGTGCTGGCCAGCTTAATTTTTAACATTAATTAACATTAATTTTTTGATCCTTTAGCCGTAATTCATCCTCTGCATACGGAAACATAGTATCATTTAAAATTTTCCTATATTTGCTTTGGTCCATAATACCCTCCACACGATAAATAGGCCCTACTCCGAACCAAGAAAAACAACCCAAAACAACAACGCTGCCTCCTCCATTTTTAACAGTCTTTTGGGTGTATTTAGGATTGAACACTTGTGTGATTCCACGGCGCACATAAATTTTGCCATCAGATCCAATTCGATTAAACTTGGATTCGTCCGACCATAGAACATTTTTCCACCACGTTGGGTCCTTCTGAAGGTGCTCTCTTGCAAATTCCAAACGCCGCTTTGGGTTCCGAACCAAAACCAGTGGTTTTCTTCGCGCAATGCGTCCAAACAATTTTTTTCCCCTAAGGCGATTTTTAACTGTACTTACAAAGATATTAATACTTAGTTGCTCTTCAATCTTTTGTTTTATTTTGGGTGCGGACATAAAAGGATCCATCTTGCTCAGACGCACAATAACAGCATCGGTCCGTTCTGTCGTTTTACGTTTCCGATTTTTTCGAATTTTGTTTTGCACAGACCCTATTTCTTCACAGTGATGCAATGCGTTATAAATTTTTTTTCTCGAGCATTCTAACATTTGAGAAATAGCCGTTATTGAAAGTTCTCCATTTGTATAATCCAGAACCCGTTGCGTAAAGTTTTCTGTAGAATGTTTTCTGTGTCCCATACTAAAAATTGTGTTTAATTTAAAAAAAATGAGTAAACCAACTTTATAGAATAATAAATTAGCTTAGCCAAATGATATAAAATCTTTAAAATAGAAAAAAAACTGACCAACAAAGAAGTGTGCTATTTAATTTGTCTTCGCTTTACTAACGTACCTTTGCCAGATGACGTTTAACTTCGTAAGACAAAAAGATTTGCAATTAAAAATTAAACCGTTAGTTTACAAAGACGGCAAAAAATATGCAACATAAAAAAGAAATACCATTTGATATGCAAAACAAGTGTTTAATATGTCATTAAAGCTTATTCTCAAAGTGTGCTATTTAATTTGTCGCCACTGTATCTCTCCGAAAGATTCCAGAAAGTCATTTCTGGCGGCAAATCCTCCCTACTTAAGGCCTTAGCTCAAGGAGTTCCACAAGGTTCAATTCTGGGTCCTATTCTTTTCTGTATGTTTATTAAGGATCTTCCATAAGTCTGTACCTATAGTTCTGTCCACCTTTATGCAGATGACGTACAACTTCACTTAACAAAACCATATAACAAGCTTGATGGACTTGCTGACCACATCAATGAAAATGTTACCCAAATTTCTATCTGGTCCGCAACGAATGGATTGCTTCTTAACCCAAAAAAATCTCAAGTAATGCCGATCTCTAAAAGACGTTTTCAATTAAGTATCCTGCCAGACTTGTACCTAGGTAGCAGTAAAATAACAGCTGTTGAACAGTGAACACTGCACTAGCCTTGGCTTTATCATTGACCGTAACCTCTCAGGTTATAACCATACTAATGCAGTTATTGGTCGGATCTAAGGCTGTCTACGCAAATTATGGCCAACTTCGTATTTTACACCTGTTGAAACCAGACGTAAGTTGGTACTCATCTTAATAGCACCTCTCATTACATATTCTGAAGTTGTCTATAGCGCTCTCAATTTACTGTCACTAAACAAATTAAAAGTGGCATTCAACGATGCGGTTAGCTATGTAACATATGAGGGTTTCCGAACGCAACGTAAAGATAGCGGCACTCGTCAATAAAAGCTAGTGAATGCTAGTTGTGCATCTTTTGACAGTTACTTACCGAAGTTTCAGTCATTTTGGACGCGCAGTTTTTAGTTGACAGTCGTTTGAGTGATTCGATGTGAGTGTTTTTTGTGAAAATGGAAAAAATTGAGTATCGAGCTGTTATTAAATTTTTGTTTTTGAAAGGCAATACGCCTACGCAAATCAAAAATGAATTGGACTCTGTGTATGAGGACTCTGCACCATCATTTACCACAGTGAAATTTTGGGCAGCTGAATTTAAACGTGGACGCAAAAGCTTGGGAAATGATGAACGCAACCACTGACGATAACATTGCTAAAGTTCACCAAATGGTGTTAGGCGACCGCCGAATTAAAGTGAGAGAGATAATAGAGGTTATGAAAATGTCCAAAGAATGTGTTTGTTACATATTAAATCAAGATTTAGGCATGAGAAAGCTGTCCGCGCGTTGGGTGCCGCATTTGCTTACGTTAGACCAAACACGTGTTCGAATGAACATTTCCAACGCTCTGTTGGCACAGTTTAGGCGCAATAAATCCGAGTTTTGGCGCCGATTAATTACTATAGATGAAACTTGGATACACCATTATATGCCCGAAACAAAAATTCAGTCAAAACAATGGACTGCAAAGGGCGAGCCGGCTCCAAAAAAAGCAAAAACGGTTTTTTCGGCTGGGAAAGTTATGGCGACTGTTTTTTGGGATAGTAAAGGAGTTATCTTAATCGATTATCTTCAAAAAGGAAAAACCATTACAGGAGCATACTACGCATCATTACTTGCCAAGCTGAAGGCAGAAACTGCGGAAAAACGGCCACATTTGCAGAAAAAGAAAATCCTGTTTCACCAAGACAACGCGCCGTCTTACACATCAGCGGTTGCCAATGCGAAAATCCATGAATTACGGTTTGAACTGGTTAACCATCCGCCTTATTCATCAGATCTAGCCCCAAGTAACTTCTTTTTGTTCCCTCATCTAAAAACTGCGCTCGGACGACAGAGATTTTCGTCAAATGAGGAGGCAATCACCTTCGTGAACAATTATTTTGCAGAGAAAAACGCCAAGTACTATTTGGATGGGTTAGAGAGATGGGAGTATCGCTGGGAGAAGTGTGTAGAGTTACAAGGAGACTATGTAGAAAAATTAAAAAAAAAATTGAGAAAAAATGTCTTGTATCATTGTTCGGAAACTTTTCAGACAACCCTCATATATGGGCTTCGAAGATACGAACACATCTCAGAACATACCAAAAAGATACTAGGTTGCACACTATAACAGTACATTAATGTGAGAAACTGCATATTTCTACATAAAATTATTCAAAATAAATCCAATAAACTGGTCTTTAACCATTCTGCAAGAAATTTAAGTATCGTTCCTCATCGTCGCGAATATTTAAATTCGTCGCGCTTATTTTTCATCCACGCTGTCAAACTTTGGAACCTTCTCCCACCGCGTATCAAAATGATATCTAACCGTGCAAACTTTAAAAGTGCAGTCCTCATTTACCTCTCATCCTTAACAGCCCAACCCTGAGCCCAGGTCCTATTTCCCCTTTCTTATATTATTATTGTTATTATTATTATTATTATTATTATTATTATTATTATTATTATTATTATTGTATTAATCTTAAGCTATTAAAGTTATATTAGCTAATTTATAATATTCAAGTACTAGATCTTATTGTACATACCAAGTAAATAAATGAAATGAAATGAAATGAAGATAGTGTGAATGGTAGAGGTCTGAACGCCGGCGAACTAACTATCATACTAAGAAGAGTTTTCAAAAAAAGAAAGAGGTTCTTTAGTCCCTGAATCACATCCTATTTGCTGGCAAACATTACGTCTTTCTGTCGCAGTAATCAAGGGTAAAAATATATGGTTGCAATTGAAGTTGTCGCAGGAGACTAAGCCAGGTCTTTATCACTTCGAATGCAGTTTGTAAGATTTTTAAAAGGAAATGACAGCTTTAACCCTCTGAGCCTTTATATCCAAAATAAAAGTCGATTGCAATGTTGAAAGCGATTTGTAAGTTTGGCATAAAAAAATTCAAGCGATCACACATCGACAATGCAATTTATTTTTTTAAGATTTAGTTACTAATTTATTTTACTTCATTAAATCCACTTCGATTTTCTTTACATTACTACAATAGTTTTTACTATTGACTTATTCACTTATGATTATTGATAGTTCTTTTTTGTTTGTATGCACTTTAAACATAAACAGCCTGTTTAACATATTTTGAGTATACATATATATTTATAAGCTACACATTTACTATACTATTTCTTTAACTAAAATAAATATATTGAACAAAAAATAAACATTTTTCCATATGTTAGTTATATTTTTACCTTCTTTATTAACTCATCAAAATGGTCTGTCGTAGGGAAAAGAAAGATGAAAAATTATTTATTTTTTTTTGTTTATTGTTTTAATTCAGAAAAAACGCTTTTAGTAACGGTGATTAATATCTAGTATATTAAAAAGAAGAATTGGGGAGATTGTTCAGGAGCGCAATTGCTACATAAAGCACATGCCTATCGTCAACGTGCAATACTAAAATATTGCAAAATATGTTACGAATTATTAAATCGATATTCGTACAGCTTGTTGAATAAGTTGACAAACTGGATTCAAGTTTAATTAAAGACCAAGTATTATTATTTTTTGCTTAAAAGAGAATACTATATTTCAAAAACAAATACTATACATATGTATACGGCAAGTTTCCGAGTTATTGCACTCACACCTTCTGAATTATAGACTAATTTCTAGAAAAAACATACATATCTTCAAATTTCCACAAAGGATTAAACAAAATACCATCTGTCAGGCGTCTGTAGGGAGTCTTGTGCTTAAAAAATAATGATTTACAAGCGAAATACTGATTCCAAGTAAAGGATAGCCCCTTGGTAGATCGATCGACATCCCTTTTCTCGGAAATCACCAGCCTTCGATTGATGGAAAATAAATTGAAGACAAAATTATAAAATTGTTAAAACACTGTAACATGTTAGTACAAAATGTTAGGCTGTACAGGTATACAAAAATCTATAAATCTATAGAATTTATGCGGGTATACAGAAACCAAAACACTCAACAAAACATCACGAGATATGTATGTATAAGGCTAGGGATACGGGTATACGAACACAAATAAACTGAATGTTGCTTTACCAGATGAACACGTTTATGCAATCGCTTTAGCTAGTTCGGAAACTGCAGTTTTTTGCGGCATCAGAAATGATGTAAAACTATTAAATCAGTATGATATTTTTGCTAATCAAAAATTTGTTATCTACTACCTCAAAAGTCAGATTATATTTGTCAATTCGTTTCCTGTATTTTGTTTGTTTTCCATTTGGGGTACAAGTTGAGGCTTTGTGAAGATTGTGGTAAGATTTTTTTCAGATTTTGGGACTATCATGGTCTAATATAAAAATGTTAAACCTCAGGAGAAGCGAAGGGGTTTCTTTATAAGTTGATTGTAATAATCTGTGTAATAATCCTGACAACATCTGTTTTCAATTCCATAAAATTGTGCACTCGTCCCAAGTAAAACGTTCACTGTTATATAGGTGGGTGGTTTATAATTTGGGTAAGCACTGAACGACGTCATCCTGGCCATTCACAGTGCTGTAACTATAATTACCCAACAATTGCGTTCTTTTTACCTCATTAGCGGTAGTTCTCAGATCTTCATAGCGCATTATTGGCTCTGGAATATTGGGGCTTTTTTCCCGAAGGGGTCCCAGAAAGAGCATGAACCACCAGGTTGCCAGGGGGCAACTATCCGCCCAATCAAAAAAAAAAACCCACCTTTGCGCTGCCTCTGTTAACAGTCCTTAACCGATCTGCAAAACAAAAAAAACGCCACGATGTTCGGGTTTTGAACAGCCCACAGGCATTCCAAAAACTAGTACAAACCCTAAAGTAGCATTAACCTACATACATATATAGGAAATGTTAAGGGATGGGCAGAACACAAACCGATGAATATACTTCGTCGACTGCTACAAAGAATAGAAGAAGCGTCTTGCGACTAAGGCAAGAAATCTTGAGTGTTCGGCACTTGAGCAAACGGATTGTAAAAATCAGCATCAAGACTGAATTAGTCAACATCAGCCGAAATTACGCATCCACTGAGAAATAGACGATGTAACAAAAGAATGTTTCTACGAGCTCCTGGACAAAACCTATGAGCAATGCGCTAAAATCGTTATGTGTTCTATAATAAATTAAGAAATCTTCGGTAGCAAGGAAAGTGAACGATCGCGGAAAATTGCTACTCTAGACATATGTAATGTTCGCAAGTTTTACCAAAATGTTACAAGAACGAGGCAAGGAACTAAAACTCCCAGAGTCCCGTAGAGATGTACAAGTAAATTAAAAAGCAGGCTCACAGTTTACATTGAGGATAGATAAAAACACTTTTAAGGGTGGGAACTATATAAACTCTGCTATCAGACAGAACGATTCGTTCAACTTAGGCGATGAAAGCCAAGGCTTCCGCCCACCTAACCAAAATGGAATGAAGATAACTTAAATATTACAAGGCTGCCGGACCAGATGGGCTACCACAGCAGGTGGTAATTCGGTAGAGGTCCTGTACTCCCTCATATCCAAAGTTCGATCGGAAGAAAGAGTAGGTCTGATGGATGGAACATCTGGATAGTTTATAAAATCGTTTTACCTGCTATACTGTTAACGTCTGAAATCATTTGTCAACAATCTGATTGCCCCCAATCAACTTGGTTTTAGGTGGGGAGGTTTACAATTGACCAAATACCCATACCTCGGCGACTTCTAGGGAAAACTCAAGCTGTCCAAATTGATACTTATTACCTCTTTATCGATTTCAAGCCTGAGTATGACAGCATCTATAAAGATCAGGAATTCATGTCAAAGATTTGTCAGATTGTGCAGAATGACGATGCAAAACATTCGCTGCTTCGTAAAAGTCGGAAGGAATCTTATAGCGAGACCATTGATGTACCAAAAAAGGGTTTAAGCCAGGTGATGTGCGGGTTTGGATGGGAATGAAGTCAAAACCAACATCAATCGAGGTTACGCTATGAACAAATCCCCCTCAGAAGATCTAGAGAATTCGTCCTTGGGTTAACAGCGCTCTTGGT
Source organism: Volucella zonaria (assembly GCA_963966105.1). Classification (NCBI taxonomy): domain Eukaryota; kingdom Metazoa; phylum Arthropoda; class Insecta; order Diptera; family Syrphidae; genus Volucella; species Volucella zonaria. Next base: position 65,907,031 of record OZ014534.1, read on the forward strand.
TGCTTTGAGAGATTTTGGCCTTGTCAGAAGGCTAGATTGAATAAGGGAGTGAATAAGGGGTGCATAAATACCACGGAGTGGTATGGAGTGAACTGGATTATTTTGAATCTCACTTAGGGCTGTGCCGCAACCTAAAGACCTTTCTGGAAAATGTGGAAAACCCTTAACAAAATTATACAAGAAGTTACACTAACAGTCAACAAAATGCAACTTTAGAAGACACTAGTGAAGGAATGTGTATTAAAGCAGCGTTACAAATTCGTGCTTAAATAACTGAGCGGGCCAGCTAAGTAGTCAAAACAAATTTGTCCAGTAAAAATAAAAAATAAAAGGATCAATAAAAAAATCTCTCTGCTGCCGCAAACATTCGAAATAGAAGCGCAGAAAGGAGAAAACGAAGAACACAGCATATATACTCTACGACACGCTCGTGGCGTAAACTTATAAAATACAAGTGATAGTTTCTGGAGTTGATTTGCAACTTAAATGCATCTGAAATTGGTCAACTTCGAGGAGATACGGAAGGCTGGATTTTACCGAAGGAGAAGTTCAAGAATTCGCCATTGATCAAAGCAGAGTTAATGGAAGAGACAGCAGTAGAATATGAGACGTCTTGGGAAGAAAAAGAATTCAGAGGAGGCCCATGCAGGCGAAGAACCGGAACGCCGACTTAACCATCAACTCCAATAACAACATCACCAAATACAGAAGAGTATAATAATCTTGGTGGAAGTAACATTCACCACGATTTAAACAAGATAAACTACATACATATGTACGGGATCTCCACACCTACTGTATTATTGGTGGGGATTGCAACGTAAAGTATTCATAACATCGCAAGGATCGGCACTAACTAGATTTACGCCATTTTCTTCCTGGTTTTGTCAAATCACATCAACGTTTTGGCGGACTTCCATTTAAATTTAACCTGCATTTCTTGTATAAATAATTTTGATCATTTGCCAATGAAAATTTGAATCCGATTCAATAAGCGAATTCATCTGCAGAGCGGACCCCAAGAGACACACATGAATTTCCGCAAAATGAACTGTACCCGTCTTAACGACGAGATTATCTCAGAACTGCAACAACCCAACGCAAAAGATGAATCTGACCAACGATGAAATTGATGAAAGCATTCATCATCCGCAATTAGTAGTAAATGACGCCATTGACCGGTGGAAGAAGCTACTCACTAGTAAAGATAGGGATAGACAACTCCGGTGGATTCGGAAAGCTTAAAGTCTATGGACAGCAAATACTCAGCACACCGGAGGAAAAAGCAGATGTCTTCGCCAACATTTTGAAGGAAGTTTTGTAAATCACATTGCTGAGTATCTAACGGACTTCTTCCCTGAAACCAAGCCATTGCGATCGCATCACAGTATTTCAGACATGTCTGAGACTATTACTTGAAGTGAGAATTAAAAACCTACACCTGCTTAAATTCAATGAGGATGCTACGATCATCCTTATTTGATGCATCCATCGCTATGGAAAAGAAGAAAGAGCTCGCAGCTCCGTAGAAACCGGACGTAATTTCACCGAGAGATTTGATCTCAAAAAAGGCTTTAGAAAATTGTGCATAATTCGCAAGGCAACATAAGAGGTCAGCTTTCCAAAATTCTGTTTACGAGTAGCTTATGCAAATAAGCTTATGGCATTGATACCATTGGCAGAACACAGGCCGCTATCACTGGTTTGAATACAAGTATCGAAACAGAAACGCAAAAATAACTTTAGCTGTGAAAAAGGGGGGAAAATCTGCTGTACCGAAAATGATCAGAAAAGTGCGCATCAATGGTGTAAAATGGCTGCGACATGTAGGAGTACCAAAGCTGAAAGCACTAATCAGAAGAGCCTTGGATTACTTTCAGGATGGACGATACAGGAGGGGAAGACCATCAAAAGCCCAAAAATGGAAGTGGACTTCGACTATATAGTTTTTTTTTTTGTTGGGACCAAAGTCTATACAGAACTGAAACGTCATCTAAGTAAGTAAACAAAGAAAAACTTTTACAAAATAGAGTTGTTATGACGAAGAACGAGAGTAGCTTTCAATCAAAAAGAACTTGGAAAAACTGTGAGGTAGAAGACGAAAAACCTTGGAAAGTGGGGCAGACGCTCTTACGGTTAATGTTGACTCGAAAATGATTTATTAAAAAAGTTAACTATTACTGCTCCTATGATAAATATTTTGTAATTACAAAATTTGCAATCAATTAATCGTAAGGCATACACACGACGAACGACTTATTCACTATACTACTACGAGTATACACAATACTACAGGACTATTGCAAGACGTTGATCTTTAGTAATCGTTTCTCTATAGAAACAGAGACCTATACAGTCCTATTAGGCTTTGGAAACGTCACAAAAAAGCGCAATGTATGTAATAAACTATATTAAATTCTATCAACCAAACAGAACTTTAATTTTAAAAACACCTTCGCACTTATACTCCTTTTTAATAGTCTTATTGTCAACATATTTCTTTTAAATGTACTGCGTCCCTAATACAAAAAAAAATAAACTAACATAAAAAAGAAAAATCAACAAAAAAAAAAGTATCACAACGAAATTACTCACCATTTGAAACATCGCAAATATCATTCATTTAACCATTTTGTATAAATTTACAAATAAGTTACTTTGTCCAATAAATTCTTTTATTTTTCATTATTTTTTTTTATCCCTTCTAATTTTCTTTGTTAAGCACGAAGAAGAAAGAATTATCTCTTAAATTAATTCAGTACATATGTAGATACGACATTTATACTATCTAATCTAATTAACTAATACACAAACACGAGATCGTGCTTTAAATGCTTACCTTTCTTTCTTGTGTTTTTTGGATTTCTTCTTTTTATCCTTTTTACGTTCTGGACTAGCCGAGCTGTGAAATGAGATTTATTTTGAATAAACAATTTTATTCTTTTATAAAATGAATTGAAATACTAACCCGTCACGATTTTTTTTCTTCTTCTTCTTTTTATCCTTTTCACGAACTTCACCGTCTCCATCATTAAGGCCGCCTTTGGCGGTATCCCTTTCTTTTGATGGAGTCCTAACTAGCGCATAACGGCGATTTTTCTCCTTATCGGCGTCCTTTTGAGCGTCAAGCTCCTTCTGTAATGCCGTACTCTTAGCCAGATCTTCTTTTGCTTTACGATCTGTATCGAAACTTGTTCCCTCTACGAAATATTCAGATATACCAAATGCTTCACGTAGTTTGGCGTTTTTCTCTTGTTGTGCCTCAGCAATTTGATGCGTCTCTCGTACACTGTAATGGAAAGAAAGCACAAATTGTCGGTGTTATACTAAACAACCTTGATACCAGACCTATATATGTGTAAATAAAACAATACTACCCCTCCCCTCCCCCCCTTGCAATTTTACCTCACAACACTTCTCAGCTCCTTTTGACACAAGCGATGTTGATTGTCATAAAATTGGGTGGCACCGATCCCGAATCCAGCACCGACGCCAACACCAGCAGTTGTACCAGTACCGGTGCTGGTGTTATTGAGAAATTCAATGGGAAACTGCTGCAAGCACTTGCCACTACTAATGCCACCGTTTGCTATGGGTATGGCGGAGAAACCGGCAATGTATCTTACGTCATTGATATCAACATGCGAAGCTGTGTTTTCACCAACACTACCACCAGCTGAGAGTGCAGAATTCAGGAGAATTCCATGCACATGATTATTGTTGTGATTGCGGAGCGAAATCCCTGTTGTTTTAGGGCCATTGCCCGATCTCGCGCCCGCGCCAACGCACGCACATTGAACTATGTACATTGCTTGAGGTTGTACGAGTTTCTTGCGAATTCGTTTCGTTACTCCTACCTTCCGCAAAGGTTTGAACTTTTTTTTCACCGTCTGATAGGCTACTACAGATGTTGAAGTATTTAAATTCGGAGAAATACTTATATTTAGGTCGCGATTATCATGCTCGAAATATTGCCGTGAAATTTTCTTTCGACGGCGCTTTCTTGGCTTCGATGTTTTTAATGTCGTTGGGGTGAGTTTAAATGTCTGCACCCCGTTTTGTGTTGAATACACTTGAGATGAAAGCATTTCAGAGCGAATTCAACCGGAAGACTGTGATTTACTTAACAAATTTACAAATCAGGAAGATAATTGACTTAAGTATAGATTTGTGTATAAATAATATGTTTCAAACTTTCTATTGCACAATAGTTTCGAAAACTCTACCGCGCCACGATATACTAAAACTACAATGCCACGAAAACTACTCTACCAGCTGGATAAAAACCAACTGGATTTGGAAGACTTTGCTTTAGTGATTTTACAGTTTGTCAAGAATTTGTCTAGTGCTTTACATCGTTGTATTAATTCTTTGACACGCTGTCAATTGAATTTACGTTTTTCCTTGTGCGAAGATTGTGCTTTTCTTAATCTGCTTGAGCTTAGGAAGAGGGTGATTTGTTGATGGGACATCGCAACACCAATAACATGCAATATTACAAATCCCAATAGGTGGTGGTGTCATATTACTTTTTGTCAGCTTCGTAATACTCGCACCACATGCAGTTAACGTATTTAAAGACTTGCATTTGGTTTGGTCTTGTTTTAAATACTTCTTCTTCGTCATCGCCCATTTTGTTGTGTTGCTTCCACGAATTATCACAGTACACCACTATGGGGTGGGTGTTTGTCATTGGTGTTATTGATTTTTTTTTTCCCTTCTAGTTGCACATTTTACTTTCAATTTTTACCGGAGCACCATCATGTTCCGTGCTCTGGAATGAACGATTTTTCCTTCTATTTTCGTTTTGTTCATTCCTTTTGTTGAATTTTGTACTTTAGAGTAATTTTTTTTTATTTAAAAAAAAAAGAAAAGAAAAATCGAAAAGAATCAAGTCGACAATGGCAAAACACAACCATTGTCGATGGAAGACTTTGGAAAACTAACTGGGAGTACTTTTGCATTTGGTTAAACACAATCACCATACTGAGAGGAGTAGAGTGCGCAGAAGAAGCTGAAAGTATTATAAATTTGCTGACCTAGTGGAAGAGATTCATCTCGCACATGAGCAATGATGAAGAGATGTTTTATTGATTTTCGGGTTAATTATAAATGTTCTACTGCATAATGGCTTCTTTGGTATGAGCCAGACGCTAAACTATACGCAATGAGCAGTGTGTTTGTAAGTAGTAAGTGCCACTACAGCGTTTTTAGTCATCGGTAGACACTTCAAATAATGGGGCCCTTGGTTGGGCTCTTGGGCTCCTTTTCTGTTCAGCAAATATGTCCGACTTTATTATAGCTCTCACTGCTGAGCTCGAGATTTGTAAGACTGCCATCACTTTATTGATGTTCATTGTCTTATGACTTTTTAAAAATGGTTCCTTTCCTTGGCTAGTCCTATGCATCAATTTTGTTAGATTCTGACTTATCTGAGATAAATAACTTGAAATTTATTTTCTAATCCAATCTCATGCCTTTAGGTTGCCTACCACGCGGCATTCGAAGAAGACAACAACAATCGATGCTTTGGTTCATACAACTACCATCATATGCCTTCCCAAAGCCAAATAGTATCAGGTGATGGGTGGCATAAGTATCAGGTGATGGGTGGCATATGTGTGTTTTCTTCGACTCTGCTTTGTGAGCTTAACATTGACATGGTTAGGGATAAAGCAGCTATTTTCCATTGAAGCAATGGCAATGAGCATACCAAAGGAGCATTAAAATACAATTCGCATAGAATTCGATTCATACTGGAGAAGAGTACTTTGCAAAAGTGGGGCTTTACACGCGGGTTGAATGGATGCTTAAAAATTTAACTATACGTCGTTCAACTATTGTGATCAATTTGAAAATAATAGCCCTTTAGTCGCTAGTTTTTAATTGGTTTTGTTTGTAGGACACTTTGGGACTTTGATGGTAGAATGGACTACTCTATTCCGTATGAATAACATTAAGAGGGATTTGTACTTTATCTGGCGAATTCCCTGTTACGTAGGACATATTTGTTTTCAGTTAGAAAGTGTCCCTGTGTCTCCAGTCGATCCGTTTTACTTAAGTCTAGGAGACACGCCCTATTACGTTAGAGTTGAACTGAAGTGGATGGAGGCACGAAGACCGACAGAACTTTGGTGTCCCAAGTTTTCTCCCTACTCGTTGAACCAGTTGGAGCTTCCTGTGAAACTTAATAGATTTATTATTTGAGTTCTAACTGGAAAGCCCCAGTTGACGCTTTCTTTTCTGAGAGAGTTGTAAAACCGTGTTTTCTCTTCGAATGCATCTAACTTTAATATGTGTTTACATGTAGTTATCGGCCTTCCTACCAGAAAGGTAGCGTAGTTCCAGTTTTGACGAGTTATTGGCCTAGATCGATTCCATAAATTTGATAGTAGTTTGGTTGTACGAAAAGATATGTATGACTGTAGCGGAAGTCACTTTTTTGTTTATCAAAGTAAATATTGTATCGCCGTAACTTTAGCCTTCACTGCAGTAATTAGTAGAGACTAAGATTAAGCCTATCTAAGAAAATACCTCTACGTACTTACCAGAATGACCTCGGAGGAATGCTGACATGAAATCATTTAGTGAAAAAATGATCTTAAGCGTACGAACGAAATTTCAACGGTCCATGGCGACCATTCTCTGCGAAACCTTCTTGCGGGGTATTTTTTGTGATGAGCAAGTGGCTTGCATTAAGTAGTTTTTGTAGCAGTCAAACCATGATTAACCACAATCCATGCAATTCAAGGATGTCCTTTAGCTTCACTTTTATCGTTGAAAGTGTTTGAATCAAAAGTAATTACAATCTTTTTACTGCGCAGCGTTACATGAACTGTCTTGGTAGGCAGAATTGTTTTCTCTCTGTTGATTCTGAACAGAAATTCAATGCGCTTAACTGATTCATTATGATCGGCAAAAGGCAAATAACTACAGCATGCATTACAGACTTCTGATCGGTAAACGAACCAATAACTCTTACAAATATTTTTCTTTAACGATCTAGTTAGAAAGTTTATACGAGTAAAACGTCCCCGATGCAATGGCCAATCGCTCTTTTGAGGAATCTAGAAAAGGATTCGGAATTAGATTCTCGAAGGCAAAATTCGCAAAATGAAGGGATGAATGTTAACGCGTTGCTAAATGAAAAGTTTCCGCGAAGAAATAGTCATTCTGCTGTCAGATACGAGCAGGAAACATGCGATTTTATGGAAGACGAAATAAGCGAAGCTGTAAAAAAATGAGCCTCAGACTTGAATAGTTCGTGATTTTGTTTAATAAAATAATGAGAGGCGATCGAATGTCTAACAAGTTCAGGGAGAGCTAAAATAACAAAAACTTTCTTTACAGCATTGTGACTGGTGATGATCGAGAAACCAAACGCCCAAGTGGAAGGCACCAAACGAGCCAAAACCCAAAAAACCTCGCTTTTATGATTCCAATGGCATTGTCCACAAAGAGTTTGTTCTGTCGGGCCAAACAGTTAATGTACAATTCAATCTACGTTTGGTGCATCGTATTCGTCGTACCGAATATCGAGTAGAAGGAAGTTGGCATTTATTGCACGATAATCCACCATCTCTATCGACTTGTGACCGATTTTTTTTAGCTAAAAGTCGCATTTTAACTGTCAACCACTGCTCGTATTCGCCTGATTTGGCACCGTGTGACTTTTACCTTTTCGGAAAAATGCATTTTCCGATGAAATGAAAGCGTTTTGTTGACGTACAAGCCATCTAAAGGGCTTATACCGAGATCCTGAAGGACATCCCGGTCGACGATCTAAAACACTCATTCAACATGGTTTTAGACCGTACAAATCGATGTATTAAGTCGGATGGGGACTATTTTGAATAAAATAAATCGGTTTTGGCAATTTGTTTTTGTTGTCCTTATTTTTAAAAAGTCCTGTTTACTTAGAAACAACTGATTGGTAAAGCTAATGTCGATATACGAGTATACATTGCGCTCCAAAACTCATGATACAGATTCAATATTTTTATATTTCAGCGGGTTTGATTCTTTAGTTATTTCTTTGATTCTTTAGTTATTTAAAATACAAAAGAAAAATTAAACATAACATATTCTGAACCACATCTGATTAAAAATGTGGACTCACTCAGTACTCTGTTGTTCCACAAGTGATCATATAGTTGCACATTAAAGACGAAAAGCAATAAACATGCATATTATCCCGTAAGTTTCACTGTAGTTCGTCTTTCATAAAATTTTGTTATTTGCGTGTATAGTTTGTAGTGCAAAAACTGTGCGTCATTCAGTTTAAAATGACAAGACATGAATTAACTAAAAGGTGACCAGATAAGAGCGATAGGGAAAAAAATTTAAATAAAACAACAACGGTGTGAGATATAAAATGCTGGTTTTATTTTGCAGCTAAGTTCATGCCATTATGTGTGGAATAGCACATCATTCAAATGGCCGCCTCGGCTTCGCTTGCAGTGCTTCAAGCTGTCGGTCCAATTTTTGATGACTCGATCCAATATGTGCCGTGTTATTCCGGCAATAACGTGTCGAATCTTGGCCTTGAGCTCATTCAAAGTGGTTGGCTTGTTAGCGTAGACTAAGGACTTGACGTAGCCCCAGAGAAAACAATCGAGTGGTGTCAAATTGCATGATCACTGTGACCATTTGATGAACGCTCGCCGTGAGATGACACAGTCGCCAAATCTCTCCTTCACAACTTCGAGCGTTGCATCGTCTAGTTGAAACGATAGCTCGGATATATCGATGTTGTCAAGCTCTGACCACAGAAAGTAGCTTAACATAGCTCTATACCTGAAGCCATAAACGGTAACGGCGTCTCCATCCTCATTTCGAAAGAAATAAGCTACGATGATGCCCCCATGTTATAAATCGCACCAAACAGTCAATTCTTGTGGATGCATTGATGCCGACCACTTCTGGATTGTCGTTACTAAAATAATGGCAATTTTAATTGTTGACAGAGCCGCTGAGCCAAAAATGGGCTTGCTCTGAGAAGATGATTTTTTGGCAAAAATCCGGATCTCCAGGCAACATTTCCAGCGCCCAATTAGCGAACTCACGGCGTTGTCTATGGTCGTCCGGATTCAATTCTTACGTCAACACGATCTTATACGGATGTAGGCCCAAATCCAACCGCAAAACAAACCGGATTGACTCGCTGGCAATGCCCAATTCAGCTGATCGGCGCCGAATCGGCATTTCTGAGTCTTCTTCGATACTAGCCTCTTTGTCTGGTTGCTGGCTTAAGATCTAATAGAGTTTACTCACGCTCAAACTTTTCCACGGTGCGACAAATTGCTTGCAAGCCATTATGACGACCGACCTCACGATGAGATTCACGTTGCGTATTTACAACTGAGCGGATATTTTTTTTAATAATATCCCTTCGTTCGGCAATCGTAAAACGATGTCATTGGTAACTTTGACCGCTGCTAAAACATAACAATTGGAAAAACTATGATTGCTATCTGGTCAGACGTTAATTCAGAGAGGGTGGTAATTATCAACGTCCATATCAAGTAAAAAAAAAAATCGAAAATGAAAAACAGAAGTCGGTCGACGATTCAGTCAGAGATTGGACGCTTTAAAAATGAAGGACGTGTGGAAAACAAAATAGGAATTAAGGCGTATGGTGACAAAAAAATCCTTTCAATATCAGCTCACAAAGAATGAGTGAAGGGCAATAAAAGAATGGACTTTACTCATGTACCCATCACAGAAAACCATTAATAAACTTAGTAAATCGGCAAAAGGGAATTAAGTTTGAGAAGCGGTATCTGAATGAACCGCTAGAGTTCTAGAAGAAAGTAATATTTAGTGTTGAGAGTAAATTCAATATTTTTGGTTCGGATAGTCATTTCAATGTGTGGCGGAGAAAGCAAGGCGGACTATATGCTAAATATACGGTGAGAGCATTAAGGCATAGAAGTGGAGGAGTTAAGTATGGGGTTGTATGTCCGCAGCGATTGGAAACTTAGAATTTTTTGAATAATTCAACACCATGCCTAGCCGACTTAGTGCAGTGCTTAAAATGAAGGAATACATTACACTGTATTGATAATGTAAGTTATTTGGAAACCTTTTTCTTTTTTAATTGATTTTTTGTTATTTGATTTTTTGTTATTTTTCTTTTTAATTTTTCAGCTGTATGGAACAGCCTTTGTTTGACTCTGTGCACATTTTTTTATCAAATACAGGGTGTCCCAGTTTAGCAGTATAATCCTTTAAGGGCATATTCCCGAAGTTCCGCCGAACAAGAAATTGTATGGCAGGGAGGGATCTATTCTCACTCCATTTCAAGTTACAGCCCATCAAAGTGAGTGACCTCTAATTTGTAGGTGTAACCACTTTAAAAGCTATAATTTCTAAACTAGTACAGGTACAAAAATAGTTTTGGACATTTTGGAAAGATAATTTAGTAGTGCATACAAGTCTTAAATGATTTGGGCACATCTGTGCAGCAACAAAAAAATTATGGCTCGATAAACTCAAAATTATGAAAATTTGCTGTTCCATTTTCATACTTAAAATGCATTTTTCTTCAAATTTTTCTTAATAAATTTTCTGAAATTTTATTAAATTTTTATCCTTGCAAAATTTCCTAAAAATTATGTTTAAAAATTTTTTTACGTACGATCAACAGATTTTGTAGTAAAAGACATTTTTCGTCAAAGAAAAATGGTCAAACAAAATTAAAAAATAAATAAACGTACCTATGAGCAATGCAGTTAACAGTTAATTGTCGAATAGGAAAAAAAAACCGTAACAAAGAATAATTCTCTGTTTCAACTGATCTACAATGGGCATTTTGCTCTGTAAGTGAACAGCCGATTGATAAATTGATCTCCACAAAATGTATTCAAAACGTGAATTCACGGAAATAGTGTTTGTATACGGGTTCTGCAATGGAAACGCTTCGTTGGCAGGATTGGAGTACCAACGACTATACCCAAATCATAGAACTTCGTGCATCCGACTATTCGCTGATACGTATCAGCGCCGCGTTGATACTGGATCAACTGCAGCAAAAAAAAAGAGAAGGACGTCCAGACGCAGCGGTGGCAGAAGTTGGTGGTGGGAATTTGCGTGCTGCGGAAGTACAGCCTTCAGTCAGCGTCCGTAGACCAGCTGTGCAGTTGGAACTTCCCAGAACCAGAATTCACAGGACTCTGCAGAGAAATAGATTACACCCTTTCCATTTGATACAGTTACAGGATTTACTACCAGGTGATACGCAAAGAAGAGTGGAATTTTGCCAATGGCTACATGCAGAAGACGGGCAATTCTTCAAGAACATTCTGTGGAAAGACGAAGCGCAGTTCACAAGAGATGGGGTTACAAACCACCATTTAATACGCACAACATCCTTTCCAAGGTAAGAATTTAATTATTGTAAACAACTTCTTCAAAATTGTTGTTTATTTTAAAGAAGGTTTAGCATAAATGTTTGGGCTGGATTACTCGGAAACACTTTAGTAGGCCTGCACGTTCTTTCACAAACAGTTAATTCCCATTACTACCTGGAATTTCTTAAAGAACGACTGCTGGAGCTCCTTGAAGATGTTCCTCTTGTTCAGAAAAGGATGATGTTCTCTCAACAAGATAGGGCAGCTTGTCACAGTAGCAGTAGGTCGGTTCCGCCCAACCCTTGGCCACCCAGATCTCCTGCCCTAACACCCATGGATTTTTTTCTTCTGGGGTGCTATGAAAGAGATTTTAGAGAAATGTCGAGTCTGACAGAGCTCCAAGAAAATATTAGTGTAGCTTCAGAAGAGATGAAAATAATTTTGATGACCGTAAATCTGCCATTCGAAATGGTTAAACGCGCCCGAAGGTGTATTCAAATGGAAGGAAGGCTTCGAACAATTGTTATAAACATTCCATAAACTGTTCCAAAAAGGTCCTTCTCAGGACCACAAAAATATCTAAGAGATTTTATGAGGAATTCAATAGGTACACTTCTTTTTGGCCATTTTTGTTTGACCAAAAATGCCTTTTACTACAAAATCGTAAATACGAGGGGCGTTCAACATATTCTCGGTATCGGGGTGAAGCTGTGATTGTATATATAAATTGACTTATTTATTAAGTAATACTATTATTTTAGTGCATTCATGTAAAATTTCATATAAATGTGATTATTAATTCGCGTTTTATCTCTAGTTAAACAGAATCATAATGGCAACTGAGACGATGATGGTGAAAATTGAGCATCACGCTGTAATTAAATTTCTCACTAAGCAAGGAAAAAGTCAAAAAACTATTCATGAAGAGATGGTGGCTGTTTACCAGGGTTCCGCACCTTCATTATCAACTCTGCAAAAGTGGTCAAGTGAGTTCAAGAGAGGCAGAGAGAGCATTGAAGACGACCCCCGCTCCGGCGCCCCGGCTACTGCTTGTACGGGAGAAAGCATCAAAGAAGTCGAAAAACTTGTTCTTGAGGATGCCCGAATAAAGGTGAAAATGATGGCAGAGATCACCAAGCTTTCAATTGGTACCATTCACACCATTCTTCATGACCATCTTAACCTTTCAAAGGTCAGTGCAAGGTGGGTGCCACGAATGCTCACAGCGCCTCAGAAAAAAGTGAGAATCGCATGCTGTAGAGAGCTTTTGGAGATGTGTAGTGAGAACGCGGACGGTGTTATGGATCGAATTGTTACTGGGGACGAAACATGGGTCCACCACTATGACCCTGAAAGCAAACAAGAGTCCATGCAGTGGCATAAAAAAGGAACAGACCCCCCGAAGAAGTTCAAAGTCACTCCGTCTGCCGGGAAGCTCATGGCCACAAAGGGAATCTTGCTCATTGAGTACAAAAAAAAAAGGTGAAACCATCAACGCCACATCCTACGCTTCCACTTTGCATAATTTGCGGGAGGAAATTAAAAAGAAAAGACGGGGTAAACTCGCAGCCGGTGTGTTGCTTATTCATGACAACGCTCCTGTTCACACGGCGCGAGTTTCCAAGGCTGCTGCGCGAGATTGTGGTTTCGAAGAAATCCAACACCCACCCTATAGTCCAGACCTTGCCCCTAATGATTATTTCCTGTTTCCGGATTTGAAAAAGATTTTCGGATGATGAAGAACTCAAGTCGGTATTTTGCAGAGAAAGAGGAAATTTATTTTTTTGAGGGTTTAAAAAAGCTTATCTCAAGATGTAACAAATGCATTGATGTTAGGGGAGATTATATTGAAAAATAAAAACAATTTAAATTGAATTCGCATTTTCCTTCATATCGATACCGAGAATATATTGAACGCCCCTCGTAGGTTTCTAATTTTTAGGAAATTTTGCAAGGATAAAAATTTCAGAAAATTTATTTAGTAAAAATTTTAAGAAAAATGCATTTTAAGTCAGAAAATGGAACAGCAAATTTTCATAATTTTGAGTTTATCGAGCCATAACTCTTTTTTTTTTTTATAATTTACGCGCGCCTAAGGGGGTTATGATACACTTTTACTGTTGCCAGGGCGCGGGCGGAAAGATAGAAGGAGAAGAAAGGAAAGCATTGATGTGATGTAGTGGTTTGAAACTCAGGTGTGTTTGGTTTCGATATTGACTCTCCAGGGGTGGGAGTCCGAACAGGACGGAGAGATTTTTCTTCTCTCGGAATGTGAGGTTGTGAATTTTAACGGTTGTTTTTTTGTGCTTGAAAACCCTACAACAGCCAAACCTACATGTCAGTGTTATGCCTTCACACGCAGATTTTTCTGACTGAGTTCCAATTACACAAATGAAAACTTGCTGTGGCTAGGATTCGAACCTTGACCTTCCGAGTGAGAAGCGATTGCTAGTACTACTACACCACGGCCACCCCACCCTGTACTAGATTAGAAGTTGTAGCGTTTAAAGTGGTTACATCTCCAAATTAGAGGTCACCCACTTTGATAGGCTGTAACTTGAAGTGGAGTGAGAATAGACTGGTTATGGACTGGTTGAATCTTGTTCCATATTTATTCACAGATGATACCGGCCAGAATGTTACAGTCACTGGAGACCGCTACAGATCCATTATACAATAGACTTTTTCGTCTCCCAGTTGTATGAAATGAATGTGGAAGAGCTCCGATTTTGGAACTGACCTCCAAGATCGTGAAAATTAACGCCTTTGGATTACTTTCTGTGGGGAAATGTAAAATCTCTAGTATATGATAAACCAGAAGCGAAACCAGACAGTGATCCAAAATTGGACTCTGCGTGTGCCCGAAAACATATTTAAGCACTAACTTTCCAATAGAGCCAATACCATAGCCATTACAACGATTTTTATGTCTTTTGTTTTATTTAAAAGTTTTGTACTGCTAAAAAACCGCTCTTTACATTAATCATTAAAATCAATTCAAACTCTGTACTTCAGCTTGTCGCATTGCAAATCAGCAGATAAATAAGTTAAATTCGTTCATAGTAAATCGGATTCCCAGTAACATGGACTTTTCAAAGTTTACCCAAAAAACTGTTTACATGCAGCTCAACTCATTTCGTTAAATCAATATCTACGAGTACCGACGTATGTATAATACATTGAAAACCACAAAGTCATCATTTTCAACAAATATTAAAAGAGAAATGTATTGTCATCAAGCGCCCGGTATATTTGTCCCAATTAAAGCTCGACCTCAACTTGAATTATCCCATAAACCTCTTATTATCTCCGTATTACTAACACGCAGACTTGAGTCCCTTAAATTCCTGGAGCTTCCCGAAAATTTCGTTTAATCGGATACCTATGCACAAGTCCCGCGCAGTTCCAATGCCGCCACCCTTTTCATCTTTTCATAAATGACGACGCCGAGAAAGAGGGGTAATAGAAGCAGTATCTTTAATTAACACTTCTTTCCTCTTCCTTCAGAGCATCGCGTGCCTATGTTTTAAATTTTCAGGAGATACTTCTCCGTAGGACAAACAAAAAACCACAAATTTGAAAAGACATGCAACACTAGTTCTAACGAAAAATTCGACAACAAATACAGGTTACGGTGAAGAAGAAAAAAAAAATCAATACACCATCAGAGTAGCGAGGGATTTTTGTCAAATCATTTCTCCAATTCCATCAGCAAAGCGCCAAAATAAAAAACACTACTCACGCGACCACCGCAAAACCCCATTATGTAATAAAAACTCAGACATTTAGGCCCTTTAATTCAATAGATAAAAATAGAAATAACAATATACGAGTATATGAAAATAACAAAACCAATTGGTACTTACACTATTCGCCCAAATTCGTCCTTAGTCTGGTCGCTCTTTCCCTGTCCCGTCAACTTCATGCGATATGAGTTTATCTTGACCTTTATTTCCTCCGATGTGTATCTTCAAATGAAGGATAAACGAAATCAAATTAAAAAAAAAAAAAAAAAACCAAAAAAGGGTGAAAATCTTAACAAACACCGCTTATGACCAAAACAATAATAAATTCACCAGCTTCCCCGGTTAATCGATCTTTCCACTCTCACAGACAACTTTCACTCCGTGCAAATGGAAACAGAATCCGGGAAAAATTGTCACGATTTATGGAAAAATTGATTTTTGTTATTCGGATTGTTTAAAGTCTACGAAACACATTCGGCGTCCAGTGTTATTGGAATTTATTCTGCATTTCTATGATTGCCTCAATGTAAGCGGAAATAACCCCGAAAACGTTTGCTTCGCATTCGGAATTCTTCAATGTTTCTGACGGTCTGCACCGCGCCAAAGCTTCGAGGAACTAAAAAACTAAAAACAACAGCAGAAGCTGAATACACCGAACATACACTCCGCTGGCACAACTGGAGTGGAGCCAGAGAGTACTGTGTGTGACGTATGTACATGCACAGAAAATAGGGTAGAAAATTAGGGGTGGTTAAGGAGAAATCTTATATTTTTACGCACGCACAGTAAAACCACCATAAAGCATAACAAAAACACCCTCCACTCAGACCTTTCCAACTGAAATGCAAAGCATGAACATCATGAGCAATTTGGAAACAATTCGTCTTTCAGTTTCACCAATTTCAAATTTTCTAAATAAACTTTTTATTTTTGAGGCAAAACTCACCCCTGCTTTTCTAGAATCTCTTCAAACTCTACACACTTCACTTCAATCTTTCTCTTGCGATCATGATCGAGAATTTCCTGATTCGGTGGCCGATTTATGGACGCATCCAACTTCTTAATGTCATCCTCGCTTTTGTAAGTTGGATTGTCCTTTTTACCCGGTCGCACAAATGCCCAATTACGCTGTACGTGACCATTAGTGCCCGACCCACGAGGGGTCGTCAATCCAATTCCGTTGTACATTCTGCTATTCTTTTCTCAAACTTGTCAGCTAAACCTCAGGACGTTGCATCAATATCGATATAAGTCCACTCAGCACACCATTATGTCGAACGTCTTAAGAAGTCGAAGGCCTTTGAGGGCTTATCGTTCGTTCGATTTATGTTATGCACAAAATGGATGTTGAATGAGAAAGAAATTCACGACGAAATCCACACGGACGGTGATCTCTGCCGGTTGGAATAAAATCAATAGGGAAAGTTGTTCGGCATTCAATTGCATTGAACTTTATTACATAATTTATCCTTTGGCCTACGATCTATTATTGGAATTGTATTGTGGGCCTGTTTATGCTGCTATTGGTCCTGTTTTTTTAAGACGTTTATTAAACGTTCTAATTGTAAAAAAAAAACCCAATGAAATGCTACTGCGAACAAACACCCGCGAAGTACGTTGTTGAAAAACTCTACCTTCAATTGACGTTTGATTGAAATATGGGTATGGGATTATTTTATTTGCCTTGTAAAAAGGGAAATTATTTAAAAAGTGCGGCCAAATCACATTATAATGAGAGAAAAAGACCGAACCTAATACACATTAGGTGATAAACAAGAATAGAATTTCTTTTCCTTTCCGAAAACTGAGAGGAAAACCCTTTAAATCATGGACCCCAAATTTTTATCGATGATTTTCCTTAACAATAGGACAAGTTTGAGAAATAAGTAATAGAAAATCTCAAAACTTCAACCACAATATACTCTTCTCTTCTCGACTTTAACCGCAGATATTTTCGCTTCTACGACGATGACCAACTCGCCTGTTGAAGGGAGAGATGAAGGGATTTGTGTACACAGCGCGGGCGAAGGAAATTTAGGGAGGAAGAAAAGAGAGGTACCAATGTACATTGTTTTTAAATATTTACAAGTTATAATGACCAGGAAATAGAGAGCTCGGCAGGGCATTCCATAAGTGAGTTGTACGGATTAGGAACGAATCACGATAATGGGCTTCATAGCGAGACGGGTGTTACGGTTGAAGATTTGAAGGGATGGAACTATACTGGCGATTTTAATGGAGCACTGGTGGTGGAAATAGCGATAAAACAAAGTAAGACAGGAGACATTACGTCGGTGTTCGAGTGTGTTAATTGACTGACTGATAGTAGTATCACCTCTGAGTTTTATCTCACGGTTTTGAATCCTATCTAGCAGGTGCAGAGATGACCAGATGTGGGCATTGTACTCAAATCTTGGGATGAAATATTTCTTACATCGTTTGAGGAAACCTAGACATTCCGCAGCATTTTTGAGGATATCAAATATGTGGTCATTTCAACCTAAGTTATCACTGACACACATATCGAAAATGGAAAGTTTTTCGGTTTCGACGATGTAAGTGCCATTCATGGATAATGGCTGGGTATTTAAATTTCGCTTTGAAAACATTGAGTTTTGAAGCATTAAATTCCACTCTGTTGATAGTTCCCCAATTGATTATGCTGTTAATATCGGAATTTATTGAGCTTAACATACGCTTCCGTTCCCGTTCTACAGCCGAAAAGCAGGGCCGTGAGTCCGGGAACGAATATGAAAAGCAGAGACAGAACAGAATCCTGGGGCACACCAGCATTTATTTTATGTATATCAGACTTGAAACCCTCCAAGACAACTTGAATTGAACGTTCCGAGAGGTAATTTCTAATCCATTGAAGAAAAAAGTCATCGATCCAAAAAGCACGCATTTTCGACAAAATAGCCTGATACCAAGCTCTGTTAAATGCCGTAGGAATATCAAGTGCAATTATCTCCCTTTCGCCAGATTGATGTACGCTTTGGTTTCACTTTTCGGTGAGACATGCTATCAAATCACCAGGGGACCTTTTGCTAGGAAAACTGTCGGTCATAGAGAAGTTTTCGCGCTTCGAGATATTTCATTCCATGATCTAGGGAAGAAGGCACTTAAGTGCAATGTGTCTGTAGGAAGTGAGGGAAGAAGATTCGCCTTTTTTAGGGACACACTGTATAAATGCTGTTTTCCATCTGCTCGGAAAGAACCCTAAAGAGTAGGACTGATAAAAAAGCTTACGCAGTGGCTTTGCTAGCGGGAAAGAACACCTCTTCATCATCTGGACCAGCGGATCTATGTACGAGGGCGTCCGTGACTTTTGGATTAAAACACAGATTTTTTGATAAAAAAATAATTTTATTTTTCAACGTAGTCTCCTTTGAGCTCTATACACTTTGTCCAACGCTTCTCCAATTTTTTTATCCCTTCCAAAACAAATGATTTGTCGAGGTCCTCAAAATAGGCCTTTGTTTGCGAGATGACTTCATCATTGGAGTCAAATCTTTTTAGACCAAGCCATTTCTTCAGGTTTGGGAACAAGAAGTAGTCGCTCGGAGCCAAATCTGGAGAATAGGTAGCCCAATTCATGGATTTTTGCCATGGCAACTGCACATGTGTGCACCCTTGCATTGTCTTGGTGGAAAAGAACTTTTTTTTGGCCAAATGAGGTCGTTTTTTTTTCAAATCGTCATTGAATCGGTCCAATAAGTTGGCATAATATTCCCCATTGATTGTTCTTCCCTTTTGAAGGTAGTCAATGTGGATTATCCCGCGTGCATCCCAAAAAACAGTCGCCATAACTTTATTCGCTGACAAACCCACCTTGGCCTTCTTTGGCGCCGATTCACCCTTAGAAACCCACTGTTTTGACTGTTGTTTGTTCTCTGGTGTGTTGTGATGGATCCATGTTTCGTCCACGGTTACAAAACGGCGCAAAAACTCCTCCATATTGCGATTAAACAACGCCAAACCTTCCTGTGAAGTTGTTACACGATTGCGTTTGTGGTCGACTGTGAGCAAACGCGGCACCCATCTTGCGGAAAGCTTTCTCATGCCCAAGTGATCATTCAAAATTGAAACCACTGAGCCATGCGAGATCCCTACGGCTTCCACAATCTCTCGCACTTTCAATCTTCGGTCGGCCAACACCATATCGTGAATTTTTTCGATTGTTTCGGGTGTAGAGACCTCAACTGGGCGTCCAGGACGTTCGGCATCTTCAGTGCTTGTACGGCCACAACGAAATTCAGTAAACCACTTTTTTACCATTGAAATCGATGGTGCAGAGTCCCCATAGTATTTATCAAGCTTAGCCTTGGTCTCGGTAATGGTTTTTTTTCGCAAGAAATAATGCTTAATAAGCACACGAAATTCACTTTTTTCCATTTTCTCCTCAAATTAGTGAGTAGTCTGAGTAGTGAGTAGTCTGTCAAACACAAACTAACTGACGCAGCAAGTTTAAATTTTGACAGGAGTCAACTGACAGATGCCTGTTGACAGGAGCAGTGTTGCTGTTTCAGAAATTCAAAAAGTCACGGACTTATTGACCCGCCCTCGTATATTAAGATCTTTAAGTACTCTTGCAACTAAACGAGTTTTACAATACGAGCAACAATCACTCATTTGTGGATGAACAGCGTGAGTCCTTTGAAGAGTTCCTATGTGTAAGAGAGAGATGAGAATCTTGCAATATTTATTTATTCACCGTTTGGTTGTCAAACGGTTAAGGGAAAAAAGACTGGGAAGTCCTGTCAGTCTATTCACAAATATGCCCTTAGACATGGTTGCGCTTCCATTGAAGGAGCGCTAAAAGCACTGCAGCTTCCGCAACCGTTGGACGGCAAAAGAAAAAATCTACTGCAGCTTTTGCAAGGTTTTCCATCCAAAAATGGATATACATACCCGCACTACATGTATTTCCGCCAAGCCGAACTATATTCACTGCCAATTATACCGCTGATGTACCCAGAAAGAAGACCACAAACACAGCAAAACATTAGATGTTGGATTTGTCGGAAAGATGGCCACAATGAGTACAAGCTTCAGGCGATAAAAATCATCTGAAAAAAGCAATCCCAGCTTTGCCTAACCTGTTGACAATCGATACACAATGGTCAATTCTGCCCAGATCATCAAAATTATATCACTTTCTAGGTGAATACACCAGCCCAATCAGAAGACGCAATATTAATAAAATTTCATTGCAATTAATGTTATACGCATACGCATCTGCATTGCTAGTGCCCCGCTTGTTGGGTTGGCTAAATTGACGGACTTTCGATCCATTCTACAAGCCCCTTTTGGAGCACCTCGAAAGTGAAGTCAAAAGCTTGTCGATGTTTTCGTATTTGAGTAATCCAATTATTTTTTTTTCGGCATGTGCTTTGAACCTCGGCTGGAGCTTGAGCCTCTATTGCGTTCTGGAACGGATTTTTCGACAGCTGATTACTCAGCATAAAGTTTCTCTACTATAGGTTTGTTTATGTACATAGAGCCTTCCGTTGATGGGCCTACTACTTATAAGATCACTTTTTGTTTCACCGCTGATAATCGTAGTATTTTCATTTCCGCCGCTTTATTATCATTTCCTTTATGTTTTGCGTGTGTTTGCGCCTATCTATCGCAAAATACAATGGGTTTCCATTTAAGCTCCTCACACGGACTCCACGTGCGACATCATGATCATAATTTCTTTGTTTTTTTAGCGACAGAGCCTAAATATTTAAATTGTTCACACTTTGGCAGGATAATTCCTTCTAAAAGATGTCAGAAGTTGGTTTGGCTGCTTCAAAACATCGGCAATGCAGATATTAGTACGAATGATTGGTAATCTGCTATCTTCTAACCTGTTATCATCTCTAATTATTAAGAGTTGCTTGAAGGGCTCTCATGTGGAGTGGTATTACGCGGAAATTCTTCGTTTGATAAGATGTGCATAGGTAGTACGCGGATGAGTTTACAAGATCAAATTAACGATGGCGTTAGGAGTGGACAAGGTAGATTGCCCTGTGGATTCTAAGAAAGGGACTTCAGGGAACCATTGGTTATTACGCGTAAACTTAACTATTGAAAATGCAAAAGCCCTAGTGTTATGTAGCAATGAACGACTTTTTGTGTTCAACTCTGCTAAACGAAAATGAAGCAATGATTTTCGGATCTGCATGATCGACCTTTGGTGAAGCCACGTGTTGCGGAGCACAAATGCGAACCCCGGGTGAAATGAACAACGCACAACTAGCGTGTATGCAATAGTTTATTTCTGTAACGAAATTAATTACAATTTTGGAATAATAATAATGTATATTAGCTTGGTTGCTACTCCGAGGCGGCGTGGCTCGCTTGGCTCCGAACAAAGAAAAGAAGTAAGCAATATGGCCAACCACTCGAAATTTCAACCTCAGTAGGAAACTAAGAGGGCGCAGAAGGCGCTTAAATAGTTTAAAGGTTATATTACAATAATGTGCTCGATACAATTTATAACACCACGTGTACCCGAACTAATAGCCGAGTACTTAGGTTGTAAGAAAGCAGATATCGTCGTCCTCTCGTAAGTCCTATGAAAAGAAAGTAGTCTATTTCCGTTTGAATTTTTCGTAAGCGACCAGCTGAGTCAATAAATCTTGATCTCTTGGCTCGCTAGTGAGGGCGATCGTTATCCGGGGTAATTTCATCAAGGGAAAAATACGATACTTAAAACTGTTTATAAAAGTTCCTTGATAGGATATAGGACATATGATTACTGGCCGGAATATCACTGTAGCTAGCACACGGTTTCTTGAGCTATGCATTCACATCATAAAGGAGCAAGTCAAGTTACGAGTAATAACCTCCTGACCCAAATAAGGTACTCCTCCAGTGTTATAATTGTTCGAGGGGTTAATACAGGCTCGGACCACTACCTAGGGACTTGGTTGTAGGTCCACGGATATCCCAGATGAGATGTTGTGGCATTGGAAAAATACTGTGAGGAGTTATACTTTGAATTGGTAAATCATGGCGATCGAATAAATATAACAATCGATGGTAAGAAATATAACAACTCTTGGCTTCAGTAACAAGCTGATCCAAAACAAAGTGGCCTGTAGAATGGTTCTAAGCAATGCAGTAGGAGAAATATGAAGCTTAGATATAATTGTACGCGTTACATATTTTAACGGTTAATAAAAGAAGAACAAGAAGATTTGTTCAGCACTTCATGCTGGTTTTAAGAGCGTTGATGAGAGGTTGTGGCCTGTGGTACGTGACTGGCAAAGGTTCTGGCGGTTCATTATTATTGCAGCAGTTCAACGGTAAATCTTCTCACAGTACTCTTTTGTTGTTGTGGGGTAGTGCTTTGCGTCAATTGCAACATTCTGACTATTTCATGGCCAGGTGACCACCCTGTTCCTTTCTTCAGGTGTTGGCTTAGTCATATTCCTTGCGCAGCAAAGTCAATTAGCTTTAACCGAAACAAGCTATGCTTTCCCACTGTATTATCACTGCCCGTTTTTTTTCTTTTGTTAAAGACTGCGTCAAGAATAGGGGTGCCGATCTTGTCTTAGGCGTTTTTATTGATTTTAAGGGCGCCTTTGCCAATTTAAATTGGCGGAGTATTCTGACCAGGTTTCGCGAACTGGAATGCAG
Source organism: Volucella zonaria (assembly GCA_963966105.1). Lineage (NCBI taxonomy): Eukaryota > Metazoa > Arthropoda > Insecta > Diptera > Syrphidae > Volucella > Volucella zonaria. The sequence continues at coordinate 65,929,760 of OZ014534.1, forward strand.
GGAAATTGGCTTATGTCTCCGACAGGCGCGCTTTTGTAGAATCTTCTCATGATTGAGTTAGCGTTAATGTAGAGCGCGGTTACCATCAAGGGTCCACTTATATGAAACCTCATGATGGATCCACTCCTGGTGCAATTGTCAAACCACTGCAGATGTAGCGTTTACGCGGACGATCTGCTTCTCCTCCTGGAAAGTCAGTCTAATGTTGAACTTCAAATAATAGGAACGGGAGTGCTACCTATTGTCGCCGGAAGGGGCGAAAGAGTTGGTGTCAGTGTATCTCGGGAGAAGACTGTGACAATGTAGCTTCATGGCAAGTTAAGTAGTGCGAATGGTGTAGATATGTGACTAAGGTCAAGTACCTTGGAATAACGATAGGTGAGCGGATGAATTTCCTACCTACCTCACCCCATCCAGAGAAAGACTGCTAAGTGATGTGGGCCAGGTAAGGCCTCCATTCTACGGACTGACTGCGGAATCACCAGACCTACGTTTTGTACTGTACGGTGACCTTTTTGTTGCCTGTGCAACATTTGGGGCATCGGCTTGATACGAAAGGGTAATGCTAAAGTGTGGTCGTCACCGGACCTTGGCTTGCCAGAAAGTGGCCTTGCTTGACTGCTTATCGGTTTGTAGGACCCTCGAGGTATCACCCACAAGATTGGGAAGGGACTTCCGCTGATAAAGGTAGATTGGGTCTCCTCCACGGAGATGTAGGATTTGTCCCGTATGGAGTGTAAGTTCCTACTTTCCGAATGTGCCAGGTCTAGATGGCAATCTACTGTTGATGGGACGTGAGCCATAAGGCAAGGTTACTTATAACTTCATTCAGAATGTGTCGACCATGCGCCGGCTACCAGAGCTGAGTCCCAACCTCAGTCTGGTCTTTCGGCTAACTGGGCATGGTTGGTTAGTCCTTGAATACGTTTCCGCATAAGAGAGGCCTTAGCGGGGTGGCAGGTTGCTCATGCGGAGCTCCATTTGAGGATTGATGATTAAGAATGTTCTGTGCAGCCTACTTAGATGTTCTGGATTTGCAAGCTATGGGTATCACCTATTATGGTGTGGCCTGCGAAGTCAGCGGTTTTCTCGTTGACAGAGCGAAATTCGCAAATGGGATTTTCCGTCGTAACCGGCGGAGGTGCATAGCTAGCTGGTGGCAAAAAGATTAGCATAATGTTGGACTAAGGACCGCCAGTCCTGGGCTGTAAGGTGAATATCTTAAAGTGGCCGCAAGGTTGTGAAGCTCGACCGGAAGCTATATTTTGGTGCCACAGGGGGCCAGGAGCCCCTGGAGCTATAGTTCCCGCCTGATCTAGGAGTTGGTCACCTTGTGGGAGTATCGTGGTGGCTGTACGTTATAGGCAAAATCGCGGGGAGGGTAAACCGACTGGAGCTTGAACATTTCATGGTTCAGCATATGTTTTACATTCGGCCTGTGTGCAACCATTTGATAGCTATGGAACTGATCGGTCTGCTCGATGTGGAGTTGCACTGCAACCCAGTGCCATGACCCATAAAATGGCTACAAACTTCTTCAAAGGGGGAGTTCCTGCCTTACACACGACTTCGTATCTAGTACACGTAGTTGTACTCGTACTACTCGAAGGGTGATGTTTTTATCTTTCGTACGGTATGATTAAGTTTTCACAGCAGATAAAACACTGGTGGCATCGGCCTTCTTTTTTTATTTTGGGCTTAAATTTGCTTTGAGACTTTGCTCGTAAGGTTAAACGAGGAGCTTAAACAAACATTCTTTTGTGGCATCGTCTATTTCTTCTGCAGAGGTGTGATTGTATATTAGTCTGAAGTTGAGGAATTCAGTCTTAATGCGGATTGATAGAATCGGTCACGTGATGAAAACGTAAGAATTGTTGGCTTAGTCTGTGGCTTACAATTAAACTTGTACCCTAGCCGCTACTTGGCACGTGGCCTGTCCAAAATCCGAGCATTCCATGTGCGAATTCAAAATCAGTCTTTTTCCAAGGGCCATGGTTGCCTCACCGTAGTAGGATTTCTACGTAGCCGGCGAGTTAAAATCATGTACAATACACATCCGGGAGGGACAAACACCTTCGACAAATGAAGTCGGATATTTAATCCCAGTAACTCGCTTCGAGAATATGGGAGTTGAAAAGCAAGGCAACCCGGCCAAATGACTTTTGAAACCTCTGTTGAACTCAGTCACGCAATTCAGTAATGTACGTTCTCGTTTTTAAGGTGTCATTCCTGACTGGTTGTTATCCTGCTAAGCACTCACGCCTATGAGTTTGACCAGTACCCGGTTGCTATCACGAGGAGTTACAGCACTGGACATAGCTCAGCATCTACCCTAAGAAAAGTTCAATCTGCGTCTTTCAATTGAATTTTCTGTTATACTTAAGAGATTCGTAGCGATGCTAACGATTGAGGGGGGTAAGCACTTATTTTTCAAAACTAAAGGACTGACAAACTGTGGAGTTTCTCAACAACGTTTCCTCTGACTGAAGAGCGTTGAACGAGGCTAAAAATATAGCGCCAAACCAAGGCCAAACACACAAATTGTTTTAAATATTTATTATGAAAAATTTCTTTGAAAAAAGTACAAAACAATTTGCGACAAGCCGCCTTTGCCAATACTGCGACACTGTGCCCTTACATGTCAAAACTCTGTAAATAAAAGAAAATTTAATCAATAAACGCTCCAAATGACAAAAAAGCTAATAACTGTTGCAAGAAATCAGAGTTAAGATGTACTTTCATAGTCAGAAACTCAATGAGATTCCTTCTAACAAAATCATCAGAGTAACTACGTTTCAACAGTCCTAGAAGGCAGCGGTTTCTTGAAGAGCGTTTCCGTTAAAGCTACATCTTTCTCTGTTGTTTATGTAGTTTTCACTACATGGTTCAAAGAAAACGCTCCTTTTAAAGATACATGATCTCTAGGACACTTAAAATTTAGTATTCCTTACCTCGAACCAAATTGCACCGGACATCCTTCACGTGCACCTTAAATTGCAAAACAGAAAAATTACATAAGAAAACCTCTCCACAAACGGACGCACAACACATGAAAAACATTTGGTCAGTAACTGAAGTCTTTTCATTGCATTTAGCTCAAGGGGATTCCTTCTAGAGAAACCCTCTCAAAAAAAAAAAAAATTTACTCGGTTTGATAGCAGATCCTTACCTCTAAGGGACTGCGTACATCCTGGCCTCCTGCTTCCAAAACGCCCCAAACCAACCTGAAAAGAACTCCAAATCTACACACAACAAATTAACTTTACTTGTTTTCTTTTATTTTCTGGTTCTTAACGAAAACATTTGAGCACATAACAGTGCTCCAAACACGTTATCTCTACATGTAAAAAAAATAATAAAACAGCCGTCCAGGCACGGAACTGTTTATATGATGCCGATCTTGTTAGCAATGTCCAACGCATCGTAGTCCCTAGCCAATCGCACGTAGGCCTTCTTCTGTCCATCGGGTCTGATGAGGATATTCACCTTTGCGACCTTGATGTCGTACAGCTTGCGTGCGGCAGCGCGAATGTGATTCTTGTTCGCCCTCAGATGGGTCAAAAACACCAGAGTGTTGTTGTCTTCGATCTTCTTCATGGCGGCTTCAGTAGTCAATGGATACTTGATGATGTTAAAGGCATCCATGCTGAAGCAAGGGAAAGTTTAGGTTAGTTTGTAAAAAATAAAATAAAAAAACATGTGCTTACCGGTCCCTGGTTGGAACAGACTTCCTTGGGTATTTTGGATTGCGTGGCAAAGTTAAGGTCTTTGGCCTGCGGAAATGTACGCTAGTGCGTATCCTCCTGGTGCGGGTACCAAAAGCTCCCTTGATTACCTGAAAACAATCAAAGATAACGACATTAGCAAAACAAATCGAAAGAATGCATTTTTGTCTGTGCCAAGGAGGCATGTCAGATTGAAAATTATTTTCATGAAAATCGCTCAATGAGATTCCTTCATATAATATCATCACAAAGTGCACTGCTTTTATAATCATAAAAACAGACGACTCACCTTGGTCTGAACCTTCTTGGCATTCAACAAAGCTACAGCCTTAGCCTTGGCTGTTCCCTTCTGGACTTTCAGGCCCAATTTTGGTTTTTTGGATTTCAAGGACTTAGCCTTAGCCTTGGCAGCCAATTTGGCAACCAACGACTGTGGCCTACTACCAAGCTTCTTCTTGGCATCCTTAGCCTTTGGCTTAGCGGCGGCCTTAACGCCAGTCTTCTTGGCAGGGGCGGCCTTCTTTGCTGCAGTTGCTGGTTTCTTAGCAGCGGTGGTTGGCTTCTTAGCGGCAACCTTCTTGGCAGCACTAGCTGTGGCTGGTTTCTTCTCAGCTGCGGGCTTTTTGGATGCGGCTGCTTTAGCTGGGGCTGGCTTTGATGCTGCAGGCTTAGCGGCTGCTGGTTTAGCAGCACCAGAGGCAGAAGCGCCAGATGGTGCAGCTGCTGCTGCTGGTTTCTTTTCGGGCTTCTTGTCACCCGGTTTAGCTGCAAGAAAACGAATTTAATTAGACTCCAATTCGCACACGTTTTTATGTTTGTGTAGCACAGGCAATGGGTAATTGGCGCACTGTAGTTTGTCAACAACCGTGAGGTTATGTACAAAATTTCCCACTTTGATATTTTTTGGTTCCATGGAACGAATTTAAAACGATCTAAGTCGAAATTACTTCAAAAAAGCACGACATCGAGAGAAATTTCCGTGCGCGATGACAATTGGCTTCGAAGCATGTCGGACGGACCACATGGCAGTTTACTTTGTCACTTTCTTTTATCGAAATTATTGGAAATTGTGGGGTAAATTTGTAAAAATTATTAAAAACACATTAAGCACGTATTGACTACACTTCAATTGAGGCGAATTACTTCTTTTTAAGGGTGAAAATTAAAAAAATTCCTTACCGGACTTCTCTGTTGGCTTTTTGGGTGCCATTTTTGCGAGAAAAAGGAATGGAAAGGAAGATTTTTTGTCTTTTTCAATAGCCGGAAGAGTAAAATTTCGAAAAATCACTTTCGAAATAATGGCGGATTGGATTTTTCGAAGAAGAAATGTCAAAAGGTTGTGTTCGTTTGTTGAGGCATGGGATATGTTCGGAAATAAAACGTATAATAATGTTGTAATTTCTTTGAAAGTTGATATTTCAAACATTCAAGACCATTGAAACTATTATATTTGCGTTTAAATAATAAAACTCTATTGGAAATAATAAATACTGAAGGAAATAATTATTCATTGTAGAAGATGTACTCATTATTTTTTTAGTTGTATCATGATCACCAATATCAATGCAATGACAACTTAAGTATATGAGTACAACATTCATATGCATCTCTTGTCAGGTACCTTAATACTAAAGGGTTGAGAAAAAATCCAGTTACTTCCTGTGGATATTGCAGAAATAAATACGTTAATGGGTCGTGTCGTATTGGCAACATGCCAAGAACCTACGCCCAAATGTGCAATAATAAACTGCATGCCTATTCAAGTGTGTAATAAACTGCATGGGTCATGAAATACTGGGCGATGGTCTTGAAGAAGCCAGATAAACGAGAGTTACAGGCAAAAACTTTTCAAGGCTACACTTTGACTACAATTTTAATAATACACAAATATATTAAATTGATAAAAAACTTATGTAAAAATGACTAGAGATATCTTGAAATGAGAGTTTCGTACTGTAGCTTCTCACTCTGAGTGTGCTACATGAATTATTAGGGCTGCAAACCCGTATATTTACATTTAAGAAGAGAAGAAGAGAACAACGTTAGTTTTGATATGATTGAGTGGAATTGCGATTCAAATGCACGTCTAGGGTAGCCTGCGGCTTAAGTCTGACAGTGACTAGGCGGTACGGATATGTAATCTTCATATGCCAGAGCGTAGATGTTACAACTATTGAGAGAGTTAAGCAGTGAGCCGATTTGCTCAACCGTTCAGGATTTTTCTGGGTCGAATACTTCATCCTAAGTATTCAGTTTACCATATTGCTTGAGTACAAACATTCTCTTAGATAGCTCCCATAGTTAATCAAAACTGTGCTTGTACTCAGCGTTGCTCAGACTATTGCCATTGCCAGCCTTCCCAATTGCGAGCAACAGAGGGGAGATAGCTGCAGTTTAGGGTTTTTTTTAGGAGTGGAATTTTACGCGGCACCCTAATGGCGTCTACCCGTCCTACAAGCCTATCTAGTCACAGCGCAGGTTTCAGCGACCTTTGAATGAATTTTACCGCATCAACTAACTTCTGTTCACATATCAGATTTTTGACCACTGAAACTGCATCATTTGCTGGTTGCAGAACAGCTTTCATCCGGGCATAGTACGCGGGAGAACGAATCGAAACAGCGAGCATCAAAAGCTTTCTTCCTCTCGGCCCTGTTAGACAACGAAGAAAAGGATGCAACTTAAGCTTAGTTTCAGCGCATATCACTTCTGCCTATCTGTTTCTCTTTTCTGTCGCCGCTGGACGAGTGATGCATTTAGAACTCACAGCCAGACGGCTGTCACCGTTGCATTCGCTAGTATTGAAACGAAAGCTGCCAAAATGGGATTAGAGGCAAAACCAAGTATATGTTGTCAACAAGAAGGGACAAATAACATCAACGAATTAGACAGAACGTCACAATCGACACCTATAATTTCGAGGTGGTAAAGGACTTTGTCTACCTTGGATCTGGTATGAATATTGTGGGTTGCCGTGGCTCAAGTGGTAGTGGACTGGCTTCCAAATCGGAAGGTTCGGTGTTCGAATCCCAGCCTCTCCCGAAAGACATATTCATTTTTTCAGTTAACGAAAATCAAAATAAGGTGAGTAGTTGACTAAAAATCAACATCTAGCAAACTTCCACTAAGAATTTAGTCTCCCCATTAAATGTTGGATGCCACCCATGAAGCGAAATAACCACTGAGCCCAAACATCTTTCTTTCTCTCTCTATCCCATTTTCCAAAAAACTTAACACATGCGGAAACATTATAAGTGTATTCATATTTCATACCCACTTGAGTGATAAGTACTTTTAAAAAAAAAATCATTGTTTCTTTGGGCAAAGAAGGCAAATGAGTAGTAAGGCCCTATCCCGAAAAACGAAGGAGATTCTATATAAGACCTTGATTATACCAGTCCTACTTTATGGCGCAGAAGCATGAGTCCTATCAAAAGCGGATGAAGATAACCTCCGTCGTTTCGAGACAAATATCCTTCGAAAAATATTCGGTCTCATTTGCGTTGACGTAATTTGGAGAAGAAGATTCACCATCGACGTAGTCAGAAAACTGCACTTCGGTCGTGTGTGATGGATAGACATGTAGACCGAATGTACACCAATGCTCTCGCCCGCAGATTCTTCGAATCTAAACCAGAACAACAAGGTAGTGGAGGAAGACCTCACCTTAGGTGGCACGCACAAGCAGAGGGGGACCTCAACCGACTTGCAATGCGCAGCTGGAAGTAGTTAGATAAAGACCGGACTAACTGGACAAGGTTGTTAGGTGAGACCCAGATTCACCCAGAACTGTAGCGCCACCTAAATACTTGGCATCTCCTCTTTCACTGTACTTTACACGGTATTCCGGCCACGGAGAGTTCCTCTCTTGGTACCCGTTCGACCATTAAGGTTTCTCAGAACAAATAGTCAAAAACCAATGACATGTCTAGAGTTTCACCATAACAGGTTGAGCCTCTCCGTTACGCTCTCTCCATCGTTCCAACGCAATCTACTGAACGTGTCAAGGAAAGAGCAGCGGATCGAAAGATCTAGTATTTTCTCGGTAAACGTCGAAATCAGCCCTGCACCTTCTTTGGAGTCGGTTGTCCCCTTTAAGTCCATGGTTTTGACTGTTTCTTCGTCTCGGGTATTGAGTGATGGACGCAAAAGCTCGGCTTTATTGCTGTGAAACTTCGCCAAACACTCGATTGAAGCATCCTCACGACGCTGCGTGCGGCTTTCTCATATCGAATTTTTGAGTCAATATGCGAGATACACTGCTTTTTGAAATACCTACCATAGCTGCTAGCTCAATCGACGGCAGACTCCCCCAGAGTGGAATCCACCCGTTTTGATTTTAGTTGGATTGAAGCCTTTCAAATGAAAGTATTGTATCACATAACGATGATAAATTGTTTCCAAATTTCATTGAGAGCGTTCACTACTGATGGCTGCCGAAAAAATATTAAACGTCGTCAGATGACGTCGTCAGACTTCAAATTTAAGCTTTATTTAACCGCCACCTATACGTCAGGTCGAGTACTTCTGGGTCTATCCTCGTATGATGGAAAATTTTTTATTGACGCCTTAGGCATGAATACTTGAGTATTTATACTCTAGCATCTCGGCGAGGATACTTACTTGCTTAGATGGCGCTATAATCCGGGTGAACCTAGGCCTCAATTATAAACTTCCCCAGCAAGCGCGTCCATTTGCGAACGTGACGATGGTTATGGGGTCTCCTTCCACTTGTGCTCGCCATAAAACGGTCTACCTCAATTGCGTTCACTCTACATGTTCATCTCAGACGAATGTTCAACACTTTTCTACACAAGTCGATATCGCTGTCAAAAACCCGTCAACGCAAATATAACCAACAATTACTGGAATAATTATAGATACATAGAGATATGCATTATATATTCACCCGCCTTCGCCAATGCCCATGCTTTTGCGCCATGGTGCAAGACTGAAAAAAGCAGGGCGATATATGATTGCAAATGGTGCTTGTGGTATTGGATTGCGAGTTTCGCACAATTTTATCAAGTATGATGTCGAAGAAATCACATGACAATGCATAACTTTATATAACATACTCTCTACCAAGCCTTCCCCTGATATAGGTGAGTAGGTGAGAGGTCCAGCCAGGCAGCCCTGTCGCACTCAAGATAAAATATCGTTATCAGTCGGGTGGAAGAGAATCTTTGTTTTCATCGCCTTAGTGCAATGGTTCATTCCGCTTGAGCGCGGAGTTTGGATCATGACTCTACTACAGTGGATCTCGGTGATATTGTCTACTCTAGGAGCGCAGGATTTGTGGTGGCATGGACCGTTCATATTAAGGAACCAATGGGACTTCGAGGTTCCAAACCACCCACTATTATTAGAACCGGAAGAAGAGAAAAGAACCATCAAAAGTCATTGCATTCTCAAGAAAACTAACAACTTCATACATGAACTTTTAAATAACCACTCGCTCTTATCGACGTTTATAAGAGTGGTGGCGTATTGCTTCCGATTCCTGCGAAACACCAAAACAAAAAGAGAATCAAGGAAGTCAGGTCCGCTTGATCCCGAAAGACTACAAATAGCCACCACAAACGCAATAAAAAATATACAGAAGGACATGTTTCCAGGAAGTCCACAGACTATCATGTGAGATCTTAAATCACTAAATGCGTTTTAATACAACGAAAGCATTCTTTACGTTCGGGGTCGATTGCAAAAGGCGCTCATTCCATATCAAACAAAATACACAATCATTCTCAAGCCAAACCACGACAAATTTAATCATACGACCAAACCTACCATGGATGTCTCCAACAAACAATGGCTCAAATACTGGACCCTCAACATGAAGAGGAGCGTAAAAAAAATACCATATTTCCGGTTTAAAGTCAAACCGATGCAGCAAATCATGGGAAGCTTACTAGCATCATGGGTTCGGATCGCTAGACCATTCAGCAACACCGGCGTCGACTATGCAGGACCAGTTGAAGTGAAGACGTGGACCACTCAAGGACTACTCATCTTCATTTGCCTGGCTACCTAAGCCGTTCACCTAGAACTCGTCTTTGACATGACGACACAAACTTTTCTAGCAGCTTTCCGACGGTTTACTGCATGTTGTGGTATTTGCTCCCGAATCTTCAACGATTGCGGGAGCAATTATCGAATGTCGAGCTTTAGCGAATGATAAAAGATGCCGCCCATGATTGGAAAAATATCGCCGAAACCTTAGCGAAGTTGGGCGCATAATGAAAGTTTATTCCCCTGCTTCCTCTTATTTCGGAGGACCCTGGGAAGCAGGGGTAAAATCAGTAAACCATCACTTAAAACGAGTTGTTAAAAACGAAAAACTTACCTTTGATGGTAATCTCCATGGTATTAACTCAGATAGAAGGTTCTCAATTCACGACCATTATGTCCACTATCAGAAAATCCGGAAGTACTGGACGTGTTAACTCCAGGTCGTTTTTCAATCATCGGCAAACACATTCTTTTAACGTTTCGGCTACATTTTCGAGCGCTGTTTATGGAGTTCCTGAAGTGTTTCCCTTATCTTTTGCTCGTAGAGTGCGCAAGCCCCTCCGTCCTTCTATGCAGTTTTACTTGCAAACTGTTCTGCTCCATGTGTGTGTCTTCTTCCTCATATTCAAACCAGGGGTTACATGAGGATTGTGGCGTGAAATCCAGTACACCGATTGCGTCGTTTTTGACCGCCTCCTGACATCAATTCTACTGATATCTAGCACTTAATGTAGGGGATAAAGGTTCATAAGAACCAATTGTATTTTTTAGATAAGAAATTTTGTTTTTAAGTTTATTTTATCTTACTCGATGTACACTCACTGTTAAAGCGATTTTGCAAGAAGTAAAGGCTGTTTTTTTTAGAGGTGTACAAATTCAATATAAAATAGAATACTTGAAGATAATGTTAATGGCTATGATATTAGCTTTGTTTAGTAGACAATTTTATGCCATTGGTGTTTAAATATGATCGCGCATATGCTGACCACGACTAGCTCGCATGAAGCGCAATTTTCGATAACTTTATCGAGCGCCGTATATCAGCAATAACACGGCGAATGTTGACTTCCAAATCGTCCAACGTCTCAGGTTTATCGGTATAGACTAGTGAATTCACATACACCCAAAGAAAGTAATCTAAAGGTGTGAGATCACAGGATCATGGAGGACAGTTCACAGGTCCATTACGCGAAGTTATGCGCTCTACAAATGTTTCCCACAACAAATTGATTGTATCGTGTGGCGTCATCTTGTTGAAACCACAGCTCTGGCACGTTAATGCTATTCAACTGAGGAGTCAGAAACCATGTTTCTATGGCGCTCTCCAATGACGGTAACATTCTGACCGGCATCGTTCTTAAAGAAATATGGGCCTATAATTTCACCAGCCCATGAAGCACACCAAGCAGTGAATTTTAATGGTTATAAGGGCGTCTCGACAAAAACTGCTGGGTTTTCTCCACTCTAAATTCGGCAATTTTGCTTGTTTACATATCCATTCAACGAAAAATGAGGCCTCATTGTAGGACAAAATTTTACGTTGAAAATGAAGATCAAGCTGAATCAAGTTTTCGGCCCATTCACTGAACCTACGACGCGTATAATAGTCACGCGGTTTCAACTCGTGCACAAGCTGGATCTTATAAGCTCTTAAGCCAATATCTTTCCGTAAAATCTTCTATAAAGTGGATGGGCATAGCTCCACTTGCTGTGCACTGCACGATGGCGAACCGACTCATTCGGATTCTCCCCAACACTGCGCTCCACAACGGCAATAACGTCTTCTGTTCGCACTGTTTGTCATCTTAGGAGATTCGTATTACCCACTAGAGTGTACGTGGTGCGAAAACGATTCATCGAATAACTTGCTCAGATGGACGATTATGTCGACCGTAAAATGGACATAGCGCACGATAAGTTTCCACAATTTGCACGCGTTTTTCTGGCATTAATCTATTCATCGTAAAATGTCAAAACGTACTAAGCACAAATCACCTTTCAACTGTCTAATTGACAATCTGTAGAAACAGTGTTGCTAGTTTAAAAACCAAACCTCTAAAAAGAACATCCTTTATTTTGTAATTGTTTTATTTCGTAATTGATACACGATTTATGTTGGTATAGCATTTTCTCATTAAACTAACATTAAAGTGTTTACAATTAGGGCTATTACTTAACTTCAGTCTTAGAAAGTAGAAACAAAAAGAATAAAATACTTTTTAATCGTCAACACAGGCATGTTCCTTTATATGAATCTTTCTCGCCACTGCATTCGAACTGTCTATTTACACCTTGAAGAAATCCTTTCAAAATAGGGAAAACAAAGATGAGACGAATATCTAGCTTTTAAAAAGAAAATAACAATTAACTTCTGTTTGGTTCCTTGAGTTTTAGCTCTCTAATTATCGGCTAATACCCAAAAAAGAAACAAACTTTTTCTTTGAAACATGGGTAGTCCCTAACTTGCTTTAACCTACCTCCATTTGATGTTTCGTTGGTCTGCTCAAAATTATTCGTTTCAATAATCATCTGCTTCATCACCGCCTCGAATGAGAGTGAAACGATTCTTTGGAAGAGTTCGACAATATTGAAGCCCGTCCTTGCCGATACTGACCAGTATTCTGCTCCTAATCCGCGGGCCGCTTCGTAGCCAAGCTTTTCCATTGCATCGAACTCGTCCCTTGTCTGTGGATTAAATGATGAAAAGGGTTCAGTCACTAGACTCTAAATTACTTACAAGTAAGTCAGACTTGGAACCAACCAGGAAAACTAACGGTTTTTTAATATTGTTTACGACCAAAGCGCTTTCCAGCCATGTTGGCGTGACATGCAGACTATCCAATTTTGTCATGTCATAGACTATAACTATAACTTTTGAAGACTGTTTTGTTAGGAATAAAGAAACAGTAATTCAAGACGTTATCTTACTATTTGCGTTTCGGTAGTAGGCCTGAGCGATGCACTTGAATCGTTCTTGTCCAGCTGTGTCCCATCTGAAAAAAAAGCCGGAAGAAAATGCATTTTTACGAAACTCAAGTCCATTGGTAGATCCTTTTGCTTATTCAAACCATATATTAGGTAGAGGAACGTGGTCCCTCTTACTACGTAATGACATAGAAGAATTTTCAAAACCCGTCAGGCTTCAGATAAATAAGGCACAAAAGTAGAAGTAGCATTATCATATTGAAGGTGAAATTAGCTGTCGAACAAGGTGGGTTAAAACATCTTATGTTAAGGCTTAGGCCCCTTGTCCAACATGTAAAGGAAGATCGCAACTCTGATTCAAGATTTAAGAGATTGCGTGATAAACTTGAAACCGCATACCCGTGATCAAAAAGACTGGAGTCTTTCGGGTGAAGATCACTAGAATTTGATTAGATCCAATGCCAAGTTATTATTTTTGAACGATGCGAAATATGAGATTTAGATGATCTTTTGAATAGAACATCAAGAGAGAAATTTCAGATTTAAACATGGCGGAGAAAAGAATGTTTGGACCGAGAAAGAATCACTTTTTCGAGCATATTGGCTGATATCTCGCTAATAACACGTGTAATGTTGTCTTCCAAGGCTAAGGCTGCAATTGACGCTGGTTTATCGGCATAGACGAGCGATTTGACATATTTTCATAAAAAAAAGTCTAAAGGCGTCAAGTCGCATGATCTAGCCGGCCGAAACGAGGGATAAATTGCACACCGAACCCACTTTTCAATTGGTCCATCGATTCATGTGCTGGCTGGCATGTAGCGCCGTCTTGATAGAACCACATGTCGACCAGGTTCAGCTCGTGGACTTTGGTTATAAAAAAGGTTCGAAACGATTGAACGATAGCGGGAGCCATTGACGGTCTGCGGTTCCGCTTGACCATAAACCGCACAAAACAGTGCATAGGAGCTCTTGTAGTGCCTGCGGTTGCTCATCGGACCAAATACGGCAATTTTGTGTATTAAAATATGCATTCAACCAGAAATGAGCTACGTCGCTGAACACAATTTTTCGATAAAAAAGCGAATCTTCTTCTAGCTTTTCTAAGCCCCACTCACCGAAAATTGGACGCCATGGCAGGTCGTTCAGCTTCAGTTCTTGCACGAGCTGTATTTTGTAAGGTTTTAGACCAAGATCCTTCCATAAAATCTTCCGCGTAGTTGAGTAACGCAATCCCAATTGCTGCGAATAGCGACGCATGGACAAATCGCGGTCCTCATTACCACCGGATGCAGCAGTAATATTTTTCTCTGTATGCAAAAAGGGTAGATGGCTTGATGTCCAATAACGTGAAATTGATGCGAAATTTAGTCACTATGGCTTGAATTGCTTGCTCAGTCGGTCGATTATGACGAGCGTAAGATAGTCGAAGTGCGCGAAAAACATTTTTCACAGAGCACGAATTTTAATGTAAGCGTTGTTTGGGTATAAGTCTTTCCATGATGAAATGGCAATGCTAACTGAGCATGTTTGACTTTGATACATGTCACAAATCATGCGTGAATTGTTAAATATAGAACACTAAAAAAGCAAACGGCAAAAAATCACCCTTTATATTTAAAATTGCTGCTTTATGAAGTAAAAATTCTTAAGAAAATTAATTACCGAAATATATGGGAAGGGACGTTTCCTTACGAGAAAGAACGAGATATGCTATAAGTGTGTTGAAAATAGCTGGCAATACCCAACGTGTATGGCACAATCTAGTTCATATGATATTGCAGGTTGGTATCACTTATTGTACGTTACAACAGAATTCAAATGTGACATCTTTTTGAATTTCATTCGCCAATAAACTTTTACTTCAATAAAGTGGAATAAGAATCTCAATGCACTATTCAATGAGAAATTTGCACGAGGACACATTTCATCTGCAGTCGTAAATTTTACGTAAGCGAAGTTGTAACGGAATGCACCGAGGATGTGATGTCGTACCGGACAACATACTATCCGAGGGAGAGCTTCCTTGTTTCTTTGTATAAATGCGACATGGGAACTGTAACAATTTCTGATGCAAAGCACAATACTAAAAAAAAAAACCAAAACGGTCGAGTTTAATAAGTTTACGGGTAATGATCTATAAACATAAATGACGCTACGTCATATCCAGGTATCATATCGATGTGAAGAAAGCGTTCAAGCAAACTTTCAGAAAACTCTTAATAATTGGAAGAAAGCACTTAAAGATAATGGTGTACGAATCAGTCGTATTAGCACTTAATATCTACGTCGCTTTCTGAACTCGAAAAACCCAACTCCAGACATCTACTCATATTTATGTCGTTTTCCATTGAGCTTTTCTCCGCGTTCGGAAGAAGAAAAGTCATGTCACTCCATTTCTCCTCATTCTCTCAAAATCAAAATCTCGCTTCTCGTTTTCATTTGAGAATCGAAATTCCTCTACTCGATTTTGTTTCAAAATCTATAAACGTCAAATAGTATTTGTGTCAGACTTGTCAAACTAGATTTCTGTATTTGTGCAATCGGCTGTGTTTGGCCAGTTTATTATTCTAAGTGTTCAAATTGATTCGCAAGCAAATATATTTCAAATATAAAAGTCCGAAGAAGTTCTTAGTGTTCCACTTAAATAAAAATCGGAGTACACAACAAAAAGGTCTTCTGACAGCCCAATGGAAAATGTCATTAGAAAGAGTTGTCATACTAAAATTCGAACATTTGAAATACAGGGTTGTTCAAGTAAAATAAATTTATTTTCAGTATGTTATAGCTTTGTTAGAAAGAACGAACATTTCCATTATGATTTCATTCATATCGCTGCCTCGGCTGGTTTCGCAGTAGCGTATCCTGTCAACCCAATTTTCGAAGACCTTGTTGACTGTTTGTTTCTCAGAATGTATATCCGCCTCAAGACTTGAATCGTTTCTGGATTGTCTGCATAACGTCGATCTTTAAGGGTTCCCCACAAAAAAGTCTAACAGGGTCAAATCGCAGCTCCGAGGCGGCCAATTGACATCGCCAAGGCGGCTGAAAACACGATTACCGAATCTAGGGCTCAAGATTTCGATTGTTTGATGGGCTCTGTGGCATGGCACGTCATCGTGATGAAACCAAAGAACGTTTACGTTCATGTCTATAGCACAAAAGTGCTATTTATGACTCTGGCCATGAGCCAATGATGCACCACATCAAAAGTCGCACCAAACGATCACTCTCTGCAGATGCATAGGTTTCTCGACAATCATATGCGGTCTTTCCGATCCCCAGATGCGGCAATTCTGTTTGTTAACGTGGTTGCCAAAATCAAAATCCGCCTCGTTAGAAAATAATATTTTTTGGCCAAATTCGACCTTCAATGCCAGCTGCTGTAAGGCCCAAACTGAGAAGCGACAACGTAGTGGATTATTGTTTGCCTTCAATTGCTGAGTCAATTGTACTTTTGTAAAGGAATAATCCGAGATCTTTGTGCGAAATTCTCATCTGGTTGGCGCGTTGTGTTATTGAGATCGATGGCAAGTCGATGTTCCTGGATTGAGCCGAATGCTCTCGGCCACGCCGCCATATTCTCGTCGGTACCTACCATACGACGACGGAAACCGTCAGTGTTTTCCGCAAGCAGGCCAGCCTCACAAAGCAGGCGCAGTGAGTGCACCATTTCCCCCAAAACTTATTTTCAATAAACACGTTGTTTAGACAACACAGCACTCACGTTTGAAATAAGCTTAAAATAGTTAAAAAGGTCCAGGCTGAGCGTATCAGCTGGTCTTGTCATTCTTAATGAAGCTTGTGGGAAATTCGGACATAATGGCAATAGAAGCCCAAATTTTAGTCGAGGTTCGAAAAAGAGACCGAAAAAAAATTAATTGGATTAAACGTGAATAGAATCAGAATGGTCTAAGCCTATTTGAGAAGCTGATGGTACTATTTAAGCTTAAATGCAAATTAAGCTAATCCCATCAGCGGCGCAGTAGCAATGCAGATTCGTGGGATAAACATCATTATCTCCTCGCGTTACTATTACATATGGTCTAGTAAACTCATGTACCTTGGCTTATCCTCTACAGTTAAAAACTCGGAGCTGCTCTTGATCATTTGGGTGATCTTTAACAATTGGATTGGCAAACTGAGTGAGTCAGTGACCTGATCTCAGAAGTCATAACAAGAAGTCCTACAGAACTTCTAGTAGGGCGTACCGTGAGCAATAAATGCTGGCATTGATCCTTATGTTATGTTCCTGGAACGTGAGGACTTTCTACAGACCGGGTGTTATTGAAAATCTAACGAAAACGATTACGTAGTGTGCAGTCATGTCATATGTACACACTGTAGTATTCACTCCAGCACTACTTTGACGAAGTAAAGGGCGGGATAAGCGAATTGAAACACTTCTGTATCGGACACCTTATCTCTTATCCAAATACTCACTATCATCCACGAACTTCACTACTCAACGATCGCACTATTAATGATAAAATGGAATGTAGAGAAACTGTCATAGCTTGAAAAGAAAACACTCTCAGCAATAACAAAATGTTATCGGCTGTCTTCTGTCAACGTAGGTATGCGGTGGATTTTACGCGAGTCTTCTTTCCGGCGATACGTCGCCACCATCAACGGAACGTTGGAGCAACGGATGACGGATTTTATGGGTCGAGGCCTTAACACCACATCAGAAAATTGATATATGCTGATAGACTTGGCGAATGGACTTTGCACCGTCGTGATAAATGCGCTTTACCCCCATCCTAGGAATCATTCTGGCACATGGAGGTTTCCCGATCAAAACACGATAAACCAGATTGACCATATTCTGATAGGCAGAAGACACGCACCCTATATTCTAGACGTTCGCACATTACAAGGTGCCAACATTTACTTGGATCACTAACAACTGCTAGCAAAGGTACGAACTCGGATATCAAAATATCCGAAAATATTGTGATCTACAATCTCAAGACACCAAATAAACCTTTGCCGAGTGCGTTTCCTTTAACCTCTTTTATAATCCTGCATCACCAGGATCAAGTGTGAAAACCAATAGCGATGCTGCCAAGAACATATAAGAAATGCTGCCTCTGATGTGCTAGACTTTACAAGGCGAACACAAACAAGAGTAGAGACGCAGTCGGTGCTGAGAATTTGAAAGATTAACTGCTGTAGGCTGTTCACACCATGTAACCCAAACGAAGGCCGTGAAAACTTTCACATATGTTACTCAAACGAACTGAGGCTAGAAATATCCACACTCAAATGCAATGAATGTGTAGGAGTCCTCAGCCTGGAAAGGGAACTCTTCAAAGCTTGAAGAAATGATCTTTCATACTCCTAAAAAAGCTCATGTAAAATGGAAAATTTAGTTAGAGGAACGAATGCCTGTTCAATGAAATCTTAGCGTCATCTGTCTGGCCCTAAAAAAAGGGGACACTCTAAACTGTGCAAGTTAAAAGTTAGGATAAGTTTCCTAAACATCGCTAACAAGGTTTTCGCTGGCACTTTGTGCAAACGTGTAAAACCGATGGTGGTCAACCTGATAGGTCCATATCAGTGCGGTTTTAGACCTGGCAAGTTGACCATCGAACAAATATTTACTCTGCGGTAAATTTCTAAGAAGGCCCAAGATCGATACTGATCACATCTTCATCGATTTTAAAGTTGCTCATGAGAGCGTCTATAGAGATGAGCTATACAGATCCACCTCCGGTCTTTGCAATCTGGTCAAACTCATTTAGTTGTGCAGCATGCCGATTGGGAGCTCCCGGTGCTCTATTAAAATCGGCAAAATCATCACCAAACCTCAAGATGTTAAAATAGGTCTTAGACAAGACTGCGCCCTGCACTTGATTTTGACATAACTGAGAGAAACCAACGGAGTGTAAATGGGCCCTTTGCTGGTGTTGAGGTCCTGACAATCGAAACCGACGTCTTGTGCAAAACTTAACAATGGATAAGTATAGGGTGGCAAATGAATTTACCTACCTAGGCTCTGCAGTGAACTCATAATGCATAAGCACGGAGATCCAGCGAAGAATAGCCATTTAATCAGCAACGCGTTATCTCGAGCAAAGAGTGGACTATACAATACCCTCATTATTCCTATCTTGTTATTCCGCGCGAGAGTGGATGAAAGCTCGGCTAGCTGTTTTGCGCGAAAGATTCTCCTTTTGAAGAGAAGTTACAATGAACAACTTTGCCGGCTATACAGCGGTATGGATCAAGTTAGAAGACTTCAGCTACGCGATTGAGATGGCTAGACCCTGTAGTGCGCAGGGACACACTACTACAGCTCGAACGTTTTTTGAGTCCACCCCAGTGGGGCAACGTAGTATAGGAAGACCTTACTTAAGCAGTGCTACTTTGGTTTTGCAAAACAAATATCATCGAAGGATGAAATGCATTCCTTACAAGACTTTGATTCCGACAGGCACCGAACGCTAGTGGATAAGAAGGAAGTTAGAGCAGATACCAGATAAGCGAAAAATCTCTGTATAATGATGTTTACTTGGTCCATCTTGTGGAAAACAATACCCCAGCACAGAGTCCAGTTTAAGTTTCCAGATTCCGTAAAATAGGGTACACCGAATTTTCGTTTTAAGGCTCAAGCTATCGCGGAAGGTAGCTACATTCCAATTGGAAGCTCGGAGAGTTTGTGATGTAAGTGACTGACTGAAAAGTCATTATAAGTCAGCTCGTCGTTTGCCTGAGGGGTGAACACAAATGGTAAGACCTTTAATATATCGTGCCATATTCAATGTGGTAGATCTTACTCGATCAACTGCTAGGGACAATAGCACCTCGTTGACAAGAGGAGACCAGAAATAGTTGCTCGGGAACATGAGCTTTACGAGGGTCCTCGCACCATGTAAGTACAAAGACAGGGACCATAAAGTATACACTATTCCGTTGTTAAAGTCAA
This sequence comes from Volucella zonaria, assembly GCA_963966105.1. Classification (NCBI taxonomy): domain Eukaryota; kingdom Metazoa; phylum Arthropoda; class Insecta; order Diptera; family Syrphidae; genus Volucella; species Volucella zonaria. The sequence continues at coordinate 65,949,353 of OZ014534.1, forward strand.
TGTTTTACGCATATTAACCTCTAAAATCGCAATGAATAAATTGGCTTCGATCAGTACGGCTTAGGGTTTCGATAATGTCAAAGCGTGGGGAAGCCTCGAGAACATCAAAATACTTGTATCTAGAGAATCGTAAGTTCACTGATGTTAGAACTTTCTATTACAGTTATGCTTGGCTCTGGCGTTTTCAGCTAAGCTTATGCGCTTTTTGGAGACTGACAATCGAAAACACTCGTTTTGTCCAGCAAATATTATTACTCTCAGATTCATTCTAATGGAACGCTGTGGTCAATGGAAGACAGCTGTTAAGGGATTGTGATTGCTGAAGAGGCATATACGAAAATTAAGGGCTAGATTCTCCGTTGAGTCTTGAGTTCAATCAAAGTTAAGCAAAGAATTATATTGGATCTAATATTATTGAAAAAATGCCCCACAAATTAAGCAGGGTAAATACATATGTCCGAGTATGTAATTTGAATTATGTTAAATATACAGTAGTAATCTGTTTACTCACATTTGTAGATTAAAACACTGTCCAAGGACTCGAAAGTTTTCAACTTCAAAATCCACTCCGATTGTGGCTTTGTATTTCTCTTGAAACTTGTCACAGCAAAATCTAAAATAAGAAAATGTAATACAATATGACATCCCAGTGACATTCCAGCAGCTGTCAGTTCAAAAGATGAACATCACAAGATCTGTTATCTCTGTCTCCCAACCATTAGATACAAAATAATGAAATCAAACTATGCCAAATCCACTCTTTGAACACACTTTCTAAGCATCTCACCTACTAACAATGGTAGTCTTGCCAACTCCAACGTCACCGATAATAATCGCTTTGCACGGCTGCATCTTCACCGATATATTCCTCGCTATGACATTTCTGGTTTCCTCCGAGAAATTATTCCGATTGTATGGCGTACAATATTCGTCGTATGCTGGTGAAAAGTTGTCAACAATTCGGCGATCTTGATTGACTTTTGGCATTGCCAACTCTCGAAAATACATTGTGACAGTTGACGGATTAAAAAGAAACAAAAACGTCAAATTATGAAATTTATATTAAAAAAAACAAAACCTCCGTTCTATACAAATTCAAATCGAACACTGATCAATGTTTAGAAAAGATTGATTTTTCACTTTCAAGATACAATGTAAAGTTGCTTTTTGAACTTGAGGTGTCAGATTACAGAGATCACCCAACGTCAGTATCAACCGCAATCGAAGGGGTTTTGAAATTTCCGGCTGAAGTATGTTAGTTGTCCAAGTGACACTAGGTACGAGTACGAGTATTCCCATCAAACGAGCTAGTCAAGTTGAAAATGAAAACGAAATGAAAGCTTTGAAAGATGAATTCTAAACTCTGGCGTGACAAAAGGTGTATGGAATATCGAAACGTATTTTTATTGTTGTATTTTACTAGGGCTTTAAGTGATAAGTTGAGGGAAGAGTCAATTAGTTGCAACCAGAACGTTGGATAGTTTTCTGTGGTTTATCGGTTAATTGTATAATTTAACATATCGTTGACACTATTTGAGTTGTTGTTTAGATTTGAAATTTACATATCTACGATACATAAATGGCTCCCTTAATGTTCTATTTTTGCACGGAAAAGTGTAGATAAGTTGTTGCTAGTAAAATATTTTCCCGATAGATTTTTCAGTACTCGTACGTATTTCTGATGAACTGCGAATGAGAAAGAAGTTCTTAGAACGCCAAGTTCTTCCGACTTGAAAGGAAGCTAGTAAAAGGTAGACATCTCGGAAATAGTGAAATTTAAGAATAATCTTAGCCAACCAGGAACACTACCTTACTCTTCTCTGTCAAGATGGAAGCTTGCGTATAGTAGGCGGCGTAGGGCCGACACACAACAAAGTTGTGCAGTGAAAATTTACATAATAAGAGCTCTGTTTGGTCTCGAATCAGGTACACTACAATAAAGCTTACGAATTGAAGGCTCTGCTCCAATGTCCGGAAAAGAAGTGGAGTCAACATCGATCCACGTTATGACAGTTTAAATTTGACAGCTTAAATGGGCCTCAGATAACAAGCCTCTCCAGGTAGCCCGGTCTTTATCTAACTGCTTCCAGTTGCGCACTCCAAGTTGGTTGAGGTCAAATTCTACTTGCGAGTGCCATCTACGGTGAAGCCTTCCTCTACTGTCCTTCCGGGTTAGATTCGAAGACTCTACGGGCCAGAGTATTGGCCTTCATTTGGTCTACATATCCAAGCCACCTCATTTGACTGATGTGCAGTTTTCTGGCTAAGCCAATGTCAGCTGGTATAGTTCTTCTTTCAATTTTATCCCCCAAAGCCCGTTAAGACAAACGAGACTGAATGACTGAATGACTGAATGAATATTTTTCGAAGGATTTTTCTCTCGAACCGACTGAAGATATCTTCATCCGCTTTCGATAGAGTCCATGCTTCAGCGCCATAAAGTAAGACTAGGATGATCAAGGTCTTATATAAGTCCCTTACTAACTTGGAATTATACATGTTCACTGTGACGTCCTGACCAATTTGTCGATTTTGTGTATCGTTTCTCGTTGACAGCATATGCTTTGTTTTGTCCTCATTTACCGTTAAACTCATTTCGACAGCTTCGTTTCAATACAAGCGAACGCAAGAGTGACAGTCCGCTGAGTTCTCCCCACTTTTTTTATATTATACCTGTCGCTTATGAGTTCTGCACAATTCTTTCAAATATGATGTTAAAGAAGCTACATGACAGCACGTCACCTTGTCTAAAACCATTTCTAACGTCAAGGATCTCGGTTAAGCCGCTAACGACTTTGACGGAGCAGCGAGTGTTCTCAATCGTCATTCTGCACAGATGAATGAGCTTGACAGATAGCTCGCCTCTATAAATGCTGTCATATATTGCTAACCTTACTTTATTTTTGTCAAGTAAACGGGAGTTCTGGATATCATCGTCTAAGTTGAATGGGCTAATCTGCCTGACGGTGGGATGTTGGGGTTCTTCGCCGTTATACAGTCTGCAGAAAAAGTTTTACATATTTTTACCACCTACTGTGACTCTACTCGTACTACAAGGTTCCTTTCTTCATCCCCACAGGCTTCTGTATGAGAGTTCTTGTCTTGGCACGTTGGTATGACTTTCGTCCGTTATTCCAGGTGTACAACCTCTTAATATCCTCGATCGTGTGCTTCTCGTGTTCTTGTTTTTCTTCTGTAGAAGCCGATGTTCTGCCTGTCTCTTCTGCTCGCAGAGCTCACCAGCGTATCTTGTCTTTCGTTGCAGCGCCGCACTGTAGGCCTCCCATTTCCTGGTGCTGGTTGGGTGAAATCCAGCACATCAGTTGCGGGATCTCTGATTGCACGTTGGTAGCATAACCGCTGGGCCTCGCCATATGATGCTGGCTGCAGAGGAGTTGTTGAGAGATTTTGGGATACGCGTTCGGCGAAGATTCCGGACTTTTCTTGCGATTGCAGCTTTTTTACATTATATCCTCTAACAGTAGTTTTCTTTGTTGTTGCACTTGGGATATCAGCGTTCGCACTTTGTGGCAACAAAGTGGTGATCCGAGCCAACGATGGCTGGCCGGAAAGTTTGGACGTCCAGAACACTGGAGGCATGCCCTACGTATATCACAATGTGATCAATTTGATGAAGCGTTTCATGATCCGGAGACCGCCATGTCCCATTGTGTACATACATATATTGAGATGAGGAAACAATGCGCTTGCTATAGTGATATTTCGTTCCTCCCCAAAGTCAATAAGCCTAAGTCCGTTGCCAGATGTGATGTTGTGTAGGCTATGTTTGCCTACTATTCTACCAAAGACGTCCTCCTTTTCTTAGGACATTACCCATATTTCTTGTCGAGGAACTCGTAAAAGCATTCTTTGGTTGCGTCGTCATTGTCATCCGCAGGGGCATGGGAGTATATTAGGCTTATATTAGCGTATTTAGCCTTGAGGCGGATTGTCAAAAGCCGCTCGCTCACGTGCCGGAAGCTCAGGATTTCTTGCCTAAGTCTGCCTTATATCGCCAATCCGCATCCGAATAAGCGCTGTTTCTTTTCCCTATTGCAATCACCATAATATATATGAATCATAGAATCGCACTTCTTGAATGCCGGTGATAGTAGTCAAGGGCTTCTGCTAATTGCTCAGCTGCACGTAGTTGTCCTTTAAACGCTCCCAATGCCATCAACACTGAATCCATTTTTATCCGAAACCATTAGTTGGCTGGCTACGTCTTTTTAATCTCTTCTTCGGACCAGCATGGTTTTAAAAATAGCAAGTGTACGCACAAAATAGCGCCTGACGCGACAAGCGTAAAATATAAACATAGTAGATGCTAGGCCCGATGATAAAGCAAGTCATGACGACAGCGGGGCTATCTGTGTTTTAAACTACACTCTGCGAAATGTCTATAAGATTTTTTATTTCAAAACAATAAATTCCCGAATACAGAATTACTGAGGTTGCGGATGCATCACTGCATTTCTCGGAAATTTTTTAAAGCGGCATCAGGACTAGAAGCAGAGCTATTGGAACACATCGTACCTAGTTAACAATGAGAGAATGAGAGTTTCCCCGAGGACTGAAGGGATGACCGTTAATTCGTCTTAGAAGCGCAATCTGATAAACTGAAAACTGGCTATAAATATGTTTGCAGGTGTTCATTTCATGTTAAGCAGGCAGGTTTCCGCTCTGCGTTATCCTGCATTGCCAAAGTAAATACCTTGAAGAATGTTGAAGAGAACTGGTGTGAGTACTCTATTTTACCAGCTAAATAATATACTACCTAGATCAAAAAGAAGAAGAAGAAATTGCAAATACAAGTTCATCAACAGGGTGAATGACTCTAACTCCAACTTGTTAAAATGCTATAATTTTTTTATTTTTTGATAAATTTTATTGTGCCAAAGCAAAAAATGTTGGAAAATACATCAATTTTCAAATTGTATCAGTAGTTTTCAACATGTCCACCTTTGGCGCGAATAATGGCCTTGAGACGGCCGAAGAAAGCATCGTACGCTGCACGCAAAGTGGCTCTGCGGTATTTTGGCCCATTCCCGACCAAGTGCTTGTTTGAGGTGGTCCAAACTTTGGTATTTTTTAGTGCCAACCTTCGCCTTCAAAATACCCCAGACAGAGAAATCCAACGGATTTGCATTCGGAGAATTTGCAATCCATTGTGTCGAAGAAATGAAGTTTGGAACATTGTTTTTTAAACAATCTTGGTTGACGCGCACTTTGTGAGACGGTTCCGAGTCTTGATGAAATGTCCACGGTCTCCGACCGAAATGATTGTTTGCCCAAGGCTTCAATACTATCCACGGTCCAAAAATACGAGCGGAGAGCGACCATCGGCGGTTATGACGGCCCAAACCATCACCATCGGTGCTGCCTGCTTTCTGGTAGCCGTCCGAAGATGTAAATTTTCGAAGGACCTCTCTGGCAAGTAAACTCGGTCATTTTGTTTGTTGACATATTGCTCGATAACAAATGGCATCGGAAAAAACCAAATTCGGCAACTCACTACTTTCGTGCAAGCGTAGCAACTCCTTCGCTCTTTCGACTCTAACTTTTTTCTGTTGCGGTGTAAGATCGTGTGCTTTTTGGAACTTTAATTGCTTGAGCCCAAGCTAATTTTTCAGTATGTGTTGCATCCGTTCCAACGATATGTTGAGCTCACGAGCCATTTTTCTTCCACTTCGATGCGGATTTCGCTCAATTCGAGCCTTCACTTTCCGAACCATTTCTGCCGATATTGCTGTTTTTTTATGACCACCTCCATGGCGTTTTGCAACGCTGCCAGTATCACGGTAACGAGCTATGGTTCGAGACATAAATGATTTATTTACGTTGAGATGCTGCAGGGCTCTAACGATAGCTACTTGTGGTTTTCCAGCCAAATATAAGGCAATCACACTATAACGTTTGAATTCCATCGCTGATAAAATTTTTTCAACACAACTGACACGCAAATCATTTAAAAGGCTTGTAAATAATAAAATTATCTGTCATGTGTCAAAATTTGAGCTCACAGTCATGAAATTATAGCAGTCTGAAGTTGGTTGCGGTTCGAGTCATTCAGGGTGTAAATCTATATTTTCCTCTACAGAGTAATACCCATCGACTGCAACACACTTATGCCAGCGCTTGATCCAATCCTCGAAAAATTTTTTATATTTGGTTTTCGGTATGTCCATCAGTGCTTCCTGTGATTTTTCCATTACTTTCGCTCGGCTGCTGAAACGCGTTCCCCGTAGTGGTTTTTTAATTCAATTGAACAGAAAAAAGTCGCAGGAAGACAAATCAGGTGAATTCGGTGGCTGTTGGATGGTATTTGTTGCATTTTTCGTGCGTTGTCATGGTGCAAAATCCACGAGTTTTCTGCCCACATTTCTGGTCTCTTTCGGCGAATTGCTTCACACAAACGTCTCATAGCGCCCAAATAATACAAGTACTCTTTGTTTACTGTCTGGCCTTCTGGCAAAAATTCATGATGCACTACACCGTTGTAATCCATGAAAACCGTGAACATTGCCTTCTTTTTTGACTGAAAACGACGTGGTTTTTTTGGTCTCGGCTCATTTGGTGAACGCCATTCACTTGCCTGATGTCTGGATTGCGTGTCGTACTCATAAACCGACGGCCACGTCTCGTCTCCAGTAATGATCCTTTTGATGAATGTGGGATCGGATTCAGCCTCGCAAATCATCTCTCTTGCTACGTCAACACGGTCTCTTTTTTGCATGAAATTGAGGTCTTTTGGCACCAACTTTGCTGCTACACGACTGAAACCCAAATCATTAACCAAAATGTCTTGGACGGCAATAGGCAATGTTCAAGTCCTCCGCTATCTCTCTGATGGTTAATTTGCGGTTATTGATTAACATTTCTTTTACTTCATCAATGTTTTCGTCGATTTTCGATGTCGATGGTCTGTCACTGCGTTCATCATCTGCGATTGACTCGCGACCACTTTTGAGCCGCTCGTGCCACTGGTAAACGACCATTTTCTTTAGAGAATCGTTCCCGAAACACTTTTCCAACATTTCCAGCGTTCGCGCACCATTAAATCCGTTTTTTACGCAAAATTTAATACAAATTCGTTGTAAAAAAATCGCCAACACACACAGAGATAGATGTGCTCTTGGCTACGTAACTTTTGCAAATGTCAAGCTATGATGCTAAGATTTAGAGGGAATGTCAATAACAGATTTACAAACTTAACGAAAAAAAAAAACAGAACTCAAATCGGAACAATGGGAGCGCCACACGGTGGTGTCCCCCGGGAACTTTTTGATCAAGGTGGTATACTTGAATCGCAAGTTGATAATGACTTCTTAATCTCATCTCTCCTTCGAAGCGGGTTACTGACATACGCTATGACCGACCCATGTCCCAGGTTTTTCTTTTCATAGATTCTCCTGCTAGTAAACACATGGAACGTAATCACGCCCTACTTCATTACTATTCACTATCAAGATACAATCAGATAAAATCAGATATGAAGAAAACATAAAAACTCTAACATCTAACATATTATAGCTGCCTCAAAATGTAGCATTAATTTTAAACCGACAAGAGTTGCCTATTTTAATTCGGAGCTTAATTCCGAGTACATGATATTATGTGTAATTTTGTTTTATAATTGGTGCTCGCTCAACCCTTAAAGTGTTTGCACACAGAGCGGGCAAAAGAGAATTAGGTCTTAAATGTTTGCAAATTGTAATGACCAGGAAAAATCTATACGGAATTCTGTATAAGCGAGTTGTATGGCTTATGAAGGAATTACGATATTTTAAAGGACGTCCGAAAGTGGACTTCAGGGGAAACTGATGAGCATTCATAACGAGAAGAAGTGTTATGAGGGGGCGTAATGCTAATGGCAATTTCATTAGAGGACTGATGATGAAAATAGCGCTTGAATAAGGTGAGGCAGGAGACATTACGTTGGTGTTATTTGACTGTGTAAATTTGCATCACCTATTAGTTTTATCGCCCGGTCTTGAATCCAATCTAGCAAGCACAGAGAGGTTTTAGGGGCACCTAACCAGATGTGGCCATTGTACTCCAATTTTGGGCTTATGAATGCCTTATACGAGTATACACTCAGCGAAATTCAATTAAAGGCAGTCAAGGTAAAATAAATACAGAAGAAATTGCAGTATGACAAATAACGTAAAAGTCTAAATTAATAGTGAGTCCAACCGCCAGAATTGGTTATAAGTTCGAAAATCCGACTTGGCATCGAATTAACCACGTTTTCGAACTACTGAGCTGGAACTACTTAGAACCCATTCCGTTGTAACGGCCTTGCGTAAATCCTCCACCGAGGCAAATTTGCGCCCGCCAGTATAAACACGACGAGTCAGATTTCCACACATGTTTTCGATCGGGTTTAAGTCCGGTGAACGTGCTGCCCACTCTAAAAGTTGAATTTCTTTGTCTGAAAACTACTCACGACTGGCCCGCGATACATGAATGGCAGCATTATCTTGCTGGAAAATTGTATTTGAATCCGGCTGATGGTCCAAGAAGTCCACCAAAACATCTTCCAACCGAGTAATATAATTTTCTGATTTCATTCGACCAGAAATTTTGCATATTGGAGTGCTGCAATGATAGCAAAAAGCAGCCCAGGCCATCAAAGATCCACCTCCAAAGTTTCGCTTAGTGAAGAAGTTCTCAGGACTTTTTTTTATCATGCCAATAATAATTAAAACCGTCTGGCCCATCAAGGTTAAACTTTTTTTCGTCTGAAAAGATCACGCTTTTCCCCTGTTTAGTCCATGTCATGTCCCGATCCCAACTGGAGCTTCAAAACGAACTTGTTCCCCGATTATTCCCCCCTCCTCACTTATCTGACACAAAGTCCTTACACACCAATCCTCTAATCCGCTAATTTCCAATGTTCCACCCAAGCCCCCGCGGCAACGCGTCTCTTTCAACTTAAAACCAACCACCCATATTATCCCTTCTCAATCTTCTACGCCACCGATCCCTGCAAACAACTCATTTCCTAACTTCGACCTACAAACTGGAGCTAAGTACCCTAATTTTATTAACTCCCATACCCTAAACCCAACATCTCATCCGGCGCCCAACTCCATATCCAACCACGAATCTCCATCTCCCTCCTCCAGTGCCCCTATTCTTGATCCTCTTTTTCCCCCCCACAGTTAAACTAACCCAGCAAACCAATGGAACTACAGAAAGTCGCTATGCACTCTCTAGGCTTAGAGAGAGAAAGATATATGAAAACATTCGTCTCTTTCTCGCCTATCTACACGACAAATCGGACTCGGTCTGCTACGAAGGGAAGACCAAAACCAGCGTCATGGTATCCATCCAGCAGGAAGGCCTCCCTACCGACCCTATCAGTCTCAGGAACCTTTATGTCAGGTACCACGAGATTTTTAGCATGTCCCCTCAGAAAGTAGCAGACGACCTTGCTGCATTCGGCCACTACGTTCACTCTAAACGAGTCTCACACCTACAGCGAAGCCGAGGTGACTACGATAAATTTTTTCGTCCATAACGTGCCTTCCTCTTCAGCACTTAAACCATCCCGCCATACATCTCCACCCCACAACATCCCTCTTACATTTTACTACCAGAATGTAAGAGGTCTTCGCTCTAAAACCAATGCTGTCCTACGTCAATCGCATTCTCTTCCCTTTGATATTTACGCCTTGACTGAAACCAATTTGATTCCCGAAATAAAGAACCAGGAATTGTTCCCCCCTACTTTTAATGTTTTTCGCGACGACGATCCTACCCGCCCACATGATGATTCCCCCTGTCGAGGCGTCCTACTGGCGATCCACAACAGCCTTAACTCTTCTCCCATTACCATCTCTTCACCCTCTAAAGTCGACTTTAGAGTCAAGTCCCTTTACGTTTTATGTTGCTACATCCTGCCAGCTCAACCTACCGAATCTTACTAACTTGTTGCCGATGCGATCGACTATTTAATTGACCTGTCTGACTCTACTGACGATATCTTTGTTTTCGGCGACTTTAATCTTCCTCAGCTACAGTGGATTCCATCAGACGATCAATCGTTCTTCATCGCTTCAAATGCCAATTCAGTTAAGGAATGTCTCTTCTTAGATCGCTTAACAGACTCAAGTCTATGCCAAGTCAGTGGTGTATTCAACTATATGGGCGGGCAATTGGACCTTATTTTCACAACAGATCCAATCAACTCCGCAGTCCCACTTTGTCCCCTATCTCTCTCTACAATCGACAACTACCCCCCCCCCCCCTTCTACTTTCATTTTTTCATAACTCTTCTTTCCAGTCCACTCCTCCCACAATTCTCTCATCCTTCGACTTTCATAAAGCAAACTTTCACAAAATCAGTGACTATCTTAGCAGATCCCCCTTTACCTTTCACAACCTAAGCGTAAATGATGCCTTATCCATTTTTTAAAAAGAAATATTTAATTCTTTCAGCCTTTACGTTCCGTTTTCCCGCCTTAAAACATCATCTACTAGTCCTCCCTGGTATAATTGCAAGCTTCGTTCCTTACGAAACAAGAGAAACAAGTTATGGGCTGTTTTCCTGCGTACCAGATCTTTGTCCGACTATTCCAACTATCTTGGTGCTTATCTTTATTTCACCGAACTTTACGATTCCCTTTACCAGCGTTACCTTAACAATGCGCAAGTCAACTTTATAAATGACCCTAAGTCCTTTTACCAATTTGTTAACTATAAAAGAAAGTCCGATGGTTACCCTCCTTCCCTCTCTTTCAACAACAAGTCATCAACCGATCCACTCACCATTGCCAACCTCTTTGCCAGCTTCTTTAAACAATCCTTCACCAACGACTCCTTTGTATCAGATCCATCCTATTTTTGTTACCTACTGAACTTCTCCAACGGCCCACTTCTCTCTCACATCTTGGACCCCTCCTATATCGAATATAAATTACACCAACTCAATGACGAATTTACACCCGGTCCAGATGGCCTCCCTGCCATATTTCTTAAAAAATGTTCTTCGTCTCTTTCCCTTGCCCTTACTGATCACTTTCGTCTATCCCTTTCACAAGGAAAATTTCCTCAGGTTTGGAAAACCTCCTTTATAACCCCGATCCACAAAAAGGGATCAAAGAACGAAATAACAAACTATCGTCCAATCGCTAAACTCTCCCATATACCTAAACTCCTCGAAAGTATTTTGTATGAAGCTCTAAGCTTCCAATGCAAATGACTTATTTCCGCTAGACAACATGGCTTCCTGAAGGGTATCCTTTGCCCTCTCAGCCCTAAAGACTTGTAACGAAGTCGATGTATTGTAGTTGCAACTGATTTTAGCAAGGCCTTCGATAAAATCTTTCATCGTTTAATACTCTTTAAATTACCTACCTTTGGCTTTGAACCCATATTGTGAAGATGGATATCCTCTTACCTCGAAAACCGTTTTTACAGTGTTCGTTTTAGGTCAGCCCACTCCGCTCCATTTTTGGCCACCTCTGGAGTTCCTCAAGGTAGCCATCTCGGTCCGCTTCTCTTTATATTAACCATAAATGATCTCGATAGGATCATCAAATACTCGTCCGTCTCCCTTTACGCCGACGATACCAAATTTTTCAAAACCATTTCCTCTCCCCATGACTCCTTCCTTCTTCAACAAGACCTTGATAATTTTTCGATCTAGTGCCTCAAAAATTGTTTGGAACTTAATATCACCAAATGCCAATCCATCACCTTTTCACATAAGCGGCCCCGACTCTACCTTCTCCACAATCAACCTATCTCCTCCGTTGAATCTCTTCGCGACTTCGGCATTTTGTGTGATAGGGAGCTTAACTTCCGTTTGCATATGGATGGGATAATCCTTAAAGCCAACTCTGCACTAGGTTTTGTAAAACGATAGTCCAAAGAATTCACCAACCCATACGTGGCCAGGTCCCTCTATATTACCTTTGTTCGTCCCCTCCTAGAGTACGCCAGTCAAGTATGGTCCCCATATCATCGCGTTCATATCTCGAGAATCGAAAGCATCCAGCGCCGTTTTCTTCGATTCGCTCTTCGAGGTTTGCCCTGGGATGATTCTTTTACTCTGCCCCCCATCAAAACCGTCTCAACCTTATTAACACCCTTGAGGAACGCAGAGATGCAGCCGACTTTCTCTTCATTCATCGACTTCTTTCAGGTCAGGTTGAATGCACGTCCCTTCACAATTCTATTTTCCTCAACACTAACCCTCGTAATCCACGTACCCCTCGTCTTTTCCATCTCCCAACCCACCACACCACCTATGGCGCGAACGAACCAATCTCCCGCATGCTACGAAAAATTAATTCAAACCCTAGCGTCTTTGACTTCCACCGCACCATTTCCTACCTCAAATCGGTTCTCCTTCACCACAATAACCAACCTTAGTTTTAAGTTTTAGCTTGTATTAAGCCGAATAAATGGGGGCTTTCGCCCCCACCAAAATTAAATTCTTTGGCAAAGTGTAGTCGGGCAACTTTATGTGCTTCTGTAAGAGCTGGTTTTGACTTGATTTTTTTCCAAACCAATCGATTACTGCCAGCTAAAATTTGTTGTACACGCCCTTTATTGGCAACTTTAAATCTGAAATAGTTTTAAAAGCAGTAGCAACTTTTTGCAACTCAGCTCGAATAATGGCCGATTTCTGTTTTGGTGAAATTTTTTGAATGTTTTTATTTCTCCGGATCGCGTTGTAATTGCTTCCTAATTTAATAACATTATCGATTGCGGAAGCCAATCGGTTTAATTTAATGGAAATTTGGCGATTGCACATTACCGGTATCCTTATACGCATGGATTTTGGCAATTTCCTCATCCGAGAGCGTTTTTCCTTCTCCCATTCTGACTTGCGGCGAACAATCATCGAAATCCAAAAGTTCTAAATGTAAAAAAAGTAATTACCAAAAAGAACCCAATAAACACGATGCACTTACCTTTCGTTGATCCCAGGGCCCAGATGATTTATGTTCGTAACCACGAAAAGATTTCCGTGAGATAATGTCCACAAATACCGGAAAGAGATAACACCTTAAGGCCCTGCAGGGGCAGACAACAGCAAAGCGGATAGAATATCGAGCCATAAGAAGAAAGAGGTGGAAAATCTTGGGAAAAAGAAGAAATGATAATACACAGTCTCCTAGTTTAACAAAAAGAGGCACTTCCTAAAGTTGAAACTGGTTTCACTGCGCAAGGTAGATATATAGTAAGTACGAGTATGTACATCTTTCAATAGAGACTTCCGAACTTTGACAGTTGATAGCGGCCATATTGTTGAAGCTAAATCTGTTAAATTGGCTGTCATTGCCAAATCACAGTGGACGGACATAGCGTTCAACAACACGTGCAAATGATAAAATTGTTTTATCAAAATGTTCGTGAAACGTTCTGCGCGCTTCACCCATTTTACGGTCGCCATAATCGTCCTACCGAGAGGACTACTCGCAGAGTGGTCGATAAATTTGAGTCCACTGGTTCAGTAAACGATAAACCAACATTCGTACGTCGACGAAATGCAAGATATGCCGAAAACATTGCCGCTGTCCGTGAGAGTGTCCAGGAGAATCCAAGGCAGTCGATTTCGTGTCGCTCACAAGAACTCGGCCTTTCGCAGACCACAACTTGGCGAATTTTGTTGCACCTGTACAAAATTCCACTGACCCAGAAGCTGAAGTTATACGGCCATAGACAACGACGTATGTTCGTTGAATACGCTCTGGAGTAGTTGGAAACTGACCCTAATTTTAATCGAAAAACCATCTTCAGCGATGAGACCCATTTTTGGATGAATGGGTCACTGTTTGGTGTAGATTTTCGGCTGGTGGCGTCATCGGTCCAAATTTCTTTGAGAACCGTCAACGGCGAGCACTATAGGTCGATGATTACCAACTTATTTTCGCCTGAATTGGATGATATGGATAGCAACGACATGTGGTTTCAACAGAACGGCGTTACGTGCCACACAACTCACGCCACATTGGAAATTATGCACGAGCGATTTGAGGGCATAGTCATCTCACGTGGAGGAGATGTAAACTGGCCACCGAGATCGTGCGACTTGACCCCGTTAGACTTTTTCTTGTGAGGTTTTCTGAAATCGCAGGTCTATGGGAATAAGCCGCAAACCACAGCGGCCCTCAAAGCCAACATAACCCATGCCATCGGTCAAATTCAGCCTGATTTATGCGCCAGAGTCATGGAAAATTGCACATTTAGGCCGCGCGCCATCCAGAGAAGCTGCGGCGGACATTTGAACGATATTATGTTCCATACATAATGGCATCGATAGGTCTTTCAAACGAATAAAAAATTTTGGTGATACTCGTATCTCACACACACTTTGTTTTATTTAAATTTACAGATAGGAAGGGCTTAATGAAAGACCCTTCATAAAAATAGCATTTTTAGCTCATGGGATCTACGACCAAAGCGAACATCGGCTCCTTCGGAGAAAAGAGAACGAGCAGGAGAAACAGAGAGGACCAATATTCGATAGCTTAACCAAAAGGTAAAAGGAATGTGTTAAGACAACAAGATGCGAACAGGCAACTTTACAGATGAGCAAAGTATGTTTGATGAATGGAGCTTCAGCAGCGCTTATCCGATTCAGATTAGAAGACTTATAAGTTTATAACCATATTCCAAATAACCATGGAGAAATATTGTGGTGACTGCAGTTGTAGGTCGGGTGAGTCTACAGTTAATCATACATATATTCTCACGAACCTAAGATGACCAGATCAATACTCATCTCCTCTTTATCAGTTTTAAGGCCATACATGCCACCATCTTAAGGGACGAGCTATTCAGAGTTATATCTAATTTTGCCGTTTCTGTCAATTTAGTCAGGTTGTGGAGAATGACGATGACAAAGTTCGCTCAAAAAAGGGCTTAGATAGAGTATTACTTAGTGGCGTTACAGTCCGGGGTGGACCAGGGCTTCAACTAGCACTCTTCAACTCTTAGTCAACTGCCTCCAGTTGTGCACACGAAGTTGGCTGAGGTAATCTTCCACTTGTGTGCTCCACCTAAGATGAGTAGTTCTGTACTGCGTTTTCGCTCTGCATTGGAATCAAAAGCTTTCCGAGCCGGGTTATTCGAGTTTTTCTGACGATTTCGGCATTACTTACGGCCCGTAGAGTTTGCTCCATTCTCCACTGATGAAAACGGGACCGAAAGTTATCCGAATAACTTTTCTCTCGAAACGCCTGAGAGCATTTCCATCCGCTTTTGTCAATGTCCAGTGTCATGTATAAAGTGTTTTTCGTTGCTACTCATTTGCCTTCTAAGCCGAAAGAAGTATCGATTAGCAATG
This sequence comes from Volucella zonaria, assembly GCA_963966105.1. Lineage (NCBI taxonomy): Eukaryota > Metazoa > Arthropoda > Insecta > Diptera > Syrphidae > Volucella > Volucella zonaria. The sequence continues at coordinate 65,964,660 of OZ014534.1, forward strand.
TCGTCTGCGTATGTGAGTAACTGACTGAACAGACTTCTGAAGATGGTGACGTTAGAGTGGGCTTCCGAGTTTCGCACAAATCTTTTAAGGATGATGTTAAAAAAATCATATGACAATGCATCGCCTTGTTTAAGTCTTTTTCTATCAGTAAAGGCCCCGGTTTTGCCACTCCCGGTTGACATGTGCTCTGTATAGTTAATTTCTGTAGATACTGTCATATGCGGCTTTGAGATCGATGAAGAGGTGGTGTGTATCGATTTGGAATCTCGTAATGTGATAATTTGATCTAAAGTGGACTTTCCTGGCGGCTCATCAGACTAAGGGTCTTAGGCGTTCACATAATACGGCAGACAGAATTTTATATGCGATATTGATGAGACTTATTCTCCTGTAGTAGGCGTATTTCAGGGGATCTCTTTTCTTCAGGGTCGCACAGACAATTCTGTGCGATTCCATTCTTCGGGTGTACTTTCGTCGACACAGATTTTGGAGATGAGTTGATGTTCATCTTTTGCTACTTTAAACAGATCGACAGTTTAGCCAACTGGTCCAGCACCTTTGTTGGACCTCAGCTTGGAAATGGCTGTCCTGCTTTCATCTTGGTCGGGTGGACGGAAATGTTGTCTGTCATCGTCCAGGTTAAACGGTTCATTCTGATGTTTATACTGACATTATTGGAATAGACATTTTAGCTTCTCTAAACTGTTCAATATTTGTATCGGCCTGTTCGAGTGCTGCAATGGATCGTAAAACAGGAAAGGCCCCATACTTAACAAATTTATCCAGATGCTGGTATATGTAGACGAAATCGACATCATCGTTTGCTCCAAGTAAAATGAGTTAATAAGGAGAAACTAAATAACTGTTGTCAACATATAAGGAAGCATTCGTCCTACGAGGCAACATTACCTTCGTGGAAGCTAAGGCATTTTATCTACCACGGAGTAAACATAAACTCCACGAATGAAACCCTAGCGAACATTCAACGAAGACTTACCCAATAAAACTTTGAGAAGATGAAATTGATACTCTTCCTCCCAGTTATAATTTACTTTACGATGCCAGTGAGTGAATACTTGATCTCGTATGCGAGGAGGGCCAATGGATTAAGGATACGAGTATGGATGACTGAAAATCTGTACTAAATTGTGAATGTACTTCCTTGAGTCCCGAACATTCATCTTATGCCAGAATGCTTGGTGTAGAGTACTGAAGAGAAGCCGAGTGACCAGAATCGAGGAAGATGTAAGGCTGCTGATTCTCAAGCGGAGACTGTTCATGGCGAGTCTCTTTAACAGGTTTATTCTTCTAAAAATTGTTGATAATACCTGGGTAGATCATCAACAGTAAAATAAGTCCTATCCCATGACGATACAAAAACAACCAACAATATCTAAAAAGATCCTTTGAACTAACGAAGACAAGTGCATTTATTCAGACATGAGAACCTTTTTCCTTCGGATAACCGAAATATCCCAAGCTCTTCAATTCGGCTATCTGGTCAGGAAAGGGCATCAACGCCTTAAAGATCGCCGCTTCAAGCTCGGCATATTGAAAATGTGGTGAAAATGGCATGTCTTCAAGAGCACACATAAATACTTCGCCTTTTTCGTTTCCCACAGCAATGGAGCGACCACAATTCGTAAACCTACAAAAGAAACGTTTAAAATCATTTTGAAATTATTAAAAAATTTCAACTCACTTTCCCATAGTCAAATTAGATTTCACCAGCTTTGTAGATGAAACAGGCTTTAGTGTGCTTCGCCTGATGTCCCATATGTCGACAGTTCTTCGATTGATAGCTACAATTACTGTGGAATGAGTCCTGCTCCAAATGGCACAATTTATGGGACACAGTTTGTTCGTCAGTGTGATAAGAGGTCTGAAGATCCCTTGAATCCATATTCGAATGCACCTATCCAGACAGAAAGCAATAAAATCATGAAAAGAATTAGTTTCCGTTTTAGCTACCAATCATCCCCACAAGTTAGAAAGACTTTCGGAGACCATGGTGAGAATTCCATAGAATAGGCGGCTCCTTCATGCACCTGCAACAAGTTCAGATGCTGATTTGGGTGATTTGTTGACATTTTGTAGATGACGCCTTCGTTGGTTACAACATAGAAAATGTCATGCTTAATAGGGTCCAAAGTGATACACAAGCACTGTGGATGACGAACTGCTTCCATTGTGCTTGAAGGACGGTTTACTGGTAATCCTTCTGGAGATCCTTCGACACGATCTAGGATCGCATGTGTAAATCCCAACAAATACGGACTGTTGATAATTCGATACTTCATTACACTGGCATCTTGATTCACCGTGATAAACGGCGCAATATTGCCGATATCTCCACAGTCCACGACAATCCATTTTATGTCCATAACCGGTTCGTATCCAGGTGAAGTTTCTCTATGTGAAACAGCAACTGTAGCATTCTCCTCGGATGCTATGTCGCGCACCTCCACTCTACCATCGTGCAAACCTATGGCCAACAATTGGGTAGTAAATGGTGAAAATTCCACTGATACCACGGCAGTGTCATATTCGTACATCTTCTCCGGATGGACTGGATTTTTCATACTCCAGACGCGAACATAACCTTTCTTCGGCATTTGATTCGGTGGACAGGTGAACATGCCATAGCCCACGGCTAAAATGTCTCCATTAGATGGACACCAACTCATGCAACTGACAGCGCGACCCTCTGAAATATCTTCCGCGGGATAAAGTGTCCACAAAATATCAAGGCGATACAAGTACTCCACCTCCGGCGCTAAAGGATCCGCTTCGAACATATTCCGAAAACGACGTTGCTGTTCGTAGAATATATTCCCGGCAAGTACACGTTGTGTTATCATTTGGGCCAACTGAAATTGAGGCAGACATCCTATCAGATCACATGGATCGGAGCCATTCATTTTATAGGTCGTAACGTCCATTGTTCTTGAGGCGTCAACTTTAATGCTAGACTTGACAGTTTGGAGCTGTTGGTAAGTGTCAAACATGTCAAAATTTGACACATAAGCAGAGTTGTTGAGCTTCTTGATTGTATCGGTATTCACATCGCGTGATTTGTACAAAACGCACGTAGTTTGAGCTTCGGAGTCGGCTTTGCGGCGGAGACGGCCGGGTCCTTTAGTCATATATTCGTAAGCTTTGTTCTCTTTGTCCACCAGCGCTGCATCTTCAGTCCCCGAAAGTACAGTAGTGCTCCGCTGTTCGAAGAGAAGAATGGCTTCTGTCTGTCGCAGATAGACTTTTATAAACGGCGACACCTTTTCTTCTTTTTCGCTGAGTCCTTCAGGGGGAGGGGTCTCTGTTTTAGTTCGTGCTGGAGTTTCATATAAAATCAGAAGGGCTTGTGAGATCTATTTATCGACACAAAAATATGTTCAAAACTTTTCTATGAATCCGTCCTCATTCAAACTCACCCCATTGACAATGTCGTCCATGGAAACTCGAAGTGCTCCTCCTAGACTTGTCCTTCTTTGTACTTGCTCCTCGGAGACATTCTTCTTTGGATTGGCTTTGAGGAATGTATCAACGGTTTCATGTAACTTGACAAAGTCTGATGCAGAATCTTCTGCTTCAATCCACTTAGGTGTGACGTCCTCTTTGCCATCCATCACCTGTACAGGATTATCGATTAAACAAACTTCGTGTAGTTAGGTGAAAATTGTTTTGTTTACCCGGAATTCTTTCCTCCGTTCGATTGCATCGTTGACATATGTGGAATATCTATAGGCGGATATGGAGGCAGCTAAGGGCATTGTTTTCTCTCCTTTCTCCGGTTTGCTATCGGATGATTTGGCATGCTGGACTCTCCGCCTTGAGACGGATTTTTTCAACATTTTTGCATATAAACTGAAATTAGTTGTCGATTGTATCGATTGAGGTACTCTGATTAATGTAGTAGAGCCTACTGAACGAATTAAGAACTTTTTTGATAAAGTGTTGAGGCTATTCCAATAAGTTGTTAAAGTGTTGAGCCTAGTGGGCAAACACCTTACCTCCAACCACAAAAAAAAAATAAATTTTCCTCATAGAGTTCATACAGGCATGCTGCCCGATATCATTTTGTCCTTCCGGACATGTCCTCTTTTCTTTCGAAGTCTTTTCATCGGATATGAAATATCAGAACAATAACCGTGGCGTTCGATTTTGTGCTATTGACGCTGGACACTTTTTCATGGCAGGACGACGAAAATAGGGTAGAGGAAAAATGTTGTAACTTTGCTTATATGAAGACTTGGAGAACGTTGATCTAACAATTGCAGTTGAGTGGCTTTTCTGCTGTATCATGGGACTTCATATTGCGGATAACTTGAGGATACCGGTGTTCGATTTCCTAATGACTACTTGAAGCGAGTTTAATGTGCAAAAAAAAAGTCCAGACATCATGCAACTGTGAGAAAGGGCTCAGGAGAGACCGTTATTTACTTACTTACTTAGGTGGCGCTACAGTTCGGGGTAAGCCTACCTGGGTCTCAACTAACAAGCCCCTCCATTTAGTCCGGTCTTTAGCTCACTGCCTTCAGTTGCCCACTGCAAATCGGTTGTGGTTTCCTTCTAGTTGTGTGCGCCACCTAAAGTGAGGTCTTCCAGTATTGTGTTGTCACTCCGGCTTAGATTCGAAGAATCTGCGGGCCGGAGCATTGGTGTCAATTCGCTCTACATGCCCAAGCCATCTAAGGCGACTTATGCGCAGTTTTCTGACTAAGTCGATGTTGCTGTTCTGCTCATATAGCTCCTCGTCGAATTTTCAAGATATCTTCATCCGCCTTCGATAGGGTCCATGGTTATGCGTCGTAAAGTAAGACTAGGATGATCCAGGTCAAGATGGAGTGAAAAGTAACCTCCTTGGGAATGAAAAAAATTTTTTTTAAATGTTTTTTTTTTTATTTTATTCAATTCAGTCCCCTTTTAGTTTGATACACTTATTCCAGCGATCTTCCAACTTCTTGATCCCGTCCGAAAAGTAATTTTCCGGAAGTTCTGCAAAATATTCCTCCGTGTCGTCGATGATTTCCTCGCGTGAGCTGAATTTTTTATTGATGAGCAATTTTTTGGGTCCGAGGGGTCCAAATCCAGTTACCAATCGACGCCAAAAGTCCGCCCGATTCCGCATCAGCAAGTTCAAACACTCTTTCGATGTGCTCTCGGGTTCGTGTTTTTGGTCAGGAGTGAGCATGCGCCGCACCCAGCGGCAAGATAACTTTTTCATATTCATAATATTGCCCAAAATATGGCGTGTGCACTCAGTACTAATCTTTGTGGTATCTGCTAGCTGGCGCACCTTTACTTTCCGGTCAGCCAACACCATTTCGCGTATTTTTTTGACATTGTCCTCTGTAACAGCATCGGAGGGCCTGCCACTGCGGACTTGATCGGTAGTGGAGTTGCGGCCATCAAGAAACTCTCGAAACCAATATTTGACGGTGTAATCTGACGGAGCATTATCCCCATTATATTTCTCCAACTTTACTTTTGTTTCCTTCGCCGTTTTGCCTCTGAAAAAATTATGTTTTATGAGAGAACGAAAATCGTTTTTGTCCATACTCAACATGATGCCAAACACGTCAACAACAATCAGCTGTCAAAACAAAACTAAAGACAGTATCGCACTGAAATTTGGCATGTCAGCCTAAATATGAACGGACTTCAAGGCACCATAACCTTTTTTGCAGTAGCAGCGCATTCTGGCGGTCAAAGAGGTTACTTTTCACTCCACCTAGTATAGAGTGTCTTTAGTTTTTGGGGATAGGGCCTTACCACCCAATTGCCCCAAAGAAACAGCGATTAGCAAGACTGATTCCTCGTTTTATTTCTCCTGAGGTGCTGTTGGCTGAATTCATAGCAGACAAAGTCCTTTACTCCCTCGAAATTATAGTTATCGATTGTGTGTCATTTCTTGTTGACATCATATTCTTGGTTTTGCCCTCATTTACCGCTAAATCCATTTTGGCAGGTTCCGTTTCAATACAAGCGAACGCACTGGTGACAGCCCGCTGAGTTCCCCAATTATGCCGATATCATCCGCGTACGCTAGTAGTTGCGCAGACTTTTGAAAGATTGTGCCTCTAATGTTCGCTTGTGAGTTCCGCACAATTCTCTGAAGTATAGTATGATGTTAAAGAAGCTACATGGCAACGTGTCACCTTGTCTAAAATCTTTTTTGACATCAAAGGTCCCGGTTAAGTCGTTACCGACTTTGACATAGCAGCGAGCGTTCCATGTCGTCATTCTGCACAGACGGACGAGTTTGACAGGGATGGTAAAGCTAGACATGGCTCTCTATAGCTCGTCTCTATAAATACTGTCATATGCGGCCTTAAAATCGATGAAAAGATGCTGGGTATCAATTTGGACTTTTTGGTTTTTTTTCCCGGATCGGCCAAAGTGTGAAGATTTGGTCGATTGTGGACTTTCCTGGTCTGACACAACACTGATAGGGGCCAATCATGTTGTTGATGAGGGAGTTTTATGCAGTTTTGAAGAGGCCTCTACCTCTATATTTGGAGCAGTTGGGAGGGTCTCCTTTTTTGTGGATCGGGCAAACGGCTCTGAGATTTCATTCATCAGGCATACGTTCGTCTGATCAAATCTGAGAAATGAGTTGGTATATGGTCTCCCAAAGTTATTTGCAGTTATTGCAGCGTCAGGTCTAGCTACTTTTTTGGATTCCCGTTTAGATATTGCTGTCTTTACTTCGTTTTGGTCAGGTGGACGGAAGTTTTGGCTATCATCGTCTAAGTTGATTGGTCTATTCTGCGGGACGACGTGATTATGGGCTTCTTTTTCTTCTTGTAAAGAAAAAGTTTTTCCATATTCTCAGCACCGACTGTGACTCTACTACAAGGTTCCCTTGTTCATCTTTACAGACTGCTGTACGGGTCTTCTTGTCTTGACACGTTGGTAAAATTTCCGTATCTTATTCCTGGAGTACAATCTCTCAATATCTTCGATCGCGCGCTTCTCGTGTTCTTTTTTTTTTTCTTCTGAAGAAGCCGATATTCTGCCCATCTCGTAGAGCAGACGAGCAGCTCGTCTTTCGTTGCAGCGCCGCTTTGGAGGCTTCTTATTTCTTGGTGATGGTTGGGTGAAATCCAGGACATCAGTTCCGGCGTTTATGATGGCAAATTGGCAGCGTTACCGCTTCGCCATTTGATGTTGCCGGCACAAGAATTTTTGAAAGATTGCAGCTTTTCTAAGTTAGATCTACTGGGATATTCCCATTAGCACCTTGGCTGGTAACCCGAGTCAATGTTGGCTGCCTGGAATGTTCCGAGGTGTACCTTACGTCTATTGCAGAATGATCAATTTGATTTAGCGTTTAATGATCCGGAGACTGCCATTTCTGCTTGTGTGCATTGAGATGAGGAAACCGTGTTCTTCCTATAGTAATATTTCATCCCGCCGCAAAGTCAATAAGCTTTAGTCCTTTGCCAGACGTGGCGATTGTCATAAGATCCTTGGAAACTTAAGACTTTTTGTTTATGTCTTCCGCATATGACAAATTCGCATCCGAATAAGCGCTTTTCTTTTCCAAATAGCAACCATCATAATATATGTTATATCAAGGTTTTTCATTCTCTTTATGTCTGGCCCATCCCATTGCACATCCTGGATGGCGGTGGTATCTTAGCAGTCAAGGGCCTCTGCTAATTGTTCGGCTGTACGCGACCTGTTAAGGGTTCGAACATTCTACAAATCAAAACGTCGTTATCCTTTAAACGTTTGTTAAGGTCGTCAGCAGTGAGTCGATTTTTATCTGAGCCAACTAATGGCCTCAAATATTTTAATCTACTCCGTATAGGGTTGTAAGCCCTATGACGGCGGAGGCCAGTATAATGCTACTGACCGGGCATGACCTTGCCATTTTAGCCACATGTGTAAACATGCAGTTACCGGGAAGGCAAGCATTTCGGTACAAACTTGATTGTTGCGCTGCTCGACCAATCCAAGGTATACGACATTCAGCAGTTTCCAGACCAATCCTCACGCAGGTCCATGTAGGTCTACGTAGGTCCACGGAAAGCCCGTCAAGGTGTCGAAAGTACCGGATAAATACTTCGAAGACTAGTGGAATGCGGAAATCCGATAGACAATTTATGAAAGGTCAGCAAAGCAAAATCATGTTTAGAAAACTTAAAACTACCACCTCTAACTATTAGGGCATTGATGAAAAAAAAAAAATTATTCGATGGCGGTGACACCAGTGCATATACCTAAAACCGCTGCAAAGTTTCATCGCTCACTAGTTTCGTTTCTAGGAGATTCTCATCGAACAAACGGCAGTACTTATACCTCCGTAGAGGTCTAGCGTAATTATACTTTTCAGAATCAAATACGACAAACGTCGTGGCTCATGAAGTAAGAATTCACCTATAGTTGACGATGTCAGAAAGTGAAATGAAGACAACGACCTTCAAAAATATTTGGACCCTTTACAATCCATATGTGGCCGAACGTCTCTCAGCTTCAAATTGTAAATCTTTGCGATCCAATAAGTGTGGTGAGATTAGGTTGGTAATGGACAGAAGATAGATGGAAAACTGTAGATGGTAAATCTTGTATCTTGAAGTGTGCCCATTTTATTTGAGCGGCCTAAGGCATCCTGGATACCAGCCAATACCAAAGAACCACGACAATGATTAACTGACTAAGTTTGCGGACCTTAAAGCCATTCCTTCACTTCATCAGTGAAGCCAAGAATTAACTAATGTTTTCGCATTTGACTGATCCAATTATTTTTCTTTCGGTCTCTTCTTTGAACCTCGTATTCGCACGTCTAATGTCCTGTGGGAGGTGATTCAATAGGTAGATTGCATGGATGAAAAATTGACGATAACCTACAAGATATCTAAGTCAGGGCGGGATTATTGGCAGAGGTCTTTGCGACCGAGCAAAGTTTAGAAGATGAAACAAATCTTTTGGTGTTCTACTGCTGGCAATTCCGTGCGGTGTAGTGAACGTTACGGTATTTTAGCAGTGCATTAAGGAACAACTTTTGGCACAATCTTGAATCTATTATGTCATCATAAGGACTTACATTAAAAATACAATATATCTAGCACAAGTATTATTGGCCACATTTAAATTTGAAAAAATTTCACGCTCTTATAAGATGATTGACAGTATAAATGATTTCACTAGTTTTAGTTTAGCTTCAGTCGGTAAATAACGCGAAGGCGGGCTGAGCCCACGAAGAATATGCAGCATTCTTTTGCCGACTACATTGTTGATGTGATCCACCCAGCTTATATGTTGATTGAAATGCATTCCACAGATTTTTAGTTTTGGTGGCGAAAGCAGTCCTTGAATTATTGAGGACGGTCAGGACGGCGTAGAGCTACAAATAAATACGAGGATAGTCCATTTTAAGTACTCGTATTTAAGTCACAAACAAAATTTTTGGGATGTGCTGTTGCTATGACAAAATAGAACACTCAACAAATTGTACTTGACTAGTACTTAAAAATACACTGGGCAGCATTGCAGTACCTAGTAAATACTGCAGTATAGAGTAAATGGGATAAACTAAGATTTACAACAAACAACCGAAGTAGACGAAAAACACTAATACGCGATGAAATAAATCAAACACGTAGTAAACCGCTGTCTTTGGCAACGGTCAAACGAAGATTAAGACCTGCTGGAATATTTTGGCGAGTTGCTGTTCGAAAACCTCTGCTGCGACAACAAAACAATCAGAAATGCTTGGAATTGGCCAAAAAGCATAATAACTGGACGGAAGTAAATCTCAACAGAGTTTTATGAGGAAATGAATCCAAGTACGTGGTATTTGGCACAAAGTGGAGAGTTTTCAGTGGACGCAGCGCTACCAGACGGTATGGTTCTTACCGTCACGCATGGAGGCGGTTCTGTTATGTTATAGGGATATTTCTCTTCAAGCGGAGGGGGAGATTTGATCTCAAAACAATATTGGAAAAAACGCTGTGATTTACGGACGAAAATTAATTGGCGGAGGATTCGTATTTCAGTAGGACAACAACTGTACAAGATTCTTTTTTACTTTAAGTTCAATATTTATTTGATATATTTATTCAATTAAACACTTCTTGTACAGCAGAGTAATCAGAAAGAAGAATTAGCCAAAAAATACAACAATAAAAATGAAAATGAAAATGAAAAACAGAACAGGAATACCATACGAACTAAATGATTGCCCTTTTTATATGCCAGAACATAACGGATAATTCGAAATTTACGAAGAAGGTATGAATTGTCAATCAGTGGATGACAGCTAAATAATTATAGTGACGCCAGCTTGAGTTCCCGGCTGGACGGGTACGTTCGGGATTATCTACTAGTTTGCACAGCTTTGGAATTCGCTATGTGAATTTTGGACTCTGATGAGACCATCTTCGCCAGGATGAAGTTGGGTAACTCGTCCAAAACGCCATTGTGTTGCTGGAAGGTTCTCGCTCCTGATGATAACAACATCACCAATTTGAATTTCGTTGCTCGATGCATGTCACTTAGACCGCCGTTGAAGGGTAGAGAGATATTCATCCTGCCATCTCTTCCAAAAATGTTGTTGCATCTGCCTTAGTTGTCACCAGTAACTCAGTCGTTGCGTAGGTACTTCCAGAGCTGGTGTGTCGGGTACAGCAATAATCGAGCGGCCAATGAGGAAATCTGCTGGAGTGAGTGCCATCCGATCTTTGATGTCATCATGCAAAACCACCAAAGGACGTAAATTTAAGCAGGCTTTAACATTTACCAGCAAGGTGTGAAGTTGGTCATAGTAAATGGACTGCGTGCCTACGACTCGGATTAGATGTCGTTTCGCAGACTAAACGGCTGCCTCCCAAATGCCGCCATGATGAAGTGCCACTGAGTACCTCTATTGGTCCAGTGTTGCATCAAGTAAGTGCCATGCCATTCCCTTAGGTCTTGTTGCAGGATTCGGTTCGCGCCAACATTATCGCTGTATATGGGCCTCGACGATTTACAAAACGAGTATACACATTAATGAAGGCCTCAGCTGACAAGTCTTCCGCCAGCTCGATGTGCACTGCCTTTGAAGCCATACAGACGAAGATTGCTACATATGTCTTCTTGATGGTCTGGATGGTTTTTGAACCAATGCGGATGTTGAATGGGCCACAGTAGTCTACACCAGACGTTGAGAACGGGGGAGATGCCAAAACTCGCGAACGTGGTAATGTTGCCATACGTTGTGCAGCCATTTTGTGTGGTTGCCTTCTACAAACAGTACATATATGAAGACAGTGTTTAGCAAGGGTACGTACGTGCAATATCCAGTATTTTTCCCGAACTGCCTGTAGCATGAGTTGCAGACCTCCGTGGAGTGTATCATGATGCACCTGTACAATGATGAGCCATGCCAGAATACTATTCTTTGGAAGGATGATTGGGTATTTACGGTATTCACCAAGTTTAGCATTATGCAATCGACCAGCTGCACTCAGGATATTCTTCTTCTCGGCGTCGAGAAATGGTGTGAGCGAGATGAGTTTGCTAGACGCAGACATGTTTTTGTCTTTTTGAAGCTGGATGATTTCGGATCCAAAGTACCATTGCTGCTCTGCCAGTGTAGAGCCTCGTCCAATTCTTCTGCACTGACGAATGGTTGCGACCGGTATTTGGAGTGTAGTCGGGTAAAGCGTAGAACATATGCAGCTGTGCGAAGTAATTTGCCAAGCCTTGAAAACCGGTCAAGCAAATTGATAGTGATGATTTCAGAGCCACATTTATGTGTTGTCTCGATGGTTCGCCTATTGGCATGTTGTTTTTGCCTTGATAGGCCTGAGTTCCGTAGCCATTGCAGCTTCTTCAGCCCCTGTTAGGGGAACATCATTCATGCCGCATTTCTCACTAGTGAATTGTGGACCTTGCCACCAAAGCTGATGGTTAATGAGTTCGTGGACACTAGTGCCTCTGCTCGCGCAATCTGAGTTTTTCTGGATGAAACTTATTCGATTGGCCTCATATGGTTGAAGTTGGTTTGATAATCTACGAAGCCAACTAAGAAAAATGCTGGAGTCGATCCACAGGCTGTACTGAATATTTGTGAGTTCAAGGTTCCGTCTGATGTTGAGCATCGTCATTGTCAAAAGATGTACCACACATAATTCCAGGCGGGGAACAGTAACACTCTTCGCTGGAGCCACCTTCGTTTTCAATGTGATAACCCTTGATTGATGCTGTCCATCTGTATGCCTGACAGTGATATAAATGACTGCAGCATATGCCTTAGTGCTTGCATCGCAATATCCATGTAAGTGCGGAGTTGCCATTGGGTTCAATTCGAGCCATCGAGGTATGCGTATCTTCTCCAGTTGATACAGGTTCATGCGAAATGCCAGCCATTCATCACGCAGTTGTTTCGGTAGTGTTGTATCCCAGGCCAATCCTGCCTTCCACAGTCTATGGATGAACACCCTTCCCACAATGATAACGGGAGCCAACATGCCAGTAGGATCATACAATTTCGCAATGTCGCTAACCACTTGGCGTTTCGTCGGTGATAATGCAACAGCTCCTAGGCTGACCTTGTAGAAGAGCTCGTCCGCTTTCAGGTCCCAATGCAACCCGAGAATAGCCGTCTCAGCAACTTGCAAGTTGATTTCATGTAGGTCTGGTGCAACGGTGAGCTGTGCCAGAACATCCTTATCGTTGGATTGCCATTTGCGCAAATGAAACTGCCCCTGCTTTAGGACAAAATCAACATCTTTGGCAAACCTGAGTGCCTGTTGAATTGATGGAGCACTGCTGAAGAAATCGTCTACATGGAAGCTTCGCAGGATGGTTCGTTTGGCTTCCGCTGCCCGGCTGCCATCAGGTAATTTACTGCAGTTGTCCTTGGAACATTGATGCATCGCGCGAACAGCCAAGAAAGGTCAACTTGTTGTGCCATAAGTGACAGTGGCCAATTGATAGGTTTGCAGGGGTTCAGTTGGTGTTACCCTCCATAAAATTTGTTGCCAACATCTATGCCGCTTGTCAACGCCCACCGAGAGAAACTTTTTTGCACATCTGCGGATAAAGCAATTGCGAAGCATCGAAATCGAAAAACAATATTTACCAATAATTCCTGGATTACTGGGCCAGCCAGTTGTGTGTCGTTAAGAGAGACTCCAGAGGAAGTTTGTGTTGAGGCGCTGAGTACCACTCGAAATTTGGAGATGACTGCGGGATGTGGTATATAATCTGCCAGGTTGATCCAGAATTCCCTCATAAAGGCCACATACTTGTCTCGTAAAACAGAATTGAGAGAAAATTTGCGTTCCAGTAGATGGAATTGCCACAATTGCCAAATTGTGGGAGTTGCCAAGTGCCAATGCATTAGTCTTAAACGGGATTTGGACGCAATAACGACCATCTGGATCTCGGATGTGAGTTGATATGAATATTTTTTCACAAAGATCGGCCTCCAAAGTGTTGGTTGATGTTTCTTTTGCGTCTTCAAATAACTTATGTAGCAACTTATCGAATCGATGTTCCTCTTTGGTTGTGCGCACAGTCAATGACAACGCTCTGGATGCCACATGGGAATTAACGTTTGCCGGCCCGCCAAACCGTTCTCTCACACCACCCCGTACGATGCCTGTTTAGACTGTATGACTATATGAACGTCAGCACCCAGTAATACATCAATTCCTCCAGTTTTGCCAAAAGTAGGGTCTGCCAAGTCGAGATGACGTAAATGCCACCAACAATCAGATGCAATATTCACCACAGGTGTAGGTGATGTGATGGTCTCGATAAGGTATACATCCAACTTTATCGTACACGATGGATCCATAGCACGGCCACGAGTATGAGCCGAAACTGTGCCCCCAAAGCCTTCCACTTTTAATTCGCTTTGAATCCTGCGAATAAATAAACCATTAAAAATGCGAGATGTCATAAAACTGACCTGTGATTCTGTATCGCAAAGTATTCTGCACTAATGTAATTCGCCAAAGCCGTCGGTTATTCGTCCATACGCCATTGCCAAAAGAACCAAACTATTATTGAAAACTGCCAGTGTCTTGACGAGTCCATGAATGTAGTTGCGAGGTGCCTGTGCTGATGTGGTAGCTTGGGTCGATGCTGTTGATGTTGAAGCAGTTGTAGCACCAGTATTCTTCAATTCTGTACCAGATGGAGCCATACGGCAAAGAAAAGTATGATGTCTGCCGTTACATTGGCAACAATTGCCAGATTCACAATCCTTTGTTGCATGGCATGGTCTCAAACAATTAAAGCACAACGGTTAGAGCCAACAATTTAGGACATCGACTGATGCGGTGAGTCTTCTTGTTGCAAAATTCGCAATTTCTAGGAATCTCCGCAGCCAAATTCGTGTTTACCAAACGGGATGTACGGGTCTGAGCAGTCACAATCTTCTTTATGCCACCGTGATTACTGTTGTCCACTGCATTCCATTGAAGAACATCCGAAGCAAACGTATGAGCTCGTCTTTCGATAAATACCAATAGTTCTTCAAGTCTGGGTATGTCATTTGTAACTTGACTCATTCCCCATGCCTGTTGCGTCGCTGCCATAAGCTTTGATGTCACGATGGGTACAGCTAACGCATTCCAATGGGTAGCCTCATAACGGTCAATGCATGAAATGACTCTCTAACGGTGTCAACAATGTACAGCAAGAATGATGAAGATTCCGTAAGCTGTGGTTTGAGACCAATAAATCTTGACACATGTATTTCGGCTAATTGTTTCGGGCTGTCGTAACGGGTCTTTAATGCTTTCCAGACTTCGTCGTACTCACCAGTATACATACCACCCACTAATGCCACTGCATCGCTCTGCACTGCTTCGCGTAATTTGCCAAGTTTATACGCTTCAGGATAGTCCTGCGTATGAACGAGCGTTTCAAATGCATCCTTGAAAGCCAGATAATTCTTTAGAGTGCCATCAAATTTTGGAACTGATAACGGGTCTAGCTTTAAATCCATTCGCAGTGGAGAGTGCTAAGCGCTGTGAATCCGTAGGGCTAATAGCATCCGCCTGTCTGGATTGTGCCTTTGAAAATATACGTCATCCCATAGCCTGGTGTGGGAATCTATTTCTATAGGCTGTGCTACGGCAATAAGTGTGTCATGCACGGTAACGAATCTATCGAAATGCATTTGTAAAGAAGCTAATTCCTGCTTTCTAGTCGTCCTTGTGCATTTGTTTCAATCCGCTATGTAGCCCGTTAGCAATACAATATGTTATAAATGTATGAAATCCGTTTGGAATGCAATATATGTATGTATATGTGTGAAGCCAAGTAATTGCCACAGAATGTAATTAACTGTTCTTATGCCACACAAAGCCGCAGCCACTGTTAAATGCAGCGCGATATTAATCCACCAATTAAACAAACACTGTAAGTTCCTCACAGGAGGCACCAAAATGTACAAGATTCTTTTCTACTTTAAGTTCAATATTTATTTGATATAATTATTCAGTTAAACACTTCTTGTACAGCAGAGTAACCAGAAAGAAGAATTACCCAAAAAACTAAATGATTGCCCGTTTTATATGCTAGAACATAACGGATAATTCGAAATTTACGAAGAAGGTATGAATTGTCAATCAGTGGATGACAGCTAAATAATTATGGTGCTGCCAGTTTTAGTTCCCAGCAAGTGTTGCCAATTATTCCTTAACAACGACCATAAACTACGTCAATGCTTTGTCAAGCCTACCCGAAACAGAGAGAAGACGACGAAATCTTACAAATCATGATATGGCCGCCGCTGTCACCGGATTTAAACCCTATAGAGCTGTTGTGCGAGGAGCTAGACAGAAGAATCTAAGATCAATGCTCGTCATCAGAATCTGCAATATGGAACATATGGTCTATTGAATTGTGGGAGGAATATGTTGTACTCGTACTACAGGAAACAAATTAAAAACACAATGCAATCGAAGGAGTAGACGATTTACGTAACTTTTTTTTTTTTTTTTTTAATAAATTCCTTTATGTCCTAAAATGAAAATATGTTTCTTCTCATTTTGGTTTCATACATGTTCCCGTTGATTTTACATGACAATTATTCCACTAAAGAGTTTCTTTCGAGCATTGAGGGCGCCTTCGAACTTTTGGCATGCACGGATTCATCCAGTAAAATCATACACAAACTTAGCCGGTTAGCTTAAGTATTTCAAGCCGCTCATCATCCAGTCCGAAATGTCTTGATGACACAAGACGCATAGTGTAATTTGCTAAATAACCCCATGTAGGCGTATACTGGACCAGTATAGTAGTCGTACATGGCAGTAGTTTTGGATACCGATATCTTTGAAGGATTTCCTTCTCCATGGAACACCAGAACAAAAAAGTGTTATGTGCTAATCATTCCTGTGTTGAGGTGCTATTCCGAGTTCATATCGGCATAACAGATCGTGTACACAGCGTATAGCGTATTCCCGTTAATCAGGGAATAGAAAAGTGGCTTTGTATACCTATTTTGCGATCCTGGAATCTTTTAGCACCATATAATTTCCATGTTACGAAGTCCCAATTCAATTGTCGGATATGTCATCGCGGACACTGAATGTTCTGACGCTCGACCCAAAGGCTCCCTTTTTGTGCATCCTAGCATTATAATCGTCAAGCCCGACTTTAATATTATGACAGGAGCAACGGTCATACGCTCATTCAAGGCGTGCGTAGAATCCCATTTTGATATCGTCTTCCTTCTTATCCGTTGGTACGAGTGGAGTATAGATAATAGTTTGCCCTGAAAGCTTTGAAAACTTGTAAACAAGGTGTTCGAGTCTGTTGCATACCGCAAACATAGGGTGACCAGATAAGAACGATAGGAAAAAAAATTTAAATAAAACAACAACAAGGTGAGATATAAAATTGATTCTGGGTTTCTTTTGAAGCTACGTTCATGCCATTATGTGTGGATTAGCATATCATTCAAATGGTGGCCTCGGCTTCGCTCGAGCGATTATTGGATATTCAAATTAGGAATAGATGCAGTAATAACGATTTGACTCAGGCACAGCATGCATATATGAAAGGAAAATCTGTAGAAACCGCCCTGCAGTCTGCACGAGGTGGTGGCGGCCTACCTCGATACTGAAGGAGCCTACAATAACGCGGAGTGCATCACGATTAAAAACGCTCTATTAGACGCAAATAGTGAACGGGGCATTACAAACTGAGTTGGCAATATGCTTGCAAGTAAGAAAATAAACTGTTCCATTGGGGAAAGCCCGTTTAGAATACCCGTAACCAGGGGAACCTCTCAAGGGGGAGTTATATCGCCACTTCTGTGGTTATCAATGACATGCTTAAAAAGCTTAGTACAACGGGTATAAGTGCCACGGCATACGCAGATGACGTGGTCATAATGGCGCAGGGAAAATACGTAAATATTTTAAGCGACATTATGTACGTTACCCTGACAATGATCAGCACTTGGACAAAAAGCTGTGGTCTCAGTACCAACCCCTCCTAAACGGAACTGGTTCTTATTACCAGAAAGTACAAGATACAGGAATTCAAGCTCCCAAAACTCAACGAAGTGGAATTGCCCTTTTCTGACAGCGCGAAGTATCTGGGTGTAATTCCGGGCAAAAAAACTAAATTGGAATCTTAACATAGCGGAAAGAATCAAAAAGGCATATAGTATAAGGCAAAAGAACGATAGGAAAAATTTGTGGCTTAAAACCTGCTGTGGTGTACTGGCTATATACGGTAGTGGTAAAACCCCTTACAAATAGCCCACTAGTATGATGGAAAGCAACTAACAAGAAAACAGTTTATGAAAAATTAGCGGCGGTTCAAAGAACGGCTTCCATAGCCATTACAGGTGTGCTCCGTACCACCCCTACGGCAGCATTGGTCACCTTTCCGCACCTAACACCGCTTGATTTACAGATCAAAAAACTTGCTGGCAACAGTGCGATAAAACTCACTAATTTGGCTCACTTCAGAGCAGTAGTTTCGAACACGGCACAGTTCTAGCAGAGCTACTGCCAGTCAATGAAATTCCTTCCTTGGTCGACTTCGACATTCCGTATGATATAATATATCCGGAGAGGGTAGACTTCGAAAAAAATGCAATAATCAGGTCAAATGAAATTGCAATTATCACAGATGGCTCAAAAACAGAGGAAGGAACAGGTTCTGGAATCTTCTGAAAAGACCCGGATGTACTTGCAAGAAAAGGAGGGCTACTCGACAATAGTGAGATTGCCAACATCGAACCACCGCTTTGCATAGTGAGGGGCACTATCGGGGAAAAAATCACAAAGACCGCCAACCTAAGATGGTCACGTCTTGAAGGACACGGGGTATCCAAGGCTCTCTGGCCGCTTTTTGACGGTAAAAGATCTAGGAAGTTAATAAAATTAAACAAGGATAAACTTAGGACAGTAATAGGAATCCTAACAGGACACTGTGTCCTGCAGAAATACGCAAAGAGACTCAAATTGTCAGATACGGATATTTGCAGATCCTGCGGTGATCTGCTGGTGGTTGAGGACATAACACACATACTGTGTGAATGCTAGGAAATTATGCGTAGTCGAAGAAAACTTTTAGGGAAATACTTCTTCGAAAACTTGGAGGAAATAGACGTAACGAACTTCAAAGGCCTTCTTGGCTTTTGAAGGGAAATTGGAGGTTTCACCAGGCAGACTGTTTAGGTTTTTGCCATTTGAAGACAAATTCAACTGGTTCCACAGGGATCGCGATAGGCCGATTTTGGTGCCTGGTGTTTGTGTAATTGAATATCAATCATACCCCTGTTTAGCCTAACCTAATCTAATCTAGCGCCGTATTGTTAGAACTAAAGCTCGGACATATCGATATTGTCGAGCTCTGACCACAGAGAAGATGATTTTTTGACCAAAATTTCCAGCGGATCTGTGGCCAAAATTTCAGGGCCCAATTACCAAACTCACGTAGTTTTCTATGGTTGTCCAGATTCAATTCTTGTATCAGCACAATCTTATACGGATGTAGGCCCAAATCCAACCGTAGAATAAGCCCGGTTGACTCTTGCGATGCCCAATTCAGCTGATCGGCGCCGAATCGACATTTCTCGGTTTCTTTCCGTTACTGGCCGATACGACGGCTATGTTTTCTTCATTTCTGGTTGGTGGCTTAAGATTCAAAAGAGTATATTCGCGCTCAAATTTTTCCACGGTGCGACGAATTGTCTGCACACTGAAGCCATGATGATGACCGATCTCACATCGAAATTCACGTTGCGTATTTACAACTTAGACGGAACTTCGATAATATTTTTCAATAATTTTTGTACGTTCGGCAAGCGTAAAACGAAGCACGATAAAATGGCAAACCTTACTGAATATTTTGAAAGCTGGATGTCATTGCTAACTTTGACAGCTGCTGAAGCAAAACAATTGGAAAAACTATCATTGCTATCTGGTCACCCGTTATTACTCCGAATTCGTGATTCGTCCCATGGCAGTCACAGATTGCGTCTTTAGAACATCCTTGTTCATATCATCGCATTTATTAGGCTAACGGACATCTAAGAATAATATTCCCTGAAGGCATTTACCAACTAGACAGAGAAACTCATTCTAGGTATTAGTAAATTGTGGTATGGTTTATTTGCATTTATTGGGATTACGAGAGGGACTTAACCGCGATATTTTTTTTTTAATGAAATTTTTTAAATGATGGGTTTCAAGTCCTGGACGGTTCGACGCACATTTTGCTCCCCTAGGTAATGATGTCAGAAGTTATCCAGGAGGCATCATATGGTGGCTGTGCATTATCTGCTACTATATCCTGCATCTCACAGCCAGGTCTCCCATGTAGAATCTCTATATTTAAAATATACTCTCAGGATTTTTAGGGAGCCTTTAAATGCCGAGAAACAGCTGGTACTAAACTAAAATAAAATTAACTGAAGTAGGCATTCATTAGTCCCTCTTCTTGTAAGTATATACTACATATATGTGCATTCTATTTTTATTACTTTATTCCCCCAAACTTGCTAACCACACTGTAGTGGTCTAGTCACGAGTTATCTAATTTACGAGTATTTTTGTGAGATCTTTTTCCCCACCAAAATCTACGTTTGAATTCATCAATCTACCAATCTTGGAAGATTATAACCATCAATGCATTAATAAAGCGTTCGCATGTACGAGTGCATATCCCTATGGCGAAAAATGAGGTTAGGTGCATGCAACAGTCTACCGGTCTCAGCAGTTATGGTATACTCATAAAGTAAGGTTCGCAAGTAATTCAAATTCAGAAAATAAAAACACTTAAGACGGTAGCTCACCGTATCGGACATGCCAACATCAGGGTAATGTATTTCGGTTGCGCTTCGCTTACTCAACAGTCAGACGAATATGTTATCTCATCACAAGGGGGCCACCATTGTTTTCCGCCAAGTTTTACCTCTTTCCCGCGAAATTTCAAAGTTTTTTCTCATTTTTTCTTTTTATATTCTTCGCTGTTATAAGTTCTCTCATGCAGTAAACACTTACATATGAATGTGCGGGTTAAGGTAATGAATGTTCCTATTATTATAGGAAGGGGATAACTTGGGTTAATTGCGATGCATACACTAGTGTATCTATCTATAGACTAATTTGTGAAGTTTCTGAACTAATCGTCGCTGGTAAAATAAGAGTTATGGAGGGTAAAGGTTCAGGGGTCATGTGAGGTTGATTAAGATTAAGGGTCGAAGACTCCTAAATGTAGTCTACCGGCAATCAAAGTGCAACATCTTTGCTTAAAGATTGAGTTTTATAAAAATGATGAGTGCCGCAGGGTTACGGTTTGGGTCCGCTATGGTAAATGACTTAATATAGTGCCGTTGTCGACATATGTACACTGTGAAAAATTTCAATTTGGATTTACAAACCGAAAGCAAATTTGATTTAATTATGATTGTTCACTTTCTAGTTATTTTTACATCCACGTAAGCTTTAATATTTTAAGTCACCCAGCGCATTCAGAAAAACCTGTGTTTGTTACGGGTATTACTATGATACTTGTTGCTATTGTACTAAGTCGGGCTTTGGAGTGGTTATCTTATAAAGGGTGTTTTTGTTAAAGATTCAGTTTTTAAACTGGCAGCACTGTTTCTATAGATTATGTCAATTTGACATTTGAAACTTGATTTATAGTTAGCATGTTAGCACAGAGAACACCGATTACACCATACCTGAACTTTGGTTTGACAAAAACTTCCATGTAAGCTTCCCCTCTAGATCATTCTGGGAGGAGGATGCTTTCATGGAGGACAAGTCAATCCATCTCTACACAGATGGATCTAAAACCGACAGCGGAGTTGGCGGCGGTGTTTTCTCAGATAAGCTTAACCTAAGCCTCTCTTTCCGCCTTCCAAATCACTGTAGCGTGTTCCAGGCGGAAATTTTGGCGATTAAAGAAGCTCTGTCCTGGCTGAAGAAAAACGTGATATCTGCAAAGGATATCCGCATATTTTCGGATAGTTAGGCCGCCATCAAGTCCCTGGACTCGGTCTCATTGTGTTCTAAAACTGCCCTTGAATGCCGATCATCTCTCATGGAGATGGCAGAGCAGTTCAACATTCACCTCTGTTGGGTGCCGGGCCACAGAGACATTCCAGGGAACTGCAGAGCCGATGAACTCGCCAAAATTGGAACCACTCTACCTATCCTACCAGACAAAGGTAGTATAGGTATACCAATCGCTACGTGCAAACTAACACTAAAGCTAGATGCCAATAAAAGAACGGACCTTAGGTGGACTGCTGGACAAACATGTCTAGCGACAAAACAGATCTGGCCAAAGCTGGATCTGAGTCGATCTAAGTGTCTGATCCTCTTAGAAAGGAAACATCTCAGCGCCATAATAGGTGTCATTACCGGACACTGCCTCATAGGCAAGCACGCAAGAAGGCTTGGCGCTTTTACTAACGATTTTTGTAGAAGCTGCATGGACGAGGAAGAGGAGGAGACAATCCCCCACCTACTCTGCACATGCCCAGCTCTCTCTCAGAGAAGGAAGCTTCACCTAGGAGCTTTCTTCTACAACGACCTAAACGATCTAGAAAAAATAGACGTTAACAGTCTCCTACGCTTTATTAAAAGCTCAAACTGGTTCCAGTAGTAAGAAGATCATAGATCCACGTGGCATCACAATGGGCCAATAGGCCTAAGTGGGTTGGTATTTCCAACAGCCACTCTTACCTAACCTAACCTAACCTAGCATGTTTTGCCATTTTACAATGAAGAGATTAACGCCAGAACAGTGCGTGCAAATTGTGCAAACTTATTTTGAAAACCATGGTTCGATTCTCCAAATTTATCGCGTGTCAAGTCCATTTTACGGTCGATATAATTGTCCATCTGCGCAAGTTATTCGGAACATGATGAATCGTTACGCATCTCAAAAAACGACAAACAGTGCGAACAGAAGAAGTTATTGCCGTTGTGGGGCGCAGTGTTGAGGAGAATCCGAATGAGACAATTCGCCATCGTGCGCAGCAATTGGAGCTCTGCCCATCCACTTTGTAGAAGATTTTACGGAACGACCTTGGCTTAAAAGCTTGTGCACGAGTTGAAACCGCGTGACCATTATACGCGTCATAGGATCGGTGAATGGGTCGAAAACGTGATTCAGCTTGATCCTCATTTTCAACCCAAAATTTTGTTCTTCGATGAGGCCAATTTTTGATTAAATGGATATGTAAACAAGCAAAATTGTCGAATTTGAAGTGGAGAAAACCCAGAAGCCTTTGTTGAGATGCCCTTCCCACCATTAAAACTCACTATTTGGTGTGCTGTTGGAATCATCGGCCCATATTTCTTGAAAGGCGATGCGGCTAGAATGTTACCGTCAATGGAGAGCGCTACCGAAATATGATTTTTGACTTCTTCGTTTCTCAGTTGAATGGCATTGACGTGACAGAGCTTTGGTTTCAACAAGATGGCGCAACATGCCAGACGGCGCGCGACACCATCAATTTATTGCGGGAAACATTTGCTGAGCGCATAATTTCCCGTAATGGACCTGTGATATCACACGTTTGATTACTTTCTTTTGGGGTATGTGAAGTCATTAGTCTATGCCGATAAACCATAGATGTTGGACGATTTGGAAGTCAACATTCGCCATGTTATTGCTGATATACGTCCCCAGTTGCTCGATAAAGTTGTCGAAGATTGGACTTCACGATTGCGCTTCATTCGAGCTTACCGTGACGCGCATACCATATACCCGATATCATATTTAAGCACTAATGACATAAAATTATCCATTAAATAAAGCTAATATCACAGACATCAACATTAGCTTCAAATTTGTATAACTGTGAAAAAAAAACACCCTTTGTATGCTTTTTTAACCCAAAGAATGAGAACAGCCCCTTAGAAATGTCATTTAAAATTCTTCTTTTTCTCCTTTACTGTACCCAACGTCACTTCGTTGCGTAGTTCAAAATTTAAAATAGAATTTGGTTTGCGCTACCACGTTGCGTGTTTCGGTAGGTTCCACACAAAGTGTAAGGTCATGAGCAAATTTTGACAGAAACGCTAGGCAAACCCATTTCTTTAAGTTGGTCACTTAGTAAAACTAGTTTTTGATGAAACCTCCTCAAAACTCGCTATTGTGAGGTTGTCGAAGCAGACACATCTATTGAACCATTCAGCATGTCAGCAAAACAGCTGACAGAGTAGTTGTCAAAGCAAAATTGCTTAACTTCAAACTGGAATCGTAATGCTAACGACAAAACTTCAAACCGTTGTTCTTAGAAATAAGTGCTGCCAAATTTATTCGATTCGGTGCTTAACTGGTGTAAAATGGCAAATAAGAAAAGAACATGGAATCAATATTTTTTACAATATACCGACACACTTGGAGTGTATTTTATGAGAGATGAGGTAGCGTGGAAGCAGGAGGAAGAGGCCTGGTGTCGAATTGCGGCTCATTTCAACTCGCAGTCGGGAATCAGTTAGTGTAGTGTTTATCAATAGTAAAAACGATATGCGAAAAGAAGCTGACGTCGAAAAAAAATTTCGATCTCACCGTATCAATTACGAATTCCAAAAGGGAATAT
Organism: Volucella zonaria; assembly: GCA_963966105.1. NCBI lineage: Eukaryota > Metazoa > Arthropoda > Insecta > Diptera > Syrphidae > Volucella > Volucella zonaria. The sequence continues at coordinate 65,988,700 of OZ014534.1, forward strand.
GGCCTGCCATATGGTATGTGTTAGACAGTGATTTTGTTGGGGAGACATTTCTCAATACACAAAGCAGTGATGATATAACTCGTAAGCAACTTCTTCAGAATTAAATGAAACAATGGAAACAGATTGATCCCGCACAACTAAATATGCCTATGGATCCTAAATTAACAGCAAGCTAATATTATGTCGAAGACAAAGAATCATACGACAAAGCTCCTGACAATCAGGTCAAACGGAGAGCTATGTTAAAAGGATTCAGAAAGTATTACAATATTCATGGTTTGGTCTTGGTCTGGCGGACCGCTTAATGTAGCGGAAAGGATCAAAAATGCATATAATGCTCTTTTTATCTGCAAAAGAACAGTGGGAAAAAGTTGGGGCTTAGAACCTGCTGTGGTATACGGTGGTAGCAATACCCATACTTACATATGACGCACTAGGATGGATTACAGAAAATTAGCGGCGGCAGCATTGGACAACTTTTTGCACCTAACACCGCTTGATTTACAGATCAAAAAACTTGCTGGCAACAGTGCGATACGACTCACTAATCTGGATGACTTCAATAACAGTAGTTTCGGACATGGCACGGTCCTACCGGAGCTACTGCCAGGCAATAAAATTCTGCAATAATCCGGTTAAATGAAATTGCAATTTTCACAGATGGCTCAAAAACATAGGAAGGAACAGATCTATAAGACTACCGGACGCAAGCAGTGTCTTCCAATCAGAGGTTTTATCTGTCCTCCGAGATGCTGAGCTAGTGCAGGTAAGATGGATATCCGAAAGAGATATCGTTATCTACATCAATAGCCAGGCTACACTCAAGGCAATGGAATCAATCACCGTCAATTCTGATACAGTCAGGGCCTGTCGCACAGTGGTCAAAGCATTATGCAGTCAAAACCGGGTAAGACTGTACTGAGTGCCAGGACACTGTGGTATTAAAGGAAATGAACCACCCCTTTGCATAGTGAGGGGCACTATGAGGAAAAAATCACAAAGACTGCCAACCTAAGGTGCTCAAGTCTTGAAGGACACAGGGTATCCAAGGCTCTCTGGCCGCTTTTTGACGGCAAAAGATCTAGGAAGTTAATAAAATTAAACAGGGATAAGCTTAGGACAGTAATAGGAATGCTCACAAGACACTGCGGCTACACGCAACGAGACACAAATTGTCAGATACGGATATTTGCAGATTCTACGGTGATCTGCTAGTGGTTGAGGATATAACACACATACTGTGTGAATGCGAGGGAATATCCCGTAGTCGAAGAAAACTTTTAGGGAAATAGACGGCACGAACTTCAAAGGCCTTCTTGGCTTTTGCGAAGAAATTAGAAGATTCACGAGGGAGATTGTTTAGGTGTTTGCCATTTGAAGACAATTTCAACTGATTTCACAGGGATCGCGATGGGCTCGGTTTGGCGTCTGGTGTCTGTGTGATGGCATATCCATCATACCATACTTAACCTGGTCTGGCAAACATAAGCCTGTGGCTTCAAACTTACCGAGTAGAAAGATCACTGAGGAGTTTACAAATTTGTCAAAAATAAATACTGAATTGGCTCACCTTGAATATGAAAACATTGAAGAGAGAAGCGATTCAAATACAATGCACAATGTCAATAGAACATGAACTAAGAAAGAGGCCATTAGAATTGGATTAAAGAAGAGTTTTTGGACAGAATCAAATCTAAATCCTGGAAAGAACGCGACACGCACCGTGTTTTAGGTATCAGTTTTTAATAATTAGTTTGCTTTAATTTAGTTTTCGGTTAGTTAAATAAATTATTTACATCTTTCTCCTAATTTTTACAGCCTTCCAAAATATGTAGTTGTTGACTAAATTGATACGTTTTTCCGTGCGTGGATTTGAAGATGGTGACAAATTGACACGCCATCTTTCAAGCAGTTCTTCTGCTACGCAGTTGATTCTTAATATGAATATTGTGTAAAACAGAAGTTGCCACAATAATTGCTGACACCGTATTCATTTTAAGGCGGCAACCATAGGCAAGCACAGGAAATCTTCTTTTCCATATCTCAAACGTTTTCACAATAACGCATTTGAGATTCGTTATAGAGTTGTTCGACTGGATTTCGTGGGAATAGAAGTTGTGTCATCAAATAAACCTGCGGATAAGCTGGACGAATGAATAAATTAAAAATTTCACACAATTTACCTAATATAAGACTTTCTGAATAAATCGTTGTTTCTAATAAAGTCTTGACTCTGGTGTTGTTAAAAATTGTTGCATCGTGAGAAGATCCCGGCCACCTAGCCACTAAATCGATACAAATGAGGTTGGCAGAAGACATTGCCTGGGCGCTAATTGAAAAGTACTCGTACTCTTTTCTATTACGAAACACTTCTGCATCCATTCCACCTGATATAAGGCCAATTATGTAGTTTTAAGAGAATACAGTAATAAAGTACGAGTATGTACACTTTTTTATATCTGGAGACGGTGTTTTAACATGTAATGGTACCAAAGAATTGCCTCTTAGCATTTGCAATTTCGACAGCTGTCTTCGCAAATTTACATTTTACTTGAAAAGGGTTACTATTGCCTCTGAAAGAAGTCTCGAAACAATCCTGGATCTGCAATACTCTGCAGATGAGTGCCGGTGCCGAAAAACCTCAGCGTGTTGATTTTTAGGTGCAACCGAATTATTTCTGGGAAATTTATATTCAATACCCATTCTAAACGTGTTTCTATCTGCTTTAAAAGAAACATGGTTATGTTCTTGGTTAGGCGAAAATGTTTATAAATAGAAGGAAAGCTCGTCAAAATTGGAAAAATATTTGTTTCTACTGTAGATTTGGTGGGGAACTCATACTTCTACAATTTCTAGGACTTCCTATAATAACGGGTCACGGATAGCAATTATAGTTTTCCAATTGTTATGTTCCAGCAGCTGTCGAAGTTAGCAATGACGACCAGCTGTCAAAATATTCAGTAAGGTTTGCCATTTCATCGTGCTTCGTTTTACGCTTGCCGAACGTGCGGAAATTGTTAAAAAATATCGGAATTCCGGTTGGATTTGGGCTTACATCCATATAAGATTGTGCTGACGCAACAATTGAACCCGGACGACCATAGACAACGCCATGAGTTCGCCAGTTGGGTGCTGGAAATGTTGGCCGGATATTAGCCAATAAATCATCTTCTCGGACGAGGCCCATGTCGAACTTTGGATACCGAGGTCAGCGGCTATGTCAACAAGCAAAATTGCCATTATTGGAGCAAACACAATGCACAAGTGTTCGGACAATCATCAATGCATCCACAAAGATTGACTGTTTGGTCCGATTTATGGCATGGCGGCATCATCGGACCTTATTTCTTTCGAAATGAGGAAGGAGACACTGTTACCGCCAATGGTCTACGTATAGAGCGATGTTGACCGACTTCATGCGGTAAGAGCTTGACAACATGAATATATCCGACCTGCGGTTCCAACAAGACGGCGCTATATGTCATACAAGTGACGCAACGCTCGAAGTTGTGAAGGAGAAATTTGATGACTGTGTCACCTCACGGCGAGCGTTCATCAATTGGCCGCCGCGGTCATGCGATTTGACACCACTCGATTAATTTCTCTCTGGCTACGTCAAGTTCTTAGTCTGCTAGTCTACGCTAACAAGTCAATCACTTTGGATGAGCTCGATGGCAACATTTGACACGCTATTGCGGAATAACGTCGCACATATTGGACCGAGTCATAAAGAATTTGATTGACCGCTTGAAGAACTGACAGCGAAGCCGAAGCAGCCATTCGGATGATACGCTATTGCACAAATAATGGCATTAACGTAGCTTCAAAATAAAGCCAGAATTAATTTTATATCTCACACCGTTGCTATTTTATTTAATTCTTTTTTCCTTTCGTTCTTATCTGGTCACCCACTTCTACCGTGAACATCGAACTTGTCGAGCTGTAAAGGCTGAGCAGGGTCAATGTATCTCGAAAAATTCTCCAGACGAGTCCTGAAACTAAATGATACTCCCCCCCCCCCTTCCAGACCCCCTTCCCAACCACTCCTTTTTCCATTGGCCTGGATCAAGGTGTCATACGACCCGTGACGAAGATCAACCTGGCTGAGGGCCCAGCATCTCCAAAAATAGCGCGATCGTGAACAGAGTTTTCGGATACCTGGCGATATCTTGATTAGCTAGCCATATCTGTATACAGCGGATCTCTGTGCAGATGTACCATCCTTTCTCCGCTACTCGTAGGACCATAATATGGATAATACCTAAAAAAAAAACAAAACTCGAGGCCGGTACTCTTTTAATACCGGGCGGTAGAACGGTGACTACACCGACTACCGGCAAGGCTCCTGTATTATCGAGCAGAGGTAAAACTGTGGCAGGCCATGGTGCACCATCCTCTAAAGGTAAGCGCAATGAGCTTAAAAAGAAATCTTCAAGGAATGTTAAAACTGTTGCAAGCCATGGTCCTATCACTTCTTCCATCCCTAGCTGCAGCAAGTTTGTGGCAGGCGATGGACTTGTCGCTGCTACTAAAGCTCTTTCCCCTAAGGAGGAGGGGCTCAGCCGTATCGGCAAACTCCATCTTAGGCGCTCTATCTAAGACGCCGAAATGCTTTACGCATCATCAAAACCTTCGGACCCATTGCGGAGGTTGAAATAAGTGGGCTAACAACACCCTAAAAGACGGATTACCCACAGCTTCCACTGCTCCCAAAACAAAAAAAAGACCCTTCCAACAGTCGGTTGGTATTTTGGGATGCACATGGAATAATTTTCATCGACTATCTCCAAAAGGGGCAGACTATCAACAGCGACCATTACATTTCGTTGTTGGAGCGTTTGAAGGACGAAATCGCAGAATCGAAACGGCCGCATTTGAAGAAAAAGAAAGTGCTGTTTCATCAAGAGAATGCACCGTGTCACAATTCGATGAAAACGATGGCAAAATTGAAAGAATTCGGCTACGAATTGCTTCCCCATCCACCGTATTCTCCAGATTTGGCCCCCAGCGACTATTTCCTGTTCGCAGACCTCAAAAAAATGCTCGCCGGAAAGAGATTTAAGACTGAATCGCCGAAATAGAGGACTATTTTGAGGCTAAACCGAAATCGTTCTACAAAACTGGTGTCGAAAGATTGAAAAATCGTTTCAATCAGTGTATCGCCCTCGAAGACAACTAACATATATTGATAAATAAAGTTGAATTTTGCAAAAATTTTGTGTTTTACTATAAAACGGCACTGACTTTGCAGCCAATTGATTCAAACCTTCTGTCAACGGCTCAACGGCCTATTGTAAAGGAAAGTCGGTGGAAAAACGGCTCTGCATTCACTGACTAGCTACATCGAACGATCCCTACAATATAGAGGGTACACAATGGTTACTTTTCTGGACATAGAGGGTGCCTTTAACAACGTCAACACATCCGCAATCACGACTGCGCTGTCAACTCTGCAGGTAGACTCACTTATGGCACTGATCAGTCTTATGCCAAATAGCATTATAATCAACTCCAAACTGGGTGGGGCTTCCGTTGAAAGATGGGTCAGCAAAGTACGCCGCAAGGCAGTGTCTTTTCTTTCCATCTCCTGAACTTAATGGTTAATGAACTGCTAATATACCTAGAAGCGACTGGTAGCAGGGTGATTGCCTATGCGGATGACGTTGCTATAGCCATCTTAGGTATGCATCTTAATACCATTAAATAACTGCTTCAACTAAATCTCAATAGATTAACCCGCTGGGCAGATCGCTATGGATTAGGAGTAAACCTCCATAAAACTGATCTTGTCCTCTTTTCAAGGAAATACAAAATTCCAATTATATGTAGGCCCTTCCTCAATAATCAGTACCAGTTTAGTCTTTTCCGATAGAGTAAAATTTCTGGCTTACATTTTTTGAGAGGAAACTAAACTAGAAACCTAACATTCAAAAAAAAAGTCAGCTTTCTTGACTGTTGACAGTAGCTCTATTCTCTTGCAAAAAAGCCATTGGGAACAAATGGGGCTTTCAACTTCGTATAACCCACTGGCTATACATCTTAGTCATAAGACCGATACTCACCTACGGGGTTGGCTTCTGGTGAACGGCCTTAGACAATGCAGTCGACTGCAGTAAACTAAGCAGAGTCCAAAGAACAGCATGTCTATGCATAAGCGGAGCCTTACAGACTTAGACATTCTTTTTCATTTGACACCGCTTGATATTTTCAGCAGGCAGGTAGCTGCGACTGCAGCTATTCGCCTTAAAGCGACTACACAGTGGAAAAATAATTCATTTGGCCACGCTAACATGCTTAAAACATTAGGAATCCTAACAGAGAACATCCATTATACCATATCTGTACTTTGGTTTGACATATGTAGACTTCCATGTACCTCTAGATTCTTCTAGGAGGAAGATGCTTTCATGGAGGACAAGTCAATCCATTTCTACACAGATGGATTTAAAACCGATAGCGGGGTTGGTGGCGGTGTTTTCTCAGATAACTTAAATCTAAGCCTCTTCTACCGTCTTCCAAATCACTGTAGCGTGTTCTACGGCAGTCTCATTAAGTCCTAGAGCCGCCCATGAATGCCGATCATCTCTTATGGAGATGGCAGAGCAGTTCAACCTTCACCTTTTCTGGGTGCCGGGCCATAGTGATATGCAAATTAATATTAAAGCTGGATGCCAATAAAAGAACAGACCTTAGGTTGACTGTTGGACCAACATATCTAGCGACTAGACAGATCTGGCCAAAACTATATCCGAATCGCTCTAAGTCTGATCCTTCTAAATAGGAAGTATCTCAGCGCCATCATAGGTGCTCATACGGCCTCATAAGCAAGCACACAAGACGGCTTGGCGCCTTTATAAATGATTTTTGACGGAAGCTGCAGGGACGAGTAGGAAGAGGAGTCAATCCTAGCTACTCTTACCAACCTGCCTACCTATCTGGCCGCTCAGTATAATAATTCCAACTCCATGATTGCAGATACTTAATTTTATTTAAAATTCGACAGTCTGTTTTACTATTATTTTTAGTGAATTGTCCCAGCTTTATGTCACTGTCACTATCTAATTCTAAGTACAACTTAATGCATTATGATCCACTATTTCCTTATCACAAATTGAGTTCAACTTAGTCATATTTAAAGTCTACTTTTCAAATTGTGCAAACCGGTAAACTCTCCTTAACTTGTTATATGCAACTAAAAGCGCCTAGTTCTTTTTTACTATCAGGCCTACTAGCAGCCTAGTGCTAGGCAAAATTCGTCTGCTATTAAAGTTACTACAATAGTTGGCTACTAGTTCGCTCTTTCGTGTATAGATACATTAACATATTTAAACCCTTAGTTAGACGGTTCATATCTGATTTGGTAGGTTACCGCATGCACAACTCTCAAATTGACGGTCTATCCCATTTTTGAAAGCCCTTCGGTCGGATATTCCGAAGCCTGCAATCTCCTTCGAAGATTTGAGAGCTGCCGTTAATCTGTTAAAATTCCATCCATACCTATCTCTATTTCAACACCCTGATAGGTCCTGAAAAATCCTTATAAACTTCAGTTCCAAATACGTTTAAGTAGCTCATATGTAAGGAATCTACCATATGAACTGTACATTCGCTGTACGTTCTCCTTCTGAGGGCCAGTCATTTCTGACAGAAGATTATAGTGTTGCTAAATTCATGTCATGTTCCAGTGGACGAGAATACTAGCCGGTGGCTACCACGAGGAGGTAAGGTATAGTCTCTGGTTTTTAACGTAAACCATCTGTGGTGTAGACTTATGTTTACGGGATGCCCATACATCCATGGGAGCAAGGATAGGCGTTGCCATCGCTCTCCGCCAATAACTTTGATACTAGTTCGGAACTGTGTTGGAGGCACAAGTTCCACCCTTGGTATGAGTCGAGGTCGATCTAAAACCTCTTACTGCTCTTAGGGTCACAGCACCTATTACTCATTTGCTACTCTACAATGGGTCAAACCAACAGGAAGACTCTACCCGCGATTTGGGTTTAAACCACAGCCACCATGACGCTCCCACAAGGGGCCTATCTCAACAAATCAGGCCCGTACCGAAATCCGGGGGGCTCCTGACTCCCATGGTATCGTGATTTAAGTCCTGGTAGGGACTACTGGTAGTCTTGCCACCAACAAGACCTATGACCGGCAACTTGTAACTGGTCAAATCGTAGCAACCTTCGGAGGCAACATCAGAAGATGTTTACGATATGCTAATATGCTCTGCCCCCGCTTTTTATTAGACAACGTCATTGATGGGCGAAGCTTTGGTAATTGGGCGGGGGCCCCGGAGGTAAGGTATACAAAATTGATGTGTGGACACAAGATTGATGACGCATAGTTTCTATCCTAATCCCACAACCCCAAACCACCCCGTTCTGATAGCCGCTGAAACTTGGTGCATTGCCTCTCGGTAACGATCCAATTCTCGCTCCATTGGGAGGTGCCTTATTCGAGTACATACACCATATGTACTCAAATTAGTCGGTGACAGGTTCTGTGACATTTCATTTCAAATTCCTAATTAGGTCCACGTAGCATCAAATTGCAGCCAGGGATAAAGCCTTCTTATCTTTAGCAAGATAAGGCATTTCTAAGGTGGCGCAAAATTTGTCCCCGATGTTCTTTGGCTGTAATTTTGTTAACGAATGAAAAACTTTGGTTTTGCTTTTGGACTATGTTTATTTGATGTCTTTTTCCATTAAGTCGAGAAAATAATATCGGCTGAGTGGCCGCCGCCACAACTGATGACCATTCGGGCCCGATTTGTGGCATCTTCCATCACTCTTTCCAGAACTTCCGGCGATAGGTCCTCTTGACGCATACTCCATTTGAGAGCTTCAAGAGTCTGAGAGTCGTGACTTCAAAAAACCCCACAAAAAAAGAAGTCTGGAAGGGTGAATTCAGGCGATCTTGCCGACCTGTGCAAATCGCCAAAACGAGAGATTAGACCACCCGGAAATGCAGCCCTCAGAATTTCGGTTGTGGCTCGTGCAGTAATCGCCATTGCTGAATCCTGTTGGAACCATATGTTCTCCAGTCCGAATTCATCTAATTTAGGAAGGAGAAAGTCGTTCAGCATGGCTCTGTAGCGTTCGCCGTACACAGTAGTTGTTTAGCTCAAGGCGTTTTCGAAAAAATAAGCGTAAACAGCACACCATGCAGTAACTTTGAGCGGATGTAATGGCTCTTCGCTATCATTTTGCTTATTCACATATCCGTAGAGATGGAAATGGTCGTGGTCGAGATTCAGGATGGCTTGAGCGTAGGTTACACGCGTTTGGCGGTCAACTGCTAGCAGCTGATGCACTGTCTGCACTTTGTAAGGAACATCTTACAGTTTTTTACCAAAATTCTCTGTAAAGACCGCCGACGCCTCTGCAACGTTTTTAACTACAGCTGCGATATTCTCAGCAGAACGGCAGCTCCGGTATCGGCCAGAAATGGCAGCATCTTGTGTTGTCCCATACTCTTCTAGGCGAGCGGCTAAAAATCGTAGTGTTTGCCCAGTTGGTGTCGAACGATAGAGAAATCAACGTCGAAATTCACGATGAGCCAACACCATTGACGAATTATTCCGCAAAAAACTTGTAACAATTATTCCGCGTTCTTTAAGAGTATACCGATACATGTCTTATTGACGTGTCTTTGGTATCTGTTTACTTCACAAATATCAAAGTAGAATTGACATTTGCCGCCATTTGCAAAAAAATATAGCATCTTCCGATAGGGTGATGACTAATTACGATTCTCCTATAATAGATCGGTTGTCAAAATGTTAAACAGTATAGGGGAAATAACCGCACCATGTTGTAAGCCGTTTTCAATGTCAAGGATTCCGCATCACATTGACACATTTAATAAGGCACTTCTTTCCCACAACAATTTTGTTAGTCTTATACGAGAGGTTTCGGCATGTCCAGGAATAGTCCTAAATACACATATTTCTCTCTAGGATAAGATATTGCTTTTGGTTTAATATCTAAGAAGTATTATCCCGACCTAACAAGAAGTAGTAAACTGTTAAATGAATCACTTACCTGTACTTGCCGACATCACAATTCAAAGGCAGAGGTAGCTCTCGATTGGACATACTCGTATGTACGTTTTCAAAAGACCCAGACTAGTAGCTAGAAAAAAGTTCGCGGAATTGGAACACATCTTCGGAAACGGCATATATAGACGAGGTGAAGGCCTTAGGACACACTAGAAAAACTTGTATAGATAGATAGAAGCCGAAGGGACTTTATTTGAGAGGACCTGAACCTGAAACAGCTACGTAAAATGCACAACTCAATCCCGAATAAGAATGTTTGCACTTGAGGACGTTGGACGCGGCTTCAGATCTTTGTGGGGTGATAGAACTACACGAACTGGCCCTGTGTGTTAACCGGTCCTCTCTATTTGCAGGCTTGATTGAACTGATAAAGGGTTTTTAAAAGCACGTGGTAAACCTGAAAATAAATCAGTGACAATTCTCATCTTTGATGGAGCTTAGCATTGTTTATAGCCTTTGTTATCGGATCGGTGTTCCTATCTTATTTTTGGTTCAAACGAATTAAGGAGTAAGCAGCAAGTTGCATTTCGGATTGGGGTTCTCTTGACAGTTTTGCTAAGTAAAACACCGATCACACCACAATTGCCATAAGGTACCTCAGACATAGTCATGATCAACATACGAGTAGAAGCATTGATTCCTGAATCAACTCGATCACTCTCTTCATAGATCCGAGAGGCTGCTTTCTAAATGCTATGATCCATCTCATCCGCAAGTGGTTAAAGAAACTTATTGGTGAACTCATCTCTAATTGCAGTGTCAAAGAATTAACTCCAAATTTCTGACTTCAGATAGACGCTTGAATTTCTTCTTATCCATTTCTTGCATTAGCCACTGTAACAACCGCAACGTAACCCATAACCTGTGTGAGGAAGTTTTGCGCTTGGTTGACTTCGCGCTTTTTCTTTATATAAAACACAATTTTTTCCAAAGTGTCCAAAGTTTTGTTAGTCTTCGTCTCCACTAAGACTAGGTAGATGAGTCCATTGAATGGTTAGACGATCACTAACAATCCAAGGGATAGCTGAAGAGGCTACGAGTAATTTATTTATTTTTTTTCTTGTTAGGAACGCGCGTTCAGGACGGTATACCACGCTTTGTTGACTTCGTGTCGATTTTATTGTTTAATATGCAAAAGAAATTACTTGTACTTTGCCCCTTGGGCTGCCACAGGCGAGACGTTAGTAGTAATGATGATGTGGTGTAGCTTCGACTGCAGTGTGGATAACTTAATGAGTGACTTCCCCCCATCAAAGGAGGAAATTTGTTGTCTATCTTTTGGAATATCTAAATACGAGTATGAGGAGTATCTATCTACATACATACGAGTACAACAAACGACGATGAATAAGAAAAAAAAAAGAAAGACACAATGACTGGCGAGTCAAGAGACCGCTTTAGTAAAGGTTCACTCATATGAACCCTATGACGAGGTTAGTCGGTGGAACTACTGTAGCTAGTGGCAGTGTTTGTTTCAGAGATTGGAACTGTGTGGCAGTGTCGGTGGCGGCATGTTACCAAAGTCTTATTACTCGATAATTATTCGTCGAGTTGAGTCAAGTACGGCACGAACCAAGTCGAAGTAAAAGCAGAAGCACCACCAGCGGCAGCGGTGTTAAAAGTATCGTCTTTCCTCGATCCGGTCGGTGTTTTGGTCAGTTCCAATCGCGTTGGTGTATCCGCACTTTTTTTTTAATTTTTGTCAATTTTGGTTGAGAACACGTGACAAATCCGGTAGCGCGGGTGGCATCTGGTATCACAGTATAAGATTGCTTACCATCCGGTGACAGTCACCTCGCGGGTTAAGCTCTGAATGAGGCCAATACGTTTGGAGTAGTGATAATTGATTTTATGAAATCAAGTCCAGTGTGTGTGTGTTTAATCTTTGATTGGTTTTGTTTAAACGGTTTTTGTTGTTGTTTTTTTTTTTTTTGGTGACTGTGCAGTGGAAGTGCTAATGATGTTTTTCCGGAAATTGTGTCGCAACAATGGTGTGCAGATGCCCACAGCAGGTAAGATGTCTGGTTTTGCTTGCTCATAAAGATGAATTTTAAATTGACGTGTCATGCGTCAATAGTGGTTAAGAAGATCATGAGAATCGACAAATTGGGTTACTATTTATTTCTGTTGATTGGACCTTCAGACATACCTATGTATGTACATAGCTGTGTATCGGCTGTGTCTTCTTAAATGTTTCTTTAGTTGTGATATGTTACCTTAAGCACATATGTAAACAAAATAAAAAGGGGTTCTCTCTCCTGGTATATGAAAGAGTGTGTATGTGAGTATGTACATACATACATATATCCGTATGTGTAAATTTTTTTGGCTCACCATAACTCGCCAACGAATATTGGCGATTTGAATTTTTGTCAGATGATCCGCCTTCATGCCAAATTGCGGCCATTCGATTTCGATGACTTTTTAAGTTAATAACAAAAAAAACTTACACAAAACACAATTAATTTTTTCTTAAAAATGGTGGACTCCTTGGAAATTTTTAAAATACTAATTGTTAGAGTGCCGAAGGCGATGCATCAAATTTGTTTCAAATATGTCTACCGTTTGAATTAAAAGAAATTCGTTGTGTTATGTATTTCAATCTTTTTTATTTTAAGATAGGGAACCAAGCGTCTTACCTCTATGAATGCTGATGCAAGAAGATGGCTGGAAATCGTGTAGCTTCCTTTGTGACTGTAGAATTAAATTGTAAATAAAATGCAGTATCTTGCTCTGACTTAATTACATTTATTCATTACTTTTGTAACGACTAATTTATAAATGCATTTGTTGCTGTTCCTTGGAAAAGATTACGAGACTGAAAAGTTTCCGACCGCAACGTAAAGATAGCGGCACTCCTCAATAAAAGCTAGTAAAAGCTAGTTGTCCATCTTTTGACAGTTACTTACCGAAGTTTCAGTCATTTTGGATGCGCAGTTTTTAGTTGACAGTCGTTTGAGTGAGTCGATGTGAGTGTTTTTTGTGAAAATGGAAAAAATTGAGTATCGACCTGTTATTAAATTCTTGTTTTTGAAAGGCAATACGCCTACGCAAATCAAAATGAGTTGGACTCTGTGTATGGGAACTCTGCACCATCATTTACCAGAGTGGAATTTTGGGCAGCTGAATTTAAACGTGGACGTAAGAGCTTGGGAGACGATGAACGCAACCATTGACGATAACATAGCTAAAGTTCACCAAATGGTATTAGACGACCGTCGAATTAAAGTGAGAGAGATAGTAGAGGTTATGAAAATGTCCAGAGAACGTGTTTGTTATATATTAAATCAAGATTTAGGCATGAGAAAGCTGTCCGTGCGTTGGGTGCCGCGTTTGCTTACGTTAGACCAAAAACGTGTTCGAATGAACATTTCCAACGCTCTGTTGGCGCAGTTTAGGCGCAATAAATCCGAGTTTTGGCTCCGATTAATTACTGTAGATGAAACTTGGATACACCATTATACGCCCGAAGCAAAAATTCACTCAAAACAGTGGACTGCGGAAAAACGGCCACATTTGCAGAAAAAGAAAATCCTGTTTCACCAAGACAACGCGCCGTCTCACACATCAGCGAAAATCCATGAATTACGGTTTGAACTGCTTGACCATCCTTCTTATTCACCAGATCTAGCCCCAAGCGACTTCTTTTTGTTAATTCATTTAAAAACTGCGCTCGGAGGACAGAGATTTTCGTCAAATGAGGAGGCAATCACCTTCGTGAACAATTATTTTGCAGAGAAAAACGCCAAGTACTATTTGGATGGGTTAGAGAGATGGGAGCATCGCTGGGAGGAGTGTGTAGAGTTACAAGGAGACTATGTAGAAAAATAAAAACAAAATTTTGAGAAAGAATGTCTTGTATCATTGTTCGGTCTTTTCAGACAACCCTCGTGCATCATCCAATTTCGACTCTTGAGTACCAAACTCTTTTTCCTTCCTAACGCTCGTCGCGCCGTCTGGTTGTTGATGATATTATGAGAAGACATTTCATTTGTTGCTTATATAGGCGTGTTTTATTCAAAAGTGCGAATCCACTTTTCCAAAAAACGCTCCAACTCACTTCTATACTCACTTTTATCTCGCAGCTATGTTCGCAGTGTTGGTTTCAAAGTTGCTTTTTCCTTAATGTTTTCTTCGATAAACTGGAGCTTTGGTGGCATTTTGAAAGCAAATAAGCACATTGGCACACACTAATTCTAAAAAAGGTTCACGTTCCTTTTTGGGTAGAGGAAAAATAACTATTTTTTCCAAGTGTAAAAAGCCCAAAAGAACGTTCATTATTGACTTGCTCTTCCAAAAAATTAGTTGATCCACGAGGCACGAACACATCCCCGAATAGGGAGAAAGAATAAATGCCCTCTAGTTGTATGTTGCGACATCTATAATTCAAATCTTTCGTAAATCTATCCTCACTTCTGAAAGTGAACTAAATTATACCCACTTTTGATTTTGTTTTTGTTTCGTGTGGAAAAGTGGCTAAGCACGTTCGAATAAAACACGCCTTATATGTTTTGATTGATTTTCTTTTTGACAAAAAATGATCGGCGTGCAAATTGAAAGGATTTTCCACATGAGCTGGTTTTAAACGGCCTGTAGATACATTTATTTGTCGTCCGTTTACTTCGATGGAAAACAAATTATCGCTAATCCGCTTCCATACTAGATGTGGTCCTGTCCTGACTGCATCGCTATGAAGGAACACGTGCGAACAAGTTGTAATATCTGTGTATGTAAACGGTTTTTTTGTCGAGTGATGTAGGATTGGTGTCGGACGCAACTGTCTCATGGCTACTCGGTGTCCTGTTGCTGTGATAGTTGAAGTTTGCTCGGATCCAGAGTGAAGGGCATCGAGATTGCATTGACCCGTGATAATGCGCCTTCTACCACGTTATCTTTGCTTGACACGTATGTAATATCCGTGGTGTATTGGGCAATATAATCCAGGTGTCTCAATCTTCCCTGTGACGCTTTGTCTGATCCCTGTTGGAACGCGTAGATGAGAAGTTTGTGATCTATCTGCACCCTAAACTGTCGGCCGTCGGCGAGATGCTTAAACACACGTATGGCAGAGTAAACCGCCTACAACTCTCTATCGTATGTGCTGTAGCGCGTTTCTGCTGGTGTTCTCTTGCAGGAGAATAGACCAATGGGGTGAGGAATATTATTTTGGACCTGTTCTAACCTCGCTCCGATTACTGCATCTGACGCATCGGTTGTTAAGATAAGTGGGGCTTGAGGATCGATGTGAAACAGTAAAGTTGATTTGCCAATCCTGCTTTTACATTTTTCAAATGCTGCTGACATTTCCGTTAACCAAGGAACTGGACGATTGTCATTTTGTTTTGAGTCTTTAAAAAGACTGTTTAAAGGTGCCTGTGCGTGAGCAGAACGTAGTATATAGCGACGATAATAATTTACGACGCCCAAAAATCTGCGCAGTTCTGCCATCGTTGAAGGTTTAGGATACTTCAAAATGGCTGCTACTCTGTCTTCTGGTGGTCTACTTCCAGCGCTGTTGATGGTGTGTCCCAGGTAGTTAACTTCCGGACTCCCGAATACACATTTGTCAATGCTGATGGACAGTTTGTATTCTTGAAGGCGCTGAAGGACTTGCTGAAGATGTTTTTGATGTTCTTCTTTGGTTTCAGAGAAAATTAAGATGTCATCTATGTAACAAAACACAAAAGGCAGTCTGCGAAGAATCATTACTGAATTAGTGAAAACTCGAAGAGGCCAAAGGGCGTTGTGACAGCAGTCCTTTCAATGTCCTCGGAAGCCATTGGAATTTTATAGTAGGCTTTGTCCAAGTCAATCGTGGTAAAATATCGGTTGTTCAACAAGGATTCGGTAAAGTCCATTATGTATGGGATTAGATACCGGTTCGGTTATATGTGGGCGTTTAGCCGGCGGTAGTCTCCGCAACATCTCCACCCTGCAGACTTCTTTTGGACAAGGTGAATGGGACTAGCCCATGGACTACTGGACGGTCTGCAAATTCCATTATTGATTATGACTTGAAAGTCTTCTTTGGCTTGACTTAGTCTGAGTCCTGAAAGTCTTCGTTGTTGGTTGACCGGTGGTTATCAGGACTGTGTAATCCTGATTACTGATTTGACCTTATCTGGTTTGAAGCTGGTTCTGTTTGCTAGGAAGTTATGTAGCAAGTCGCTGTATCTGTGAATACCGTCAACTAAAGGCGTATTGGGTACAGATGTGGAGTCAACTTGACAGACGACGTTACCTGGCGTGGACGTTTTCTGAATTACATCGATGAGCAGACCAAAATGAGATAACAAGTCAACATCAATTGTAGCGGCTTTAACGTCGGCAATAATGAACGGCCAGGTTATGACTTTTTGTAGTTCCAAGTTGAGGCTAAGAGACCGGTTTCCGTAAGTCTTTATTGGCGAATTGTTAGCTGCATAAAGGGTGTTCAACTGCGGCGGTTTCTTGTAGTAGTTCTTGGTTCGTGTGTTTGTCAAAAATATGCAGGCTGCCTTTGAAACTGTTGTCTACCGCCTGGCTAGGCAACAGCATATTTAGTTTAAATTATTTTTATTCGAGTTGAAATTGCAGGGTTGCCAATTCTGTTAAGCACTTGTTATACATTTCCACGAATGCTTCTGATTTTATTTTGACGGCTAGCTTAAGATCTTATTTGGTATGCCGTCCAATCGAGGTGATTTATTATTGCTAAATCGTTTGCTAACATCCAGAGGTTCCGCTTGCGTAACTGGTGGAATCTCACCTACTTCTTGTGGTGGTTCTATATGCTCTGTTGGTGCTTACGATGGAAATAATCCCGACACTATTTTTTGCATCAGCAAAGGGCATGACCTCTGGATCCCCAGCATAGCTTTCTAGCTCTATGAAAATCTAGTGAAAATATCTTCGAGCTCATTGTAGTTTCACACACATGAAGTTCAATCATTCTTTTCACATGTTCAAAAGGAATTCAGACTAGTGGGTCTAAATTTCTTGCCGGGAGTGTATTAATTGTCTCCGATTTTCGGTACAAAGGACACATTTCGCCAGAGGCTCATCATTTCTATCAGTTCCAGAGTAGAAGTGAAGATTGAAGAGTTGCCAAGAACTGGTCTTTACCTCCG
Source organism: Volucella zonaria (assembly GCA_963966105.1). Lineage (NCBI taxonomy): Eukaryota > Metazoa > Arthropoda > Insecta > Diptera > Syrphidae > Volucella > Volucella zonaria. The sequence continues at coordinate 66,005,875 of OZ014534.1, forward strand.
TGCCGTATAACTGGATATTTATAATTAGTGCCAGGTGACATGAAGCCATGAAAGGTTGCAACGGCGTTTGAGTATTTGGTGGCCTCATCGGTTGCCACATCTGATGACATAATAGCAGATATAGCGGATTGTGTTATTAAGCCTTGCAGCTTCTGAAAAATTTCCACTAATTCCTGTCGCCTTCTGAGTTTAAACAAAGCATTAATTAGCGATTCGAGTGCCGGCTTGTACAGTTTCCAGTTGGTTTTTCTCCGATTCCTCCTCTTCCATAAGGTCGAGACTGTGGAGTTGATGAACTGGCACTCATTTTCTGACATGGAAGCCTCCGACAGTACTTTTCAGCTCAAAATCAGCTTGGCGTACCTGTTTGATAAAGATACGTAAGTCGCTTACTTAATTTTGTAACAAATATTGGCTAAGAGCCAACAAGTTTAAATGGTCAGAACGAGTTCGGCACAAGTTCTCGGGCCTGACGATCGCCGTAAAACCCTTTGAATACTCGAAACCACAGATGCCTTTTTCTACACTCATGGTTCATATTGTTCTCCTTGGATGGGCCCCCGCCCAATTATAAAGGCTTCGCCCTTCAATTACGTTGTCTAATAAAAAGCGAGCAGAAAAAATAACTGGTCTTACCGTAACAGTTTTCAGATGACGTCACCGAAGGTGTTGGTGGCAGGACCACCATGGAAGTCAGGAGCCCCCGGATCTCGGTCCTGACTTGTTGAGGTAGGCCCCCTTGTGGAAGCATCATGGTGACTGTGGTTTAAACCTAAATCGCGGGAAGGGTCTTCCTGTTCGTTTGACCCAATGTAGAGTTTCAATAAGTACTGGGTGGTGTGAGCCTAAGATCAGTAAAAGGTTTTAGATCGGCGTCGATTCATATCAAGGGAGGAACTTTTGCCTCCAACACAGTTCCGAATTGGTACTCAGGAAGGCGTATCCTTGCTCCCATGGTTGTATGCTCATCCCGTGAAATTAAGTCTCCACGACATTTGTTCAGTTGTTCACTTTAAACTCCTTGACTCTATGTCCTTTTTGGATAAAAAGAACGGCTGATATAGAGGGCATCCATGTAAACAACACTTTGTTATCCACTTGGAGAGATTGCCTGAGTTCCTTGCTTGGTGAGTTCCTCCTCAGGCTTCCCCCTTGAGGAGTCTCTAGATCCTCTTGAGCTAAGAGCTGCGAGGCTCAGTACGTTGTCTCACTTCTTTGATCCAAGGGATTTCCTGGAGCAGATGGAACGACTGGAGAGAAGGAAGAAGTACTCTGGAAGGCCATTCCCGAGTACTTCCTTAGCACTTTCAGCAAGTGTATTGCCCGTAGCTATTTTCCATTAAATTGGAATGAGGCGAGGGTTGTTGTACAACTGAAGTCTGCCGATGAGGGTAAGTCTGATCCTAGAACGTATCGGAGCTTGGTAAACTTCTGGAAATGGTCATGGTGGACAAACTCTCAGATTGCATAGCCGAGCAGGTTCCTTCTATCCATTTTGGCTTCAAAGAGGGAAGAGGTGTCGAGAACGCATGGTCTGTTGTTGAAGACTGCTTTCAGAATAGCAGTGAAAGGCTTGTTTTTGACATTAGAATTGCTCTCAGGGATCCATTTGTGGTCCATTCATATCGAACCTTATAATGGATGGATCTGCTTCTCCTTCTGAAAAGTCAGTCTTCTGCTGAACTTGAAAGAATAGGAGAGTCCTCCCTATTGTTACCGGATGGGGCGAAAGTGTAGGTATCAGCGTAGTCTTACTGTTCGTATTGTGTATTTTGATGCCTGAGCAACATTTGGGGCATCAGTTTGGTACGATAAGGTAATGTCTGAGATCGGTCGCCGTCGGATTTTGCTTTGTCAGAGATAAGTCGAACAGTCTCGACGGAAGCATTGCAAGGGTTGTTGGGAGTGGCTCCCCTTGTCTTGGAGGTTATACGTCGTGTTATCGCTTTCAGGGTTAGAAAGGGATTCGCGTTGAATAATGTTGATTGGGTCTCCTCCATGGAGGTGGAAGATTTGTCACTTAGGGAGTGTAAGCTTTCGAGATGTGTCCGGTCTATATGGTAATCTAGATGGGACATGAGCATAACATGCAGGGTTATTTACAACTTCCTTCAGGATGTGTCAACCGTGAGCGAGCTACTACTCGTAGATCTGCATTTCAATCCCAGTCTGGGCTTTTTGCTTACCGGGCATGGCTCCTTGAATCCATTTTTGCATGAGAGAGCCCTTAGCGAGGTGGCAGGTTGCTTGTGAATGTTCTGTGCGTCCCAGATTCTAGGGATTTGCAAGCTATGTGCATCACTTATAATGGTGAAGCTTGTGAACTCAATGGTGTTGTCGCTGGTAGAGATAAATTGGAAAGAATTCGTAGCTTTGCAAATGAGATTTTCTGTCGTAAGGGGCATAGATATTTAGCGGGTGGAAATTTTTAGATAAAAGCGTTGAACTATTGTACAACAGTTCTGGGCTGTAAGATGCCTAACTGGAAGTGATCGCAAGGTTGCGAAGCTCGGCCGGAAGCTATATTCTGGCATCACGGGAAGGTCACAAGCCCCTGGAATTAACGTTCCAGCTTGACTGGTAAGAGGTAGGCCCCCTTATGGGAGTATCATGGTGGCTGTGGTTATATCCAAATTGTGGGGAAGGTAAAAGCGATTGGAGCTGGGACATCCTAAGGTCCAACATAGGTTGTAGCGTACTACCGCTGAGGTGTTACACACGATTTCGAATCTGGTACTGGTGTTTTAATATCTCGTACGAAGACGTACAATAAAGTTGAGCTTCCACGTCAGGTACGTACGTAAAACACTGGTGACATCTGTCCGCTTCGGATTCTACGTAAGCTATTCAATACGGAAAGCTTCCTACCTAGGAATGCGGTACCAGACTTGGAATGTCTTTTCTGCACTCATTGGGAAATAGATTCAAAATCTACTATTTAAAGAGACATGAGTCATACATAGATTTAATGGTATCTACAGAAGCTCTGTCTAAGCCCACAATTAGAGAAGAACCATCTTTATATTCCCGATTCATTCTCTCCTTGTATGAGTAGATTTTCAACTCTCCAGTGTCGTACCCAATATTCTGGGTATGAAGACGCATCCGTTTCCCTAAGTTACCCGGAACCCAGAAGTGTTAGTTCCCAGGAGAAGTTTCGGCACACAATTGCTTACCCGTTCAGAGTTTTCCTACACTTTATTCGAAGAGTTCCATTCTCTATATCATAGTCTTCAGCTTGAATGTAAACATTCTTTATCTTAGCTAGCTGATATACAGAGTGTTGGCACTAAGCGTCGCCTTTGGCATTTTCCAGGTTTTTTTGACTGTGGATTATTTTCTGACATCCAAATAGCGTCCACCTAAACTGCAACCTCTGTTCGTTGCAACATCGGTTTCAGCTGGACATTGTGCGCGAGAAAACCAGAGTTTCTTTTTCCAAGGTGCATTCCGCTACACCAGTAGACTTTCTAGTTATTTTTTATATTCCAAAGAAGTAGAGGCAGGTGACGGTAATCCAGTTAAGGAACTTGAACAGAGATTTAGGGTTTGTCTTAGACCACATCTCTTATATAGAGTGTCCCCTGATTCGGTGACGATAATTTGGGAAATGATTCCTGGGTATATTCTAAGAAAAAAATCGTTCTACTTACTTACTTTGGTGTACCCTGACACATGTTAACGGAAATTGCTCTGTTAGTACTAATGGTAAAAACTTTGTGTAGGACTTTATTTTTAGAAGAAATGCCAACCTTTATAAGGGTGTTCCATTTTCATTGACAGTTAAAATTTATAAAAAATGATTTTTTTGTTTAAGCTCCAAAGGCTATGAATAAAAAATGATTTTGTGTGGTCTTTATTATTTTATTTTTTATTTTATGTGTATACTAAAACAGTTATAACAGGTGCACAAAGTGTCCTCCTTGACTTCGTATGCATGCTAGAGCCCGTTTTTGGATTGCACTGCGATTGTTTATTGATGCTAACTGCTACCTCACTTTTGATGACGCTTCGAGAATACGATCTTCCAATTCAATTAAAGTTGCTATTTCGGTTAAATAAACAAGTTCTTTCATTCTTCTCCATACAACAAAATCCAATACTGTAAGGTTAGGAGATCCTGCGGGCCAGTGAACTGGTCCATTTCTTCCTAACCAACGGTTACCGCACTCTTCATCTAGCCAATTGTTAACCTTACGGCCTTAGTAGCCTGGAGCACCGTCCTGTTGAAAATATGATGAAGCTAGTTGAATCAGTGGAATGTCCTCCAATAGTTCTGATAAATCATTTCGCAAAAACTCCAGATAGTTTGTAGAATTCAGCCTAGGTGGTAGTTTGAAGGGGCCGATTAACTTGTTTCCAAGTACACCTGCCCACATATTGACGCTGAATTTGTATTGAAATGATTTATGTCTCATTGTACCTATGTGGATTGTCCGCAGCCCACATATGAAGATTATGAAAATTTGTGAACCCATCTCTTGTAAACTGAGATTCGTCCGTCCAAAGAATTCTGCTAATAAACTGGTTGTCATTCAAGCTCCGCTCCAGCAACCTCAAGTCTTTTTTCCAAATCATTGGGAAGCAGTTCTTGTCCAGGTGGATGGTGATATGGATAAAGATTTTCTCCAAGCAGTACATTAGAAATTTTATGTCTCGAAACATTGAATTGTAAACGCGTCTGATGCTGGATTGATGGATCAGTTGTAATAGCATCCAGTTTTCTTTCATCAGCCGAAATTCTTCTTACTTGTGGAGCTCCTGCTTTCAGTCGTATATTCGAAACTGATCCCGTTTCTCGAAGCCGATATCTAAAGACTCAAACAAGATATCAACTTCAGCGCCGTTATAAAAGCTGGTATTTCTTCTAAAAATAAAGTCCTACACAAAGTTTTTACGATTAGTGCTAACAGAGCAATTTCCGTTAACATGGGTCAGGGTACACCAAAGTAATCCTTTTCTTAAATCCTCGATAAATGATGTCAATATTGGAGATAGACCCTTACTGTAGAACGATTTTTTTCTTAGAATACGCACAGGAATCATTTCCCAAATTATCGTCAACTAATTAGGGGACACCCTGTATATGTAGGATCCAAAATAAATTTAAATTGGACAGATTGTCTTTTTGCTTAAGTAACTTTAAGAAGGTCTCATCTTAGGGCTGCCTTTGCATTCACAATCTAAAAAGCCTTACCTTCTATTTATACGGGCTGACAGAAACGATTCAAAAGAACCTTCTTCAATCTCAAAGTACTTTAGAACCCAAAACTTAATAAAGACCAGTAGACACATGAATCAGATTGTGAATATCTCCGAAGGACTGCACCACCTCAATATTGAGTTTTTTTTTTTTAATTACCAAAAACCGAAAGTGAATTGCATTTCCAATTGACTTACACTTGCCGTAGTCAATACAAACGACTGCACTTTCCATAATTAAATCGCCATCAGCCGAAATACCACCCTGTGCAGTGGCTTCCTTTCAAATCGTCCAGGCCAACGTTTACGAATCTCAATTTAATTGAAACAATGGAAGGGAAATATCCTTGCGGTCGCAATTAAAATGAATAATTCCTCAATCCTTGCTCATCGCCCCTCAGAATACTGAACTCAAGCGAACGGATTGCCATTAATTGTCGACAGGAGGACGAAGATGATTGTGTCGTCAAGTGGTATTCCCAAATGAACCGATAGAACGCCCTCAATTCGATAATTAATATCGTCTCTTCGATGTGGTACATCCTCTGTCAGAGGATGCTGATGTTTTTCGAGAGTATCTCCTGTCGAAGTAATCTCCTGTTTCATTATTTCAATTCAATCTTTCGCTGAAGTGTGCATTTATACTCGTACACTACCCTAGGATGCAGCAGGAATCTCATAAAAAAAAAAATGAAAAACAAAAAAGGATGAAGCCATCGAGTTTCCCACACTTGACTTTTCGGTCTAAGTGTAACAATAACGGTGTTGAATTATGAACTTTCATGATATCCTGGTCCTGGCACATGCATTGCGCTCGTTATTGCATACAACATTGTATGTTATGTATGCACATGTTGAAGGATACGAGTATATACATAAGTACTCATAAGTAAGTTTGCTAAAGGTGGTGATACATGCGGCAATGTACATAATTATGTATATGCCATTGCTAGGGATGGTCACAAATGGAGGTGTGCGAAGACTTTATTTGCGGATGGAACTTTAGTCAGTTCTCCGAACTGCGGTTTACCCGTAGATACTCATGTGCAAGCGTTGATGGCTTCATTATCAACTTCTTGGTAAGTGAATATATTTCGGAGGTAGCTCACCTCATTAATTATTTTCGTCGAAAGCGGTTTGCGTTCGTTTAATGTTACACACTTGCCAGTTCCGCACGTGCTTCGTTATGTAACACGATATTTGTTCAGGTGGAAACCGTAAAAGTTGAAAATATCGGCGTGATTTAGAATCACAAAACCTGTTCGTGTTGCAAATGTGTTTTCCTCAAATGGTTGCCCCAATAATTAACGCAGTGTCTTATGCAAAAGCTGAGACGACTAAATCTTATTACAGCTGATGAGGCTTTAGTTTATAGAGCCTATTTGTTGTTAAAGATATGTTGGGGGAAGTGTGTGCAAGGTTGTAACAACATATGCGCATTGTAATTATTCCCCAATTTATTTAAGATCCCTCCTTCATAACTCTTCACTAAAGAGGCTTCTAACAAAGTCGGCCGGTAATGTTATGATACCTTTGTAGTTCACTATTTTATTAAATAAAGATGCTTCGGCAGTGAAATTATTTCTTGAGCTCAGGAAGGCAAATGATTCTTGTTGACGACTGTTCAAATTTTATTGCACTATCGGTTAACGTTAATTTGGTTTTATTTCCTGCTTAACCCTTACTTTTGGTGGCGCTACAGTCCGGGATGGACCTCGGTCTTCAGTCGAGAGCTCTGCCTATTTAGCGCTATTTTACGCTAATCACTTCCAGTTGTCCACATCAACTTGGATGAGGTCTTTCCCCACTTGGGTGTGCTTAAGGGATTTTGAATACTTTTTAAATGCTTGCACTCAGCGCTGGCGAAGGAGAAGCAATAAAGCAAAAAGAGAGATATTAGTGTACATTGGTTTTGAATGTTTGCAGGTTATAATGACTAAGAACTAAGAACTCGACAGGACGTTCAATAAACGAGTTGTACGGCTTACGAATGAATACCGATATTTCAGACTTACGTCCGAAAGTGGGCTTGAGGGTATACAGATGACCATTTATAGCGAGACGGGTGTTACTGTTAAAAGTTTGAAGGGGCGGATTTCTACTGGCAACTTCGATGGAGCACTGGCGGAGAAAATAGCGATAGATTAAGGCAACATTACGACGGTGTTCGACACCCGGCTATGCGATATTGGCGCTACCCATGAGTTTTATTGCAACATTTTGAACCTTATTTAGCAAGCGCACAGAGGTCTTGGCTCATCTGAGTACATGTGGGCACTTCACTCCGATTTTTGGAGGATAAATGCCCTACATATTGGGTCCAGATCAAACGGAGTGAAGTATTTCTTACGTCGTTCGAAAAATCTAGACATTGTTGATTATTGCGATTAAAGAAGAAGTTTTTAAAGCATTTTTTTCTTGTTTTGAAATTATTTTTTTTTAGAGGTATACAAATTTAATATGAAATAAAGAACTTGAAACTAATGTCAAAGTCTATGATATTAACTTTAGTTAATAGGTAATTTTATGCCAATAGCGCTTATGTTTGACATCGAACATATGCGTGCCACGGCTAGCTCCAGTGAAGCGTAATCGTGAAGTCCAATTTTCGACAACTTTGTCGAGCAATTGGGGCCGAATATCAGCAATAACACGGAGAATGTTGACTTCCAAATCGTCCAACGTCTCTGGTTTATCGGCATAGACGAGTGACTTCACATACGCCCAAATAAAGTAATCTAAAGGTGTGAGATCACAGGATCGTGGAGGCCAGTTCACAGATCCATTACGCGAAATTATGCGCTCGGCAAATGTTTCACGCAATATGTAAATTGATGGTGTCATGCGCCGTGTGGCATGTTGCGAAATCTTGTTGAAACCAAAGGTCTGTGACGTCAATGCCATTCAACTGAGAAACGAAGAAGTCAGAAATCATGTTTCTATAGCGCCCTCCACTGACAGTAACATCTGGCCGGCATCATCCTTAAAGAAATATGGGCTGGGATTCCACCAGCCCATAGACAACACCAAACAGCGGGTTTTAATGCTTGTAAGGGCGTTTTCTCCTCACCTGAGAACAAAATTTTCCGTTGAAAATGAGGACCAACCTGAATCAATTCGGCCCCTTCACTGAACCTATGACGCGTATAGGTAATTTTCATGCGGTTTCAACTCTTGCACAGCTGGATCTTATAAGCTTTTAAGCCAAGATCTTTCCGTAAAAGCTTCCACAAAGTGTATGGGCATAGCTCAAATTGCTGTGCACGATAGCGAATCGACTCATTCGAATTCTCCTCAACATTGCGGTCCACAAGTGCAATAACTTCTTCTGTTCGCACTGTTTGTCGCCTTTGGGGATGCGTATTATCCACTAGAGTGTACGTGGTAGGAAAACGATTCATCGTGTTCCGAATAACTTGCTCAAATGGACCATTATGTCGACCGTAAAATGGACAAAACGAACGATAAGTTTGGCGAACAAAACCATGGTTTTCAAAATAAGTTTGCACAATTTGCACGCGTTGTTCTGGCGTTAATCTATTCATCTGTCAAATGCCAAAACGTACCTACTAACCACAAATCAACTATCAAATTGACAATCTGTAGGCACATTGTTGCCAGTTTAAAAACCAAACCTCTAAAAAAACACACTTTACAAATATTCGGGTAATTCGTTAATTGTTGATGGAACGCTGTATCGAAGTTGCCTTCTTCCATATTAGTTGTAATATTTTGGCAGGTGCCGCATACCTTGGGTACATCGTCTGGTGTTTATCTCGTGATTAACTGGTCAGCTAAAGCGGTTGTCGTCTGAGGACGACAATTAGCGCCATCTTGAAAATTTGCTGTATATTGAGCGCAGTAAACTTCGCTCATTAACATATGTTGAGGGTTGTTGGGGACCACTTTCTTAAAAGTCGGTTTCTTCTGTCTTTGCAGCTATTGACTCTACTACTTGCCTGCTGTATACTTGCTTCAGGACTGACTCCGTAGAGTGGTACTTCGCATGAGCTAACGCGTATAATGCCTTTTTCAGGTCCATGTGCAATTTGTCTATCTATCTATGTATCTATCCCAAATTTAATTTGTGTTACTGTTTCAGTCATCGTTTTTTTTTAGTTTTATTAGGATATATGCCGCTCTAAAGCTAGGAATTCGTATGTGCAGGGCTTTTGTTTTAATCGCATTAATAACCAAGCCGTTGTTGTGATATCACTTGGCGGCATGATCGATTTCCTCCTGCATTGCCTACAGAATTCGTAGAGTCCAGACACCTGTGTCCCACCAAAATCACTGTATAGTCAATACTGTTTTTAAAGATGCGAAGAAGCTCGTCCGTATTGAGAATGAAAAGAATTGGACCCAGCTTGGATACTTGAGGGACTCCATTTTTATCTTATTGAACACACCGTTTATTTTAACACAAAGTAATCTGTAGCGCAGATACTCCCTTAGCCAATCCGCCATTATTCTCCTTATACTAATGCGTTGTAGAGCTTTTAGTAGTTTAGAATGGTTCAGGGTAGCAGTTTTCTGGTACTTCTGTTCTTTTGGAACCCGTACTGACTGTTGTGGATAAGAGAGTGCTTACGTATGAAACTTTGGACTTTATTCATTATTATACAATACCATCCATGAATTCTCCAACATCTGAAAGGATTTATAATGGTCTATAGTTGATTTTTTGTCCACCCTTTATATATTGGCCTTACCACGGTAGTTTTGAGGGCTGACGGAATTCTAGCTTGTGTCAAGCTGAGATTAATAAATTTGTTCCGGATGGGACCAAATATGTACATTTGCGTGATTTCTTATAGCAAGCGCACAATTGGTGTGCACAATGTCACAGCATTTTTGGCGACATCGAATATACGGCAATTGACACACATACCGAAGATGCAAGTGCCAATCACGGATATAGACTGGGTATTCACGGATATTGGCTTTAACAACAACAGACAGCATTATGTTATAGAAGTATTCAATTCCCTAATTGACTACGCAGTTAATATTTGAATTGAATTAGCTGAACATTTGGCTACCTTTCGTTCTACAGCCGAAGAGGAGAGACGTGAGTCCGGCAACTAACACGTAAGATAGAGAGTACTGCTGCCAGCAACGTAATGTATTGGATTAGGAGTAGCAGAAAAGAGATGATCGATGAAAATTAAAAAAAGCGTGGGAAACAGAACGGAGCCCTGGGGTATATCTGCAATTATTTTATAGGTGAGGCTCATCGATCTAAATGCACGCACTTTTGACAAAATAGCCGGGAGTTACACTATGGCAAATGCGTTTGAAGTCCCAATTGCAATTACAAGGTGGCGCAAAAGTTGTCACCCGAGGTTCTTTGGCTGTATTTTTTTTTATGAACGATAAACTTTGGTTCTGCTTTCGGATTATGTTTAGATATTTGATGTCATGAATTTGCTTCCATTAAGCCGAGAAAATGATATCCGCTAAGTGGCCGCCGCCAGAATATATGACCATTCGGGCCCGATTTGTGGCATTTTCCATCACTTTTGCCAGATCTTCCGGCGATAGGCCCTCGCATTCTTGACGAATATTCTCTTTGAGGGCTTCAGGAGTCTGAAGCCTGTTGACATAGACTCGCAACTTCGAAAAACCCCACAAAAAGAAGTCTGGAACGGTTAAATCGGGCAATTAGGCGACTCGGAAATACAGCCCTCAGTATTTCGGTTGTGGCTCGTGTAGTATGCGCCGTTGCTCCATCCTAGGAGAAAGTCGTTGAGCATGGCCCTGTAGCGCTCGACGTCTACAGTAGTCATTTGGCCCGCTAGGTTTTCGAAAAAAAATATGGCCCAATGTCTCCTCCAGTGTAAACAGCACACCATGCAGTAACTCTGAGAGGGTGTAATGGCCCTTCATGGGCTATACGCTGATTTTCGGTGCCTCAGATGCGATAATTTTGCTTATGGAAATGAGCCTCGTCCCTCAAGATGATTTTCGATGAAAAGTTGTCTCCCACGTGGTCGAGATTCTGGATGGTTTGATCATAGTTACACGCGCTCCATGGTCAACAGCTAATAGAAAAGGAACATCTCACAGTCTTTCACCAAAATTGTCTGTAAGGACCGCCGATTGATGCCCAATTGCATGGCACGTCGTCTGGTTGATATTCTGGGGTTGTCTGCGACATCTTTAACTGCAGCTGTGATATTCTTAGTAGAACGGCTGCACCGGGGCCGGCCAGACCTGTCAGCATCTCGTGTTGTCCCATACTCTTTTAGGCGACCGGCTAAATATTGTAGTGTTGGTGTCGGACGACCAGGAAATCTGTGCCAAAATTCACGCTGCGCCAACATCACCGACGAATTATTCCGCCAAAAAATCGTAGGAATTATTCCCAAATGTCAAAGTAGAATTGAAATTTGCCGCCATTTGCAAAAATGTTAGCATCTTGATTGTTGCGCCACCTACATAGTACTCGTACCTTGCTTTCGTTAGATTGATGTAGACTTCGGTTTCACTTTTCGGGGAAACATGGCATCAAATCATCAATGGACCTGTTTCGTGTTTTGAGATATGTCATGAATGGGTCATCTATCAGCGTTTCCATGATTTTTAGAAGTTAGAAATTAATTGAAGAAGATTCGCCGTTTTTAGGAGGGCGCTGGACAAATACTGTTTTCCATGTGCTCGAAAATAGTCCGAAAGAGTAGGATTGACGAAAAAGCTTACGCAGTGGTATTGCCAGCATGGAAGAACAACGTGAAAGTTGAACTCCTATATTTACCAGACGTTTAAATCACTTGGGAATTTGTAGAAGCAGTCTTTAGATTCTTCATTTTTCTCTATGGGAGTGCGCATATTAGCCTCATTTTAATGAACTTAGCCTATATGGTAACCAGGCAATGGTTTATATGATTGAAAATCGAGACCTTTTGTGTAAGTTTGTCGAAAGTCTATGTTCGTTCTTCGTATGCTGTGGTCATCAAGAGTGAATCTATCTATATCCTAGGCTGTTTGTTGCTTCACAATATATGTACAATATATTGTTGGAGAGCTAACCGGGCCGAATAAGCTCCAACCTGGATGCACAGACAATTCCGTCCATTGTCGTGGTTTAATGGGCGCTGCTGTATCCTTTGTCACCATCTATTGTATATTTCGAAACCCTGGCTAGATGCCGAAAAATCTTCATAAGACCTAAGCCCCGAGTTTGTCGAAAAAGCTCAAATGAGATTATCGCTGTTACTGTCTCTGACATGGCCGCTTTCTTGATTCTGGGAGTTCCTCTGCCAATACGTCCGTATTGTGATTTGCCTTTTCCGTTTCATTTGCGTAGTCAAACTCAACGTGCTACAAAATGTTTGTTATGATTACCCTCACTGATTCCTCTCCTTCTATTCCAAGTTTGGCTTGGGATTGGCTACGACGGAGTTTTTACATCACATTTGTCGTTAATGTTGCAACGATGGGCTATTGGGTATTATTCACTGCTGGCCATCCATTAATAAGTTTTGAAGGACTCCATCGGAGATAAGTCAGTAGTCTCTTGGTAATTCACCAATCGCGATTTGATCAATCTGATCGAGAGTTTTTTGATTATGGGATCGCCAGATCTTTTGTGGAACGAGAAACCAATAGTAGCTAAGACAACTCTGTCGCAGAGGCGATTAGTCCGATCTAGTTTTTGGAGATAATGTGGTAGAAGTTCGCAACAGATTCCTCTTTCTTTTCATCCCTGCAGCTCCTGCAGAAATCATTGTGAGTGAAACTGGATTGTTGTGGACTCATCACCGGCGTAGTTTTTCGGGGCGTATGAGTGGAGCCAAATTGAATGTGGAGTTATGTGCCGTTTGACTATCTCATTGTGAGAAATATGGCAGATGTTATCCAGTCTTGATTTAATGGATTCTTAAAGTCTTGATAGTCTTGTATTTATAGTATTTGTGATATCCGTCGAGGGTATTCGATTATGATTGACAGCAGCCGCTTAATGATATAAAGATTTCGGTTTAGAAGACGCTACAGTAGAAGTCTTCTGTTTACATGGAGAGCTTACTGCATAGAAGTGACTTTGGGTTCCTTTCTGGAATTACTTTTAGTAATTTAAAGGTCTGTTGATGGGGTGCATGCAGACAAGCCTCCCAAAATAAATTTTTTTTTATGCTGATTATCTGACGCCCTTCCGCGACCTCTAAATTAGCCAGTAGCCCGGTGAGAGTTAGATTCCATAAAGGACTAGAGAGTACAAAGCTCTGTGTGTCGCACAGGTCAGAAATATGAATCTATTGTTGAGATTACAGTGAAAGAGTCGTTTAAATTTAGTTCCTGGAGACAAGTGACAATTGAGGAATTTAGGATAATGTTGTTAATGAAATCATCAATATCAATATACGGCGAAGATCGTAAAGTTTTTCTTGGGTCGTAAGAGAAAGTGTAGTTTTAATTGATTTTCCTTTTTGGCAGGCACGAGTCTCCTGTATTTTAAACTGCCCTTTCTGTGAAAAAAAGCGCGAGTGCAGTGCAAACAACATCCACATTGCGGGCATCCCAACCTTCCTGCCTCTGGTCGAAGTACTATTGCTTGCACTCAGTCACTGTCGTTGCTGTATTACATTGTCATACATATGTATTATTGTTGTAAGGGCACCTACACCTACAATAATTTGATTCAGTAAACCAACTCTGAATTTTTGTGTCGGTATTTGTCTTTGTCTTTTCTTTATAATGAATCGGGAGCCTAGAGCGGCTATAGCCAATATTCGCGAGCTAAAAAGTAATCACATTTCTGAGTACGTTCACGTCTGTAAGTACAGACCAGCTTTTTTGGCACTTAGTGAAACAAAGGTAGATCCCCGCCCACACCCCTCAGATCACTCTGATATGAAGCTACCTGGCTATGAACTAGTGCCATTATTCTTATTTCACCGCGGTCTTCCCAGTTACATGATACCAAAGTCCGCCACCATGTAACACCTGTTCCAATCCGGAATTCAATTTCATCTGGTTAAAATTCCATCTCCGTGAGCAAATTATCCACTATTGCTTTATTTACAGAAGTCCAAAACTGGACAACAATTCGGCTTTTATGAATTTAAGCTGGTCCTTATGTTTCCTCGATAACAACGTGGATGCCGCTGCTGATATGATCACAGACACCATTCTCTTTGGAATGACATCCTTTATCCCTCATCGGATGAAGAGTATCAAACCAAAAGAAAAGGCATGGTACGACTCCAGCTGTAAAGAGGCTGTCAGGGTTAGAAAAATATTTTTTCGGTTCTACAAAACCAACCTGACAGTGGAAAACCGAACAAAAAAAAAATCAAACGAGCCACAAATAGCAATAACGTCTTTCTTAAGCATGTGAAATTTCAATACGACCAAAAACTGAGGCAAAAAATTATTGGTCGCTCGTCAAAAATATTGAAATTCTTCATCCACGGTGGGAAAAACTGCGTAAACTTTTTCATCAATCCTACTCTTCAGGACTCTTTCCGATCAGATAAAAAAACAACATTTGTTCACCCCGTCCCTAAGAAAGCGAATTTTCTTTTCTCTCCTCCTACAGGCCCATTCTACTTGCGTCCCCTCTTTCCAAGGTCATGGACGCGCTAATAAACCGCCAGCTTATGAAATATCTTGAAAAACGAAAATTTCCCAATGACCGGCAGTACGGTTTTCGTCGCAACAAGTCCAGTAATGGTTTCATAGCATGTCTCACCGAAAAGTGGAACCAAAGCGTAAATCAATCTGGCGAATGCAAGATAGTAGCACATGGTATTTCTAAGGCATTTGACAGAGTTTAGCATCACGCTGTTTTGTCGAAAATGGGTGCTTTCGGGATCGATCTACTTCATTGGATTAGAAATTACCTTTCGGAACGTTCAATTAAAGTTATTTTGGATGGTTTCAAGTCTGATATTCACAAAATAAATGCTGGGCTCCGGGGCTCCGTTCTGTCTCCGACACTCTTTTTAATTTCCATCAACAATCTCTTGTCTGCTATCTGTAATTCAATGTATTCCTTTGCCTATGACAGTACTCTCTGCTTTTCATATTTGTTCCCGGACTCACGTCCCTACTCTTGGGCTATAGAACGGGAACGGCAGCGTATGTTGAGCTCATTAAATTCTGATATTAACAGCATAACTAATTGGGGAACCACTAACAGAGTAGAATTTAATGCTTCCAAAACACAATGTTCTCTGCTGTCGTTAAAGCGAAATTTAAACATCCAGTCATTTTCCATGAATGGCACTTGCATCATCGAAGCCGAAAACCTTTCCATTCGCGGTATGTGTGTCAATGAGAAATTATGTTGGAATGACCACATATTCGGTGTCGTTAAAAATGCTACGAAATATCTAGGTTTTCTCAAGCGATGTAAGAAATACTTTACCCCCTCTGATCAAGCCTCAATATATAAGGCAAATGCCTTATGCCTCTGCCCGAAATTAGAGTACAATGCCCACATCCGGTCGGGTGAGCCCAAAACATTTCTGCACCTGCTAGATAGGATTCAAAACCGTGCGGTAAACCTCATACTCGTGTGTGATACTAATATCACTCAGATAATGGACACCCTCGAACACGTGTCCCCCTCTGTTTTATCGCTATGTCCACCACTAGTGCTCGAAATAAACCGCCATTAGCATTCCACCCCTTCAAACTTTTAACCGTAACACCTGTTTCAGTATGAATGCTCATCAATATACCCTGCAGCGCACTTTCGGATGTGCTCTAAAATATCGTGATACTTTCCTAAGCCGTACAACTCGCTTATGAAATGCCCTGCCTAGCTGTTTATTTCCTAGGCATTACAACCTTCAAACATTTAAAACCAACGTTCATCGGTGCCTCTTTTACTTTCCTCTATTCTAGAGTGTTACATAATTGGAAGCTGCAAACTGTCCATTTTCACATTTCGTGCCAGTGTAAACCTGCAGTGAATATATTTTCTAGAATATGAAATGGGCTGCGATTACTTACTTTTTGCTTGAGCATGCAGCTCCTAGTTTGTTACACGAATCTTTCTGATGTACACGATTGCTTGATCCTTGCATCGACATCCGGTCTCTCTTTACATATCAAACTATGGGACTAGCACTTATGAAGCGTTGTCGCTGATTCTAATTTACTTGATTTTTTTTTTGTTTAATGCATTTTATTTTATTCTTCTTACATTTACTATACTTACATGCTAACAGAAAAAATGCTTAAATATTAGCTTAGAATAACTTAAAGAACTTATACTAACTTAATGGCCCTCCAAACGGGCACTCTAAGCTAAACTATATTATTGTTTTATGTCTTTCGAAGTCATTACAAATAATAATTATTATTCTTATATATCTATTTAAACTAAGAAAATAAGTATTTAGAAAAAACTTAGTGAACGAACAATTTTTTTTTTGTATTTATATAAAACTAATATTTTAACCTTAAACTACTTAGCCTAACTATACAATCTAACCTAGCCTAATTGCTAGTAAACTTAAAGTTGCTAATCTGATCATTAGCTAACCCAAGGTTGCTAACTTTAAACACTTAAAACTACCCTAACCTATGTAAGTCGGCCATTCCAAAAGAAAAAATAAAGAAAAAATAAATAAAAATAAAAATAAAAACAAAATGGCCCACTTTGCCTTTTGACTAGGCTAACTCGGACTTGAAGGAAACGACGAAGGAATCAGATCTACTTCACTCAACCACCAAATATTTTGGTGCTGCAAAAAAACATCTTTTTTATCGCGGCTTGAAACCGCCCTACTAAACCTGAGACTTTCGATACTGCCGTGTGCGACGTCTTTGTTGTAGTTGAGTCGCCCCTCACCCACTGCACGAGCTACGTGGAAGATTAGCGGCACCGCAAAGTTATCCTGTATAAGCCCTTTCATGTCCAGATAGAGGAATGCTTCAGGGGGGACGAAGCCCTTCAAGCGCACACTCTCATGATATAAGTAGTTGGGGTAGTAGGCCCCAGATATCAGGTTATTGGACGAGGTCATTGTTCTTGTAATATGCCTTCGAGTAAACTTAATAGCGAAGTTGTCCGCTCTATTTAGATTCGCCTTGTTGTAAAGGACCTCATTGGGATAGAATTTTATGTACTCCGATTCTGGCGTTCTGTAAAGGCGAAGGCAGACCCTAAGGCAAGCCCTCTCAAACACCCTAATCTTTTCCATTAAGCTTGCTCTCACATTAAACCACACAGGACACCCATATACCAGCATGGGCCGGATGAGGGCCATGTAGCAGATAACTTTCACCCTCGCATCGAGTTGGCTGCTATAAAACAGTCTCTTTGTAAGGGCAAAAGCACCTTTGGCTCTGGCGAGAGCAGAATCTACATTTTTGTTAAAATATAGATATTGGTCTAGCCAGATCCCAAGGTATCTAACTACATTTCGACAAGCAAGTGGCTGGCCGTGTTGTCCAATGGTCGAGAATTTTCGCCAATTTTTTCTGGTGTCCCTAGAGGCACCAGACAACGGCGTCCTAAACAGAATGGTTTCCGACTTCTGAAAGTTGATTTTCAACTTCCAGTCATCGCAAAACCGCCTTATTTGTTCGAAGTCACGTTGCAAAAGCATATTAATGACTTCGACTTTTGGACCTGATCTATACGCTATCAGATCGTCTGCGTACGCAATGCTATGGGGAAGTGAACCTATCAAATCACTTGTGTAAATGTTGAATAAGATCGGCGAGTTAACCGCACCTTGTTGCAGACCGTTTTTAATTTGAAATGTTCCAGCAGAAGTTGCATCGCCATTTTTCACGATGAACTGTCTGTGGTTAAGCATATTATGAAGAATATACAAAAGTGGCTTACTGATGCCCAGTCTGGTCAGCTTATAGAAAAGTCCCTCTAACCATACGGTGTCGAAGGCCTTTTCCAGGTCAACCAGACAGGCTCCAGTGCACTGGTTCTTGCTTTTATTCCATTAGATATCTGACACCAGTTTAGACGTGGCATATATGACATCATGCCCCGACTTAAAACCGAATTGATTATCCGGAACTATATTTTTGTCCTCAACCCACTTAGTCAGGACTCTATTGATTACCTTTTCGAACACCTTACTGATATTCGGAAGGAGACTTATCGATCGGAGATTCGCCGGATTGGATGTATCTTTACCCCTTTTAGGGATGGGATAAATCACCGCAGTTTTCCAATGCGCTGGATAATACGCATTATTCATTACATTGTTAAACAAGGTGGTGTAAATGTCTACCGCTTCTAGAGGGAGACGTCGAAGCACAATGTTCGGTATTCCATCAATTCCCGCTGATTTTTTACTTCTTATTGTGTCGAAGATCTCATGGAGTTCCACCTTTGAAATGAACGGGGGTAGGTCCCCTTCATTGGCGATGACATCTAATTTACTTGATGTGGCCGAGCTAATGTACATACCCGTAGTTCCCATTTTTAAGTTCCTACACTGATATACATACATACATTCGCAACAACCGTTCTCTGTGGGTGACAAAGAATTTGTTGTTTGGATGCCCCTAATATCACTTTCTACATATAATTCAGCAGTCCACGCGACAGACTAGAACTTATAGGAATGAGGTATTGCCATTGCCAGCCTTCCCAATGCAAAGCGTTGGAGAGGGGATAGCAATATCTTTATAGCTTTCCTTAGAGGTGGATTTTCCCGCAACATCCAAACTCTGTCCATCCGAGTTGAAATCGTTAGTGGTTGCAGCATCGGTTTCGGCGAGAAATGCCAAGACTAGAGCTGCTTCTTATGGTGGATTTAACCCCCTCAATCAAACTTCCGTCCACCAGAACCACAAACTTTGCTGGAGGTAGCGATGGTTTTATCAGAACTTCGTGTGCGGGGAAGGCACAGCATTAGTTCCGGGAGCTTGATCCATTTGAGTAAGTATCGCTTCCCCCGATCTGTTTCTTTTTTCTGTTGCCACTGTAATTGCATTTAGTGCTTGCGTCTTCGATAGCACTTGCGTCACGTCTTTTTCACCTGTTCAATTGCCGATTAAACGGTATTCCTTCAGCTTTTTCTGCAGCCTCTTTTACGTACTCGGTTTCTCGAGATAAGCCTTCAAAAGGGGCACTGAAGAATCAATCAGCTCCAACATAGTCTCCCGCACGTGCCGTAGAAAAAGTCTCATTAATCATCGGAGTCGATGATTGCTACTGTCCTAAACCGCCGAGAATTTGTTTTAGCATGTTAGTATGTGAAACGAATAAGTAAAGTCCGTCGAGAGCTCGATGTGTTTCCTGGGTCCTATTTTCAGAGCCCTAAGATCTTAGTTTCTTAAGCCTGTTTGTCACAACAAGGCAGTCAAAGAAAAGAAAGGCATATCGCAGGCTATAGGCAGAACCTGGATATTGATTTGTAGTATTTCAGATCCTTTTGTCAAAATTCTTGAACAAAACTATATTGATGGATGGAGTCCCGGAAAGCAGTAAGCTTCTAGTCCAATTGCTGCACCAGTCTACATTGGGCAGACACTCCTGTGATTTTCTAAATTGTGTGCCCATAGACTAAGCAACTAAATGGATGGTTTGTAACATTTGCTTGAAAATATTCTCTTAAACACTTCATCATTTAAATACGCCAACTTAAAGTGACTTTTTTGACTCCTTGTCTTTATTTGGAAATAATAAATACTTTCTCGTCTATGCCCAAGGGAACAATAGAAACCAATTTAAGCCTCCATTAGCTTGTGAAAATCACCTCTGTTTTAATCACACTCTACCTAGCCGACCCAATTAAATAATTCAAGACTGTTCACAGCACTTGTCTTCCGCCACAAGTGTTTCACCAGCACCAGACTCACGAGCAAATACGTCTGTTTCACAGTTTTCCTAAACCATTATTCAAGACTTATTCAACTGAGTCCTTACATAATCCCAGTACGCTTCCAGGCCCAGTAATCGTCCAATATTTTTTTTTCCCAGTTTTCTACTCCTTTTATTGCGATCGTTGCACAGTTTTACAAATTGTTTTTCTACAGCTCCTGGCATGCATGAGTATCCTGCACATTGTACGTGTAGACTTTTCCAACAGACGTCAATTGAAAATCCTTTGAAGCAACCGCTATGCTACCCTAGTTGCTAGTAACTCACCCTTAAGCCAGAGCGAAAACAAAATAAAACAATTCGCTTGAGAGAAAATTTAATTTCCAGAACCAGAACCGGAGTAATGGCATTATGACAAGTGTAGAGGAGTCTAAACCCAACTATGGGAGTTAACCCAATGGCAGTTACGAGTGCCCACCAACCTAAAACAAAACTCCAAAAAACTGAGTTTGCACTCGAGTGCGAAAATAAACTCTTTCTCTATCCGCGGGGAGTCTTGTTTGCTTGAATTTGTTTTTTCCTCTCATAAAAAAAAGGATTTCACTTTCCGGATACGACAAAGTTTTTTCCTAGTACGAATAAGCTGTAGAGGAAAAAATAAAACACACGAACAGGAACACCGCCATTAAACTAATATTAAATTTAAAGGCATGCTAACGCGAACTTCTTTGATTAAGATAAAGAGAGAGAAACCGGGGATGTGCTGCTAAAGGATTATCAGCTTTTGTTACACTAGAACTGAAATGCGGATATTTCTTAGTCCAACACAACTGCGGAAATAAATTCGCATTCTGAGACGAAGAACAAACGTGGATAACATTTCCGGACCAAATATGTATGAGAGCGTATGTGGCTTTTAATTTTTTCCCAAACTTACGGCCAATATTTACATTTAAGGGTTTTAATGGTGGAAACGGATTTTAATTCGAGATACGAGTACATGCTGGATGATGGCCTTGCCAGTGGACACTTTGGTTTCAGATCAATCAATAAGCTTGTTTTGGATATGGCGACTTCATTTTCATCCTTCTCCAGTTGAACCTCTGGAGAATCAGTGTTCTACTTTTGTAATTGTATCGCTTGTCATTATAAATGATTCAATGGATGTTCAGGCAATTGATTGACTTTGAGCCGCAGAGCAGAATGAATTTTATGAGATGTATCAATGCGAAAGTCTATATCCTGGTCATACCAAAGTCATACCAAGACACCGTGCGCAATGCTTCCAGATCACGAAATAGAGGTCTCATAAATCCATAACTTGGTACATGTAAACATTCGCGAAGTTGCTGGTACGGTTTTCGTAGCAATGTTGTTCGTAAAATGAAATAAAAATCTGGCGATAACAAAATCAATCCGCACATCCACGCACATCTGGAAGGACAGGCGGTATGCTGGCGACGATGATCAAAATGCTGGCATGTTGAACTATTCAATTTGGATGACAATGGCCAACAATCTCGTCCACCTGATCTAGACAAAGACAGTATTGCCATACCTTAACTTTATGTCCACCAAAGCTGGGGGAATTGACAGCCCTGGCTCAAATTATCGAGAGACGACTTGCTAAGGAGCATACAACAACTCATATGAGAAATATATTGGAATTGTAGGTAAGGGGCTTAGGCGACGATTGACCCACTGATTGTGTTTATCATGAATTAGGCCAGAAGTATGTGCCAACGTTGCAAATTCGCGTCAAGTACTTGTATTACCTGCTCATGGTAATCCTTGGAAACTGGCATATATACGCTTGTTTATGTACACATATGGTATGCAGGTTTAAATTGCAAACTCAAGACCTAAATCAACCATGTCGTCTGCATCCGCTCCCTTCAGGACTACTTTCAGATACTCAAAGCCCAGGTCCGAAGGAAGTTTCAGAACCAACTGTCTGGGTTTCTGGAGTACAGATAATTGCAGAAGAACTCAAACTGAGTCAACGGCAGTTCTGAGACTAGTCTATCCTGCGCCTTACGTCCGACGGGTGTCACAAAGAATATGGCCCTCCAAATCGGGGGTTATGTGGCTACGAAATAACCGAAAACCTCGGATGCGACTGATACCACTGTTGACTTTGGAGCTATACGTGGACAAAAATTCGCTTTCCCCATGTGTCTTTGACCCTTGACTGCTGTAAAGCAGATCTAACCGCCATCCAAGAAGTGCGACGTAATGGACCGTGTGTAAAAAAGATGAAAAACTGCGACATACCATATTGCTATCGAGAGTATATGATAAGTACAAGCTCGATGTGTTATCCCCTCTAGGCTCGTCTGACCACTGTGTCATCTCAGCAAATTTCTCGTATAACAACCACACAGTTAAAGAAAAGATTCGTATGTCTAGCTATATGAGAAAGCCAATTGGAGCGGACAACTTCTTTAGGAATTTTAACTGATCGTTATGTTTCCTCGATTACGACGCGGATGTCGCTGCATCTTTAGCATGAGATCCTTTATCCCTATTCGGCTGAAGAGTATCAAAATAAAAGAACCGGCGTGCTACAAGAAATGTTTTTTCGATCCTATAAGACCAAACCTAAGAATGACTGCAACGTCTTTCTGAAGCAAGTGCAACTTCAATATTACCAAAAACTGAGGTAAGAAATGCTACATTGTAAAATTTTTCGGTCAGTAGGCAGAGGAAGTTGTTCAGAACTTAAGCGTTGTTACTCGCACCCCTCGTGGAGATTATGGATCCACAGTACCCACGCGCCATCGTGTTCTGATTTTTGCAATGCACTTAAGTCTCTTCCAGCCTAACCAGAGTGTTTGTAATTTCTCTTCGTCTGTACATTCTTACGTTTGCTTACGGCAGCCCACTCTCCTGATTGGGTAAGGAATTCTATTGCATAGTATTGCTACGCTACGCTACTTTACAACCATCAAGCAGCCACCTAAGTAACAAACCTAAACTCAGAGGGAGCAATAATTGTCATTTCACCGGATTGCGAAGTGTCACTTGACTTGATTTGATTCGGCAATAAAGTGTTTTTGCAAAGACCAGTTAGCTTCCGTTTTATTTTCTGCTCCCAATAAATCCAAGAAATCTTTGGCCGAAATACGCGTTTGTGCAACACTGGTGTCACAAATGGGATCCTCAAGAACAACAACGTCAAGCAGAGAAACTGCGCACATTAAGTGCATGCACTTTCGCGCATAAAGTTTTCGAGTCCTCTACACCTAATCAAAGTGCTCCGAACAACACAGTTGTAGGTAGTGAGGAACCTGTCAACAACAAAAGAGAAGCTGGTCCACGTCCTTCTGGAGAGCCCCAACTTGTAAATTCTATCCCGTACACGTGCACACTTTTTCGTCCGCCATTTGACAGTAATACAACGCCTTGATGCGACTATAAAGTTCAATTTAACATCGTAGCCGAGGCAAATGGATGAACATCTCGTCAAAAAGCACAGACTTTGGCAACTTTACTTCGAGAAGACGGCGCCGCAGTGCTTTCTAATTTGGACCCGGCAGACCGTTCTGATTATAATAAATTGGCTGCAGTTCTAGAACTAAGGTTTGTGTCACAGGAAAAACATGTGTCTCATGCAACTTTTCGTCCCAGGCGAAAACGATCGAATGGAGATTTAGGAGCCTCTGCCAGCGAGGTAGGCAGGCTAACACGAATCATATTCGGGGACTGCCCATCAGATGCTCAAGAACGAATAGTCATAATTCAGTTTGCGGATGGCATCAATGATCGATTTATACAAGAGCACGTGCGGCTAGCAGATCCGAAAACAGTTGCTGTAAGTGCAGCCACAACTTTAGAAGCCGCTCGTCTCGTTATTGTTCAGTCTGGCCACCAAGTTCGTGCTATTGAGATCAGCAATGAAGAAGTGGTATCCACTAGACGGAAAAAATCGGCCATATAATGAGGTCGGGGCAACAAGTAGTTCGGGAAACGAGCAGAGGTCAGTGGAGAGGGGTCAACATTGACATGATCAAATGGACTCTGAATCTATAATGTGCACTCGGAAAGGTTTTACTGGGGATTTACTGCCCTGATACTTCTGGGCCGCACGCCATGCCGTCTATTTGTTCCTTCCAGTGTTCACCTCCGCTCTGAAAACGCACACACTGTGTGGATGCACATTTGAATCTACGCACATCTGGCCGACAACAATCCAACTTGGTCGATTTAAACGTCGCATGAAGCTGCTAGTGGTCAACGAAATTTCTCTTCCTTGGTGTCGATATACTGAAAGCTACCAAATGCATGCTAGACTTCGCCGCCTAACAAATGAAAATAGGTGAAGAACGGATTCCATTAACACGAGAGAATGCTGAAGAAGCTTCCGCATTCCCTGATGATTATCCAGTGAAAGAATCTGTTCGTGCTTTCTACCTCCAGCCTTCTAAGGATTTTATTTTTCCCACTCGAACAGAAGCTATGATTTCTACTGCTGCGACTGCTGGTATGATCACGGAAGGATTGATAACGCCTATGGGACACAATTTACCAAAGGGATGATTAATCGCCAAATCGATCAACAAAAATTGCGACGGTCTTGTGTTTGTTCGAGTTGCAAATGTTGGAGATCATCCTGTGGTGGTACTTCCGATACTTCCGTTGCACTGTTTGAGGAAGCTGAGTGTCTTGCTGCTCTCGCATTTAACGACAATGTCCTTCCCGAAAGTGTGTCAGATCTCATGTTAAAGTCGCAAGAAAATATACCACCAGAATAAAATCATGCGGTTCAGGAAATATTGCGGGTATTTAAAGACGTTTTCTCCACGGCACCTGACGACTTGGATAGGACCCACGTCGTCGAACATCGAATTGACGTTGGATCAGCCAAACCCATTAAGCAGCCTCCTCGAAGACTGCCGCTATCTCAACATGAAGAATCTCATAAAATTATCGACCATATGCTGCGTCAAGGCATCATCGAACACCCCAACAGTCCCTGGGTATCACCGCTGCCGTCTCAAATCGGTTACTATCAAGGATTTTTTCCTCTGCCTAGGATAGATGACACCTTGGATGCTGTATGGTACAGTACATTAGATTGTCAATCAGGATACAGGCAAGTAGAGGTCCACCCGGACGACAGAGAAAAAACAGCTTTTGCGACAAGGGATGGTTTATGCTAACTAACGCTCCTTCCACATTTGAGTGTTTGATGTCGACAGTGCTCCGAGGTCTACCGATGGAAAGATGATTAATTTATTTGGATGACATACACGTCCATGGTAAGACATTTGCTGATATGCTAATCAATTTGCGTTCTGTTTTTCTCCGCATTAGAACATCAGGCCTCAAATTAAACCCACTTAAGTGGAACCTGTTTCGCAAAGAAGTTCAGTTTCTAGGCCACGTATTAAGCAGTAAAGGTATCACTTCGGACCCGGCGAAAATTGAAGTAATAAGTAACTGGTGTACTCTTACATATTAAGCGGAGCTTCGCAATTTCCTTGGTCTATGGACATACTACCGATTATTCATGCCCCAATTTGCTGCAATCGCGCGTCTACTACATTAACTTACGGAAAAGAACATCGCTTTTAACTGGACTGATCAGTGCGCACAAGCGTTCGATGAGTTAAAAAAAACGCTTAACCTCTTTTCCCGTTCTTGGCCATGCTCAATCCGAAGGAGAATTCATATTGGACACTGCTGCGAGTGATTTTGGTTCGGGAGTCGCACTGTCTCAGCGACAAGATGGAATGAAAAGGGTGATCGGTTACTATAGCAGGACGTTGAACAAAGCTGAGTGTAACTATTGTACTACCTGCAAAGAGTTGAACACTTTCACGTGTGTCTGGTTGGTCACGAAGTCGAAGCTCGGTCAGACCATGCGGCATTAAATTGGCTGCTGTCATTTAAAAATCTTGAAGGTCAGTGGCGCGCTGAATGGAACGCCTCCAGCAATATAATTTCCGGGTGAAATACCGAGCAGGTAGAGCCCATCTGAATGCTGATGCCTTATCTCGTCGACCTTATGTTGATGAACTGTGTCCTCACTGCGATGGAAAGGAAAAGCGTCATTCTTTGGAAAAGAAGCCAATAGTTAACGAAATCCGCTTAATGGGCAGCAACTTCAACGTTGAGAAACTCCAACGTACACAGGAGGCCGATACAATTACCTCGCGGGTTATAACTTGGGTAAAAGCTGAAGTCCGGCCTATCTGGAATGAAATTTCAAAGGAGAACAGTATTCGTACGCTTAAAGCATATTGGGCACATTTTAAAAGTTTGAGCTTTCAAAATAATCTTTTGCTTAAAAAGTGGGTGCCAACCAAACACCAGCAGCCAGAGCGCTTACTCCCCATCATACCTCAATCGCTGTTTGAAGAAGTTATAAGGCTGTGTCATGATACCCCTGCTGGAGGACACTTTGGTTCAAATAAAACGTTCACCAAAATTAGATCTCGGCTCTATTGGGTGGGAGCCCGGAATGATATAGCGCGCTACTGCACCCAATGCGATACGTGTGCAGCAAAGCGAGGACCTCAAAGAAGAACAGAAGGAGAACTTCAAGTGTATATAGTCGGTTAGACATTTCAACGTGTAGCCGTCGACGTCTTAGGACCTTTACCGACTACTTCACGAAATGGGTGGAAATCTTTCCTTTAGCTGACCAAACCGCAGAAACTGTAGCTAGAATATTGGTCAATATTCAGAGCTACATTCCGATCAAGGCCGAAATCTCGAGTCCACGTCCTTTCAACAGGTGATGGAAATAATGGGAATACGGAAAACTCACACCACGCCACTTCACCCGCTGTCCCGACGGGCTTGTAGAACCGATGAATCGAACTGTACTGAACTACCTCACCAAATTTCTAGAAGAGAAGCAAGACAACTGGGATGAGTTACTTCCTCTGTTCGCCATGGCCTACCGGTCCTCGCAACAAGAGTCAACGAAAGAAACTCCGTTTGCCATGCTCTTCGGCAGGGATATGCGCCTCCCTCAGGATTTTTTATGTGGAATCTCACCGCATTCGCAGCGCAAATTGTACTGCGAGTTCGCACAGCTAATGCATAACCAAAAAGAAATTCATGACCGTGCAGGAGTACACATTTATCACTCCGCACAGAAAATTAAAGGCAGATATGATCTAACCGCCCATTCCCCAAAATTTCAGGTTGGCAGTTTTGTCTGGTTTCACAATCCAAGACGACGGATTCGAGTTTGCCCAAAACTTTAATCGGACTGGGATGGACCATATCGAGTCATGTAAATTATTCCTGATGTCACGATTAAAATTCAGAAGTCGCCGCGAGCAAAGGTGAAGGCTGTACATGTGGATCGACTAACTGCTTATCGAGATAACAACTTCGATGCTTGGCAGTTAGAAAACAATCGGCCTGAGGAGGTTCCATTTAAGAAAGAAGGAGTGGTACGCCACGCTGCCTTTACGATCATCAAGCAGCCACCTAAGTAACACACCCCAACTCAGAGGAAGCCATTATTGTCATTCTACCGGATTGCGAAGTGTGACTTGACTTGATTTAATTCGGCAATAAAGTGTTTTTGCAAAGAACAGTTAGCTTCGCGTTTTATTTTCTGCTCCCAATAAATCCAGCCATCCTCTGACTGATCTGCCCGAAATACGCGTTTGTGCAAAGGAACTGTCTTCGCGGCAGCGAAGTGATACCTCTACTTGGTTAGCTGTTCCTCATCCAAAGTCAATAGGTTGCCGTCTTTTACAAGATGACATTTGCAACTCTGGACAACTTTAAGTTACTTTGTGATGTTGTAGGTGATTATACCGCCACACCTACTGGCTTCTTCTTCTGCATTGGCGGCGAATACTGAATAATTACTCTACGCTGTACTTTCCTCTGTTCTATGTGATATAGAACTTCCAACTCAGGTTGCTCTACAGCTGAGCGCTAATTGCTATATGTTCGTTGTCTATCTATCGAGACTCAACTGACCAGACGGTTGATATTGCTGTTGTTTCCGAAGCTGTCACATGTGTGTTGTCATTTTCAATCTTCACATTGAGATTGCCAATCAAGATCAGGATGGTTCTCTAGGCTTTAGAAATCATCCTTGACCTTGTCGTCCTCATAGTTACTCTACCTTTCACTGTGTGGCAAATAGGATATGCGAGTACCACGTTCTTTTGGGACTAACTCCATTTTCGTGTTTGGTGCTCTGCGGTTTGCCGGAGTAGAGGGATAGATATGGTTGTTAAACCATCTCATCTCGCTTACTAACGGAATGTTTAATTTGTACCGCATAAACTCTCACTTAAGCTGGAGGACTCGGAAATTTGTCCTAGGTTGTTACCCATTGAACGTTAAAAAAAAAAAGAATCAACCCGTATCCGCGTTTGTGTCCGTTTCGGAGCTTATTGTGTTTTACGGTTGCGGGTCGCTGGGACACAGACCTAATATACCGGCGCAGGAGACTTACCACTCACGCTTCCAGGGAGCGCCATTGGAGGCGCTTATTGATAATGCTGAGGTTTTCATCTGCGGAGGCATCGGCTTGTTATTCAAGAAATTTTCACTGCTAATCTGGAATTGACAAACATACCGAACCACTGGCGAACAGTAAGGGTAGGCTTTATATCAAAAATCGGAAAAGAGTATGTAGACCCTCGCCAAGAGCTTCAAACAATCAATCTGACTTCCTTCATGTTGAAGATCATGGAGAGCATAGTTAGGTTCCATATGCGTTTTCGAAATACTCGTACATCCTCGGTCAAAAAAACAACATGGCTACCAACGCCGAATAGATGTCACACTCGACAAGAATTGGTAAGCGTTGTCCATTTGCATCGACATTGAGAGTGCTTTTGACAACCCATCTTTTAACGGCATATGTTCCTCGGACAGATAACACGGTATAGACGAACTACTTGCTATGTGGGCTAGGAAATTGGTAGTGAACAGAAACGATATGTATATGTAGTGTATGGTCTAAAGTCTACGCTCAGGTACGAGCATTATACTCGCTTTATACTCGCGCCATCTGTTAGATCACACCTTATGACCGTTTGCTATACATAAGTTGCAGGCGGCCCTAGACACGATGGACGACTAGTGCATTAGAAACGCGCTGTCAGTCAATTCAAAGGGCTGCCTTGGAAGTGAAGTAGCTGTGTACATGGTGACAGCTCTGTCAGATTGTATCACCACTCCCAAACGAGTTAGTCCATCATCAACTCAGTTCACACTCTGCGATCAATTTTGGAGGAAACCAGAAAATAACAAATTGTTACCTCCACCTTTTCATCGATTTTAACACTGCTTATGAAGGCGTCTATAAAAACCAATTATAAGGAACCATATTCGGGTTTGGCATCCACCCAAAACTCTTAGGTTTGTGCAGGATATACAATAGAACTTCCGCTGCTCCCATATGTCTGAATAACTTCCTGAATATGCAGATGGCATGGACATTATTGAGAGAAAGGCCGAGGACAATTTTAATGTCATAGTTAAGGGACTGCTCGTAGGTCTTGTCCAGGGGCTCGTAGAAGCCATCTTTGATGTCGTCATCTTTCTCCTCTGTGGGGGCGTGTGCGCATAATATTGGCAAATTTAGCCTTAATACGGATAGTTATGAAGCGCTCCTTCACATGACGGAAACTCAATACGTATTGCCTTCACCTTTCATTCTTCACAATCCAGAGCGTCCGCTAGTTGTCCGGCTACAAGTGGCTTATTAAGGGACCTAACATTCCACGTCCAGATACGAGGTTTGTTGTCCTTGTACCGTTTGCATGGATTGCCAACAGTAGATCCGTCCATATCTAAGGTTTGTTCTTGCTTCGTAACTTAAGTTGTATTTTTCCGTGGCCGGGCAGTTATCTCAACGGGACTACCCGAAAGTTAAATTGCCGGTTCCATTATAAACACCCTTTAATGAGGGGTCGGTTAGACCGAAGCCAGTAATCTGTTTGGGGATGTGAGCGTTGCCATTAAAGGCACGTCCACCATCATGTCTTTTCCAAGACCTCGACTTAGTCTCGGAAATCCTTAACGGCCTGAGCTCCAAATAGTACATCGGAGTAGCTAGAATAAGATCTCGTTTGTTTTATTCAGGATTTTGCTTCACCGTTGATTCCATCTGGGGAATTCTTGCTTATAAGTTTGGCAAGTTCATCCGGATGGTTATCGACCAGTATCCGATGGTTACTACTTGGAGGTAAAATATGCACAATTGATGTGTAGAAACAGTTAGCACAATGGATATGGGCATGTCTACAGCATGCAACCACCACCAAGCTACGTAGGGCACAAGAATGCCAGAGCTTGAAACTGAATGGTCTTCGAATTCCAGCGAAGGAAAACAATTATTTTACCTAGGTTGGCAGGTTCATACTGAAGACACATACATAGGTAGAAATCTAGATGGCTCGAAGGGCAATCTCCATTTGTAAGTTGTCATCGAAAGTAAAGGGAAGTAATACCAACCTTCACGTTATACTTTGTCTTTCAGTTTAGGCAGATTAGTTAGCTTCCAAAGGGTCCATTATTTTTAATTGCTTGCTCCTATCTAAGTTAAAATTTCACTTCAAATATAGACTCAAGCTTGGTGGCGTCAATAACGATGGTAAGAATGCGAGCGGCCATTTGGTAGCCAGTACGAGAGAGAACAGTACAATGTGGCAACTACAAGGAGATAAAATAAGCTAAATTGATGTGTAGCCATAGTTACAAGACTAGGCATTACAAGGTAGACGCCGCTCTGGGTCTACCCTAAATGTGGCTGCCTGTCTATCTGGCTACTCTTTTTGATTCCGCTTCACTTCGTCTCTACCTGCGACAGCTAAAGCCTCAACTATTTTAGCTGTTGAATGGCTGACATTTTGCTTGGTACACTGAATTTCAAGTCCGAAATCCTATCTAAATGAAGTACTGGTCCAAAGGGTAAACCACTATCACAACTTACAGTCACAAACGTTGACCAAATTAGGAAGGCTTGTGCAGGTATCTGAGATTGAAATCTGGTAAAAAATGTCATTGCTACGAGTAGATATTGTTGTCACCAACGATTGTCAGTACACACATGACGTCACAGGGCAACGGAGTAACATCGTTTGCTTCTTTATTCGTTTCTTGTGAGAAATCCGATACCCGTTACAAGTATCTTCACACTTTTGAAACGGTTCTCTGAGCTTGGTATTTCTTGCTTCGATGCATTTCATAAACGACCACTGGCATTGTTTAGCATTGTTTAACTTACATGCGCATTACTTGTCCCAGAAAAACCACACAAAGCACGTTATCCATTGTAAGATAGGTTAGCACAGTAGATGCTCATAAATTTCACCCCGGACAACAGCTCCTTTATCATCGTCCAGAACTCAATTAAATTATGATAAACAAATCGAAGAGCTAACTTCTTAGATATGGATAGCTTGTTACACACATTATTATCCATGCCATTCACCCGATAGCAAGTCTAGATTTCCCTCTAAGATCTGGAGAAGTTCTGTAGATCAGTGTCGTAGTCAAGTGCGGTGCATGCAATAATCGAACCGTTAAAGCGTAATTTTCACCTCATAGCCGCACAGAAAAACACCAGAAAAATGTATCTATAGAGGGAGTAAGTGATTCACCAATAAATCATCAACTAAATAACGGTCATAATAAATTCAACAATAAACCAACACTAAAGTGGCACTTATCGCCCGTAGGCTACACAACTACAACAACGAAAAAAAAAAAACATTTTTTCAATGCTTTAAACGCTTTTCGACTCATTTCGTTGGAGGCCAAAATTCATGGACTCTCCAGCTCTGGCAATCAATCCATCGAGTTCGAGTCCCGATCCGCTTCGTTTGGGTTATCAAAAAGCTATCATACTCGCGATACCAGCCTTGGTATACTCTTGCACTCGGGAATCGTGCAATAAATTTCACAATTTTTCTTGGTAATTTATTGCGCGTCTTGGTTATGATTCGAGCGGGACTGGAATCGGAATTGGTCTTTGGCTTGGGTTTGGAAAGAGACCTGCGCGCTTGTGTGTTTGGTCGTGCTATATGGGCTTCCATATATGAGTACCTACTCATAGTGCGTATTGTTATGGGCTAAAATCTGCATCCCCATCATCATTGGCATTGGCATCAGTATCGGTGGAGTCAGAACCGGGCTTCATCATCGTCATTCTTGTATCCTACTCCTCGATGTCTTGGTCCGCTGATCCTCCGGTGCACGTTGTTGATGGCGGCGTCATTTTGGTCGTAATTTTGTGTTTTGTAGAAATTTCCCATTGGAATGTTGAAATTTTCGTAAAATATTGTTAAGGGGAACCCTAAGTAAGAAAAAAAAAAAAAAAACAAAAAACGACAAAAATAACCGACAAGGCAACACCATTGCCCAACAATTTCATCTGGAGGGTCACGATGTAGCTTTGGATCATCTACCCCACCCCGTCTTTTGGATGCTGGTGGGGGGATACTTAAACCAATTTTTATCTTGGAAATTATTGGTCAATTTGTTGATCTGCAAAGTCATAAATAATTTATCTTTGCGGTTCGTTGGCGTACCTGGATGCGAATAGTTGTGAGATGCATGTTATATTGGTTCCATGTGAAGGACCCTAGGGTCATAGGTATTTTAGATTGGGCTTCATGCATTTCATGGTGGAACGTTGTAATGCATGCCATGGTTGTTGTTGACTGGTTGACTGGTTGACTGGATGCACTTAGTGGATATGTTTATGTGCTGAGAAAAGCATAAATCCGTGGTGTTAATTTGGGCCAGCCCTTGATGGGGATGTTTATTATTTTTGCATATAGCATATGTGTACATGGGAACTGCATGATAAGCTCAGCTTCGTACTATGACAGAGACTGGTTCTTTAAGGGAAGAAAAGATTTAATGCCTTGACAACGTCTAATATTTGGAGCCTGCTAAGGGTGTAGAGTTTGAATAATTGACTTTTGATCCAAATAGAGGTCTAGTTGCAGTCAGTTACCATATGGCTGTAACTGCATATATCACAGATGCGTTTGCGAAGAACTCCATGTCTGAGTGAATAATAAGAAAAATCAGGACCAGGTAACACACCAGGTTGGTCTTGCATTTGTTCGTTAGATCTTGCAGTCGTCGTTTGAACATTGGGCATCAGTATGACGGAACTTTTGCTGCTGCTGCCTTGTTGAGTGCTTTCGATAATGCAATTTTTGACGGGATATGTAGGTGGCTTAGGAAACATCAGTTTTGTCAATAGGACTAGTGATTGTGAATAAAACTTTAGTTGACTTCAGTTACTTGGGGGCCGAGGTCTTGTCACTGCCACCATCGCTATGGTTTATGTTGGATACACTCAAGTATACGTAGATAATGTAGCTGTGCTATTTGTTAGATCATGCCTGTTGATTGTTTACCCTAGTGGTGCAATAGAAATTGGCTTTCAGCTCTTAAAACTGAGGTTAGTCTCTTCACAAGCTTGTCTAACTCAACTAATGTTAAATGATGTGTCACGTTTCATTTTCCCATGAGCCCTTTCGTGCCAAAACCTCACAATGATGGGCCTGCTTTCTGGCAGAGGAATGTTTGGCTATGATTAGCCCAATTCAATATTTCGCTTGTTTAATGAAAAAGGCTTACACGTAAGTACTTCAATTCTGCTTACATTAGTCTCTGAGGAACGATCTGCCATAGGTTGCACTCTCAAGACAAATTTTGGTACTACTCGCGCTGCAGTTTCGATGACTTTGCACTCCAACTAACACAATGCCAGTGGAAAATCTGGTTTAAGAAAGTTTCGCCAAATTTTTTTCGGATGACTCTAAAACCGCTGGCTACGAAAACCTTTGACTTCACTCCTCGAACGGTAAACATGCGTCTGTCAAGATCAATGAACTCTATTGTACTGACCACGTGAACGGGAGGAGCGACTGCATCTTCCAAGTTCAAGAATGCAAGCCTTCCCTAAATACCGATCTCACTGAGTCTTGTATAGGTCCTAAAATTGGATTACGTAAATTAATTTTCCGATGAAATTGTAAGGCAATGCATAGAGGAGGTCTTCTAAGAATCTGCAGCCGGTTTGGTAGTACCTGGTTCCTCGGTTAGAGATTCCTACGTCGCAAGCAGACCAAACAATGACTCTAGAAAATCGTCGGAATTCCACTGTCCCATAGTAGGAAAGATTATGGCAAGTTGCTTGCATCATAATTGCGGAGAACTGTTTAACGTGTTAATCATAAGACGCATCACCTCCTGCACCTTTGTGTAAAACTGAAGACGATATTGCTAAGTTTTATGCTCTCTCAGTGAATGTGCGCCTTATTTTTGGTTTAGGTTGCAGGTACTAGGCGCTGACGTCATGGATGTTGGCAGTGTAGGTAATTTTAAGTTCAAAGTTCGAACCAACTGGCGTCCTACAGACGCCAACAACATATAAAACCAGTGTTTAACTATCATCAAAGAGGTTTTCTGGGTCACCATTGAACAACCAGCTTTAGAATTTGATGATGTATGCTTACCTCTAAAATGATACAACTACTCGTACAAGCCCTTTAAGGCAAAAATAGAGCAGAGAGACAAGAAGATTGGGCAGAAGAGACGACCAGTAGAATTTTCTATATAAAACACACATGGAAATTGATCCTGCGAATGAGACAATATCCCCATATCATCCTTAAAAGCTGAAGAACAATAAGGACTGCGTGAATCCTGCGTAACTTAGTATTTGATTTTCCTAAGCTTATCTGTGACGCAACAATTAACACGGATCAGTGTATGTCTGACAAGTACTGGAGAACACCAGCCTCATGGTTTACAGTCAGCTTATCGGTGCGAAACTACGTATGATCACATTCATCGTGTGCAGTCCCATATAGGGGCCTGGAAAATACCATAAAAAATATTCGGAACCTTTCGAAATATGTGTCGGATATCGGTAAGACTAATGCGTTTTCTTCAATCTCTTGCTGTAGTAGATAGAGCCCAGAGCAGGTGCCGTAGGAGATACTAGCTGCTACAAATCCTTTCAGTTGCTTTCATATGAGGATCATATTGAAATCATCTGACGTTTGCATTATGCCGTCAAATAGGGTTTCACGACATTTAAAGAACCGGAACCGAAAAGGAGACCTGAGTGGGGACTCAACGGGAAACTGCTAACTGTCCTATAACTTGTACTGGGTCAGCAGCGCAACAATTAAGTTCGTAGTGAAGTACTTTCCTTATCTTCCACTGGAGATTCCCGGTAACTGCATGAGGAAACCCTTACTCGTACAGTCTATAATAGCAAGGGCATGCTGGCCCAGTAGCAACATGCTGCCGAACAATTAGCAGAGCCCCTAAACTGCTATCGCGCAGATATCACCGCCATCCAGCGAGTGCGATGGGATGGGCAGGACATAAGGAAGATTAAAATCTGTGATATATGCATACTAAGGTGGTTGTTATAGGGAAAATTGCAAATCGGATGCGGATTTACCATATGCAGCGGACTTCAGCAATAAATCTTGAGCCTCCGACACATGAGCGAGCGTATTATGACAATTCACATGAAGGCTAAACAAGAACGAGGCCACCAAAGAATGCTTCTACTAGCTGCTCGACAAGACATACGAGTATGAGCAATATCCTAAGAAAAGCCCGTCATCTTTGATAGGGCAGTTGATAAGCATAGCCTACCGACGACACCACGTCTGGCAATGGACTTAGGCTTATTGACTTTTCGGCGGGACGAAATATCACTACAGCAAGCAAACGGTTTAATCATCTCAACATACAAAAGCAGACATGACGGTCTCCGGATCACGAAACGCTAAATCAAATTGATCACTTTCCAATAGACGTAAGGGATGCCTCCAGTATTCTGGACGTCCGAATCATCCAGGCGGTCAAAATTAGCTCGGATCACCATCCTGTTAAAGCTAAAGTACGAATGCGGATGCCTCAAGCGCCAAAACAAAGGAGAACTACGGCAATCGAAAGAAACCGCCAGAATCTTTGCTGTACGCGTATTCCAAAACCTTTCAACAACTCCTATGTCGCCAGCATCAAGTACCGAAAACGATGCCGATAGCGTTGCAACCCGACCACCACCAAAAAATCTCTTGTTTGATGGAGAATTCCGGCAAGCACATGCAGCTTAAAAAGAAGCGTACAAAGCGGCGATACAACGAAGGACGAGAACTACTCATGACCTCAACGAGCAGAAGAAATAGGAAGAACGTCAAGAAAAAAGAGCTCGAGAAGCGAGCTATAGAAGACATTAAGAGGTTGTACGTACGGAAGATGTACGAACAGGTAAAAAGAACGTGCAAAGGCAAGAAGACGAAACCTGTACAGATAAAGAAGAAATCCTTGTACTAGAGTCACAATCAGCGCTTGGAATACGGAAAAAACTGTTTCTGCAGACTGTGAATCGACGATAAAGCCCAACATCCCGCCGTCAGGCAGAATAGACCATTCAACTTAGACGATGAAAACGAAAATTTCCATCCACCAGACCAAAATGGAGTAAGGATAAAAATGTCTCAACTGGAATTTAACAAATCAGCTGGACTTGACCGCTTACCGGCTGACGTATTCAAATGGCTTAGTCATTTCTTAGATCTGGTTAGAAGAATGTATGCCTGATGAGTGGAATTTCAATATCATTTGCCCGATTCACAAAAAAGGAGACCCGCCAACGGCTCAAACTATAGACACATAAGTTTCCTCAAGATCGCATACCAGATCTTATCTGCCATATTATGTGAACGGCTAAAACTCTTTGTCAACAACGTGATTGCTCTTATCAGTGCGGTTTTAGACCAGAGAAGTCCACAATCGACCAAATCTACACACTCCGGCAGATCCTGGAAAAGACTCAAGAGGTTCAAATCCGTAACCACCATCTTTTCATCGAGTTTAAGACCGCATCTGGCAGCATCTATAGAGGCGAACTATATGGAGCCATGTCTAGTTTTGGGATCCCTGCCAAACTGGTCCGTTTGTGAAGAACGGCGATTGAGAACGCGTAACGACTTAACCGGGAGCTTTGATGTCAAAAAAAGATTTTAGACAAGGTAACACGCTGCCTTGCGGCTTTTTTATAATATCACAAGTGAACACGGCACTCACAATCTTTCAGAAGTCTGTATGACTGTTAGCGTACCTCGATGATATCGACATAATTGGGAGAACTCAGCGGGCTGTCCCCGGAGCGTTGGCTAGCATTGAAACGGAAGCTACCAAATGGGTTTAGCAGTAAATGAACATCGACGAATTGAACAGAAGGTCACAGTTGACAGCTATAATTTCGAGGCAGTAAGGAACTTTGTCTATCTTGGCTCTGCTACAAATTCTGCCAACAACAAAGAAGAACCACTCTTGCTAATCGCTCTTTCTTTGGGCTAAGAAGACAAAGAAAGTAAGGCCTATCCCGAAAAACTAAGGGGACTCTATATAAGACCTTGATTATTCCAGTCCAGCTTTATGGCGCTGAAGCATGGATTCTATCGAAAGCGGATGAGGTATCATCAGCCGTTTCGAGAGAAAAATCCTTCGAAAAGTATTTGGTCCCATTTGCGTTGACGGCCTTTGGAGTAGAAGATTCAACGTCGAACTATATGAGCTGTACAGTTACATCGACCCAGTCAGAAAACTGTGCATCAGTCGCCTGAGATTGTTAGGACATGTAGACCGAACGAACAGCAATGCTCCGACCGCATAGTGTTTGAATCTAACGGAGGGACAACGCTGTGGACAAAGGACTCACCTTAAGTGGCATGCAAAAGAAGAAGGGGACCTCAACCGACTTAGAGTGTGCCACTGGAAGCAGACCGGACTAACTTAAGAGGCTTGTTAGTTAAGGCCGAGGTTCACTCCGAACTGTAGCCCCACCTAAGTAGAAAAATCAACAGAAAAGCGAGCTGGTCTAGTCGTGAATAGGTAAAAGAACATCCAGTCTGATGACCTGATGCATGACTTTGTCCTCATTTTTCCAACAAGCACTAATAAGATAACGGTTACATTCTTGAAATAGATGACAAGTTATTAAAAGAACCGGTAGAACCAGTCCAGTGTGTGTGCATGCATTAGGTTGTCACCCTTTACCATAAGCGACGGTGCCGCATCTTTTATTTATTTTTGAGCCATCCGTGAAGAGTACACTAGATTTTTGCTGACCCACATTCCAGCTAAAGAATGTCCTGAGCACAGGAAATGTATATTTTATATTTTGTCACCGATCAGAGTTCTAGAGTCATTGCGTCTAAATGTTGAAAGAGAGGCGATGTACAAGATCGTTGAGATTCTAATTCCAGTTGCACAAAAAGATTTCCCTTTAAATAAAGTATGGCATTAAGGTTGTGGATCACTTTGAAAAAACAACTTATGGTATGAACACTAAGGACAAGAAAATTGCTCCTCAATACGAGCAATAGAAAATCGAGTGGTAGTAGCAGTGATAATTGATAAGATCCTGTTTGGTGTTAAGCCTTGTGTCTTGTCGAAAACTCCGACATGATCTTCTTTTGATTTAATTTTCAAATCGGAATCTTATGTTCAAGGAAACACTTTGTGGCCAGTAAAGCACTCAATTGATTGGAATGTGAAAATGCTTGTTTCAACATTAGTTGTGTTACACTAGACTAACATCTGCCTGTCCTGCAGCGCGTATATTTGGCTGTACAGCTAGAGATCAACCACATATGCATAAATAGGTGATAATAAGTATCTCTCAGAAAATTCGCCAACGTTCTCCATAATATTGGGGATAGAAGACCACTTTGGGACTATTCACTTGTTACCTCTTTCGTCAGATATATTACATAGCCGAATCGGACAACTTTCGTCCATTAGAAGGGCCATCAATGGGTTTTTGAAAGAAAAGATTATATTTATTTGCACTTATGCTGTTACCAGAAGAAATTCCAGTACTCTTCTTTACTCATCTTAACAACAGAACAGGAGCCAAGCTGGAGGTCGTGACCACAGCATGGATTGACTACATTTACAGCCCTTTGTTCGCCTTGTGGCCTTAGACAGCACTCCTACGTTACAAATTCAGTGCATGACCAGAATCGTCAGGAGACCAACTTAACAGCAAACTCATATCCTTTCTAGATCTTGGCCTTACCCCATCCTGTTCCACAATACTACGACAAAGTCAACCTGGAATATTATAAATTTCGAGAGTATTTAAGCATTCGGATGGTATTAGGTTGATTCCGAGTAAGAATTCTTCGATATATTTAAGAAAATCGTTGATAAAATCAAATTGCCATTGTGGCAATTGTTTAAACCACACAGAGCAATTCTCCAAGGGGATGTAATCCTGCTAGGATGCTGGATGATGTGTGGTAGCTTCGCATACGACGGTACAATCATCTACAGACTCTTTCTAACATTCCATCCGGTAAGGTAGCTGCAGTCTTAGCATAATCCTGCTCACAACAGAGTAGCCTCTCTTCAGAAGTTACAACAAGATATTCTTGATCAAAGTTATATGACATCTTTCTGGGTATCTCTAGAAGTGCAATGTATCTAGGCCTAATCCTAAGCATCGAGCTGAGATTGTAAGAAAATGTTGCAGCGCGAACTTAAAAAGCTCTCATTGCCCTCTACTCATACAAGGGAGCTGTAGGTTCATGGTCGTGCACTGGATCTATACCACGAAACCAATTCTTACTTATGCCATGGGCGTTCTGAAAAGACGGACTAATTAGTACTAGGAAAAATGTAATAGCTGCCTGTAAAAGGATCACTTTTAGCAAGTGGCTCTCATGTCTAAAGAATTTTCAGCATGCAGATTACAAGTAATTCTCTCCTTCGACTAAGAGATACTATGCAATGGATAGAGCTAGGTGCCTGGCTACTCACCGCGGCCTCCTCCAATCAATCCACTTTCAGTTCACTCAAATTGACTTCAACCACCAGATTCCAGAGAGGAACTCATGGAGACAACGTGAAGTTTTTCTCAGAAAGTCTATTATTATCAGCCGCCTAATAAATATATCGTAAGGCGTTGGCGCAGGAGTCTAATCTGAGGACATCTGCAAGCACAAATCCTTCAGTCTGCACACATCCTGTATCGTGTTCAAAGCCAAAATCTTAGCAGACATACATAGACAGTCAATCAGTGATCAGAACCTACAACGCATCTCTCATAAAGATGGCCAAGTAGCACAATTCCGCATCCTGGGTGCCCGGGCACTCGGACGCCTAAGAAAATGCGCCACTGATCGTCTGGTCGGACTCGGATCCCTGGGAGTAAATAGTACCAACTTGATAACGTCTAGCCACCAATGTCATACGCCAAACAAATGAGATACTTTCGTTTGAAAGTTCTCTAGGTGGACTTATCGAAACAAATTTGAGACATCTAGAATAGAATGGCCCATACTCGATCCCAAACGGTCATCATTCGTTCGTATATCCCCTTGTGGGTCCTAGGACCCCTACTATGCCTACGCGCTATCGAGCGCGGTTTTTGAAAATGTGCCTCGGCTGTCCCCAACTTTTTCCCAGTTGCCGTGCTTCCTTCTCAACTGTTCGGAGCCACGTACTCCTAGGCTCGCCGCGTATCCTGCCGTCCTGAGTAAGCGCGTTCCATTGCACCGCTTGGTTAGCTGTGGACCTGTCGCCCTTTCGGAGAGTGTGACCAATCCACTACCATTTTCGTCGTCG
This sequence comes from Volucella zonaria, assembly GCA_963966105.1. NCBI lineage: Eukaryota > Metazoa > Arthropoda > Insecta > Diptera > Syrphidae > Volucella > Volucella zonaria. Next base: position 66,046,445 of record OZ014534.1, read on the forward strand.
TTGTGCCTATAGGTTGTGCCTATAGGTTCATGGTCCGTTCTCTGATAAAACGGTTCGTTAGAAATACTGTTTGGCCAGAATATTTTTGAGATGTAGCGTAGGCGCCTATTGACAAACGTTTGCAGCATCCTCGTGATAGTGGTGGTCACCCTCCAGGTACCACATCCATATAGTAGTACGGATTCAACGTTGGAACGGAACAGTCGTAGCTTGATGTTTAAGCTAATTGCATTACTTCGCCAAATTGTGGATAGCATCCCAAACGCAGATTTTGTTTTGCCCATGCCGTTGGCTATATCCAGTTCGGTTCCGCCATCGGTTGAGACAATACTTCCAAGGTATTGGAAACTCTCTACTCTCTCAACCGTCTGTCCAGCAATACATACGAGTATATGAGTTGATGAGTTTGGTCTTGGGCTGATCATTTTTGTTTTTGCCGAGTTAATTTTCAGCCTAATGAAGTCTGCTTCTCTCTCCACATTTGTTGTCATTTGGTGAAGGTCCATTATTCTGTGAGACAGAAGGCATACCTACATCGTCGGCGTAGTCAAGGTGTTTGAGTTCAGATGTTCAGATTGACACTATCAAACGCCTTTTCAAAATCGATGAACAGCAGGTGAAGTGGTGATCGGTAATCAACACACTGCTCGATGATGATCCGCAAGGTATTGATGTGGTCGACACAGGAGGTTCCAGAGCGAAAACCTGCTTGTTCGGCGTTGAGTGTGTCTTCGCGGTGTTCTTGGCCACAGCAGGCAGCACACAGCACGCAGATACCTCTCCAGTTTTCGTACTGCATTAGATTGCCTTTTTTGACGATCATTCCCTTCTTCCACTCGTCCGGAAAATTCTCGGCTTTCCATGTTCTCCCGACAAGTGGGAACAGTAGCTCAGCTGATGCCGTTGGCGCAGCTAGAAACAGCTCCGCAGGTATGCCGCCAAGTCCTACCACCTTACTGGTTTTCAATGCTTCAATCGCGGCAATAATCTCTTCCTTACTGGGGGTTATGGTGCGAATTCGGGAATTTCTTTCTATGGACACTTTAGTCTGACTTGGGTGCATATTGCTAGCGAATACTCGGTTTAGAACCGAAGCAAAATGCTCCTTTCATCTCTTCAGTTGATCCTCATCCGATATTAGCAACGAACCGTCTAAGCCTTTCACCGGGTGTTGCGTAGAGCTTCGGCCACCTATAAGCTCTTTGGTGATTCTGTGAAGGGTTCTGCTGTCACACCTCGCTGCTGCTTCTTCTGCTTGCGTGGCCAGCACATTGATGTAATTGCGCTTGTCACTTCTCACGCTTCGCTGCACTTCCCTAACCTTCATGCGATATAGGGACTCTATCTCGATTCTTCCTGCTGCTGGGGCTGCTGCAATTCGAGCTCTTAGTTGTTTTCGTTCGTTGATCCTTCTTCAGGTATCCCTATGGCTTCCCTGCGATCGACTGACAATCCTTTCAGCACCTGATGTGAAAACAGTTTTCACAGCTCACCAATGGTCTTGGATGGTGGCGGGCAGTGAGCTGCTGCTTGTTTCCACTCCTCGTGAGAGATGGTCCCTTAGTTCTTGGCACACTGTGGGAACTCTCAGTCGGCCTACGTTGAACCTAGGTATTCTTGTGTCGTTAGATCTTCGAACGGCAGCAGTGTGTAATTGGACAGTAGCTATCATAAGATGGTGATCTCGTACCAACCCCATGTCCGCTTCTCGTCAGTTATGGACGTCTAGAAGACCATTTCCAAAACGGCGACTGATGGCAAAATGGTCGATTTGGTTGGAGGTTGCTTGCCTGTCAGTTGACACCCAACTGATTTCATGGCAAGCCTTGTGCTCAAACATGGTGCCACCTATGACAAGACGATTTGCATTGCAAAAGTGAACAAATCTTTCGCCGTTGTCATTGCGGTTGCCTAATCCGTGCCGTCCCATAACATGTTTAAGACCTTCGTTGTCTTACCTTGGCATTAAGGTCCCAAATCACAATGACAATGTCGCCGTTGGGTGTTGCATTATAAACAGGTTGTAGAAGGTCTTCTTTTCTTCCTCAGACGAACCATCCGTGGTGACGCGACGTACTCTCGTCCGGAATATGGTTAAAATCCTATCACCGTGCGGCTGCCAGGAGATTAGGCCTCTGCGTGCTATGGGTGTTAACAGCAGTACAACTCCATATCCACTGGGGCCTCCGGTTGGTCTTCCGGAGTAGAGTAATACAGTGTTACGCGTTGGGGATTGGTACTCACCCGCATCTAACCATCTTATCTCGCTTACTCCGAAAATGTCCAGCTTATATCGCATAAACTCATGCTCTAATTAAAGGAATCTGGCATTCTGAGGTCCTTCACTCTGAGAGTCAAGAAGTGTCTTCACATTCCAGAAACCAATCTTAGTTCGGGTACGATAGCCAAAGGTCGTCAACGTGTTATCAGTCCTTATCCGAGGCATTAAGTCGATTTTCGTAGCGGACTGGTTTCAGTAACGCGGATTGCTGGCCCAGGTTACCTCGTCTAGGCATAAGACCCTAGACAATTTTCCACTTGCAATTTTGGCCTACCTGTATAAGGATTTATACACGTAGTTTCCCGGGGACCACCTCGAGGAGATAAATCAAGCACTACATTACGAACTTGATTGTGGCACAATTGGTCAAATCCATGTTCTGAACAGTCAGTAGTTTCCCGATCAATCGCCATGCAGGCCCCCAAACGGTCAAGAGAGTTGATCAATCTCAGGAGAACAGGTCTCTCCTAACTCACAAACATAATTCCGGAATACCGTGTCATTTATTCAAAGACAGTCAGAGCAACTGAGTATTCCTCACAATGACAGCAGGAACTGTATTCACGAAGAGGAAGAGGAATATGTGGTGCACTCAATCAAGTGGATCCTTAAGTTCTAACTACCATACAAAAGACGAGAAGGGCAGTCCGAATTCTATAGTAAAAACCAAGCTATAGTGGAATATAGAGAACCTTCACTATAAGATTGGAATCAAAGGGTCAAAATGGCTGAGATATTGGACGGATTTACGTTTTACAAATTCTCTTCCTGGTCATCAGATCTATAGAGAAGCCAAAATGTTATGGAATGCAATATGGGGCAAACGAAAGTCATATCTTGCTACAGGCCGTTATGGTGTTACAAAGTGGAAATGTGGTTGACGTCGTTAAGATGTCTCCAACCAAGTCTCGTAAATAAAAAAACCCACTTAGTACAGGGTTTCCTCCCCAAGTCGAAGCTTTTATCCGTACTAAAAAAAAAAACAACACAAAGACATAAATTTAATTTCTAATTTCATTGCTGGAATGCCAATTTTAAACCCTTAAGATATTTAATTACAAGAATTCTATGGCATTACAAACAAGCAAGTAAACCTAACCCCAAACTCCTTCCGTATAAATCTCAATGAAATCCTGCTCGTTACTTCGCTCTCTATAACATCTACACGGTCTTCATTGGAGCTTTGTTTGACAGGGAATTCTTGTAAATTTTCTCTAAAATCCCCTTTGGAACACATCGAATTCTGGTGTAGCACCAATAGAACAGTAACCAAACCCTCACTTGACATTCACTTTAACGTTCGTAGGGATGAAATGTGGAACTCTAACGTCAACGCCGACGGATACAGCCCACAAACGATGATAATTGTGTCGTCACTCAAACTCTAAAAAAACATAAGACAACATCACCATTGCCACAATACTCCCCATTCCGCTCAGAATAACCAGGACATCTAAGGCATACAGCCCACTTTCCCAGAGCCCACTTCTATTTGCCTCACTGAACGATGCTAAGCTGGATACTGTGATGATAGAGATGGAGATGGAGGTGGATATGAAACTGGAGCTGGAGTTAGTACAGGTTGTATGCTTCTCAGAGAGTTTTAGTCCTGGATAAACAATTATCCTGGATACAGCTGTATACAGTTGGAGTTTGAGATTCTTTTTATATTTTCATTTTTTGTTCTTACCTGAGTTTGGGGTGAGTCGACTGACTGCTTTTGTTAAGGAAGGTTTAGCTTGAAAGAAGGGATTGCCTACGGGCTTTTGAGGAGGGGGACTTCAACCAATGAGCACTAATACGAATACGTATACGAATACGAGTACGAGTACGAGTGCGAGTATGAGTACGTCTATGTTGTGTTCAGAGAACTCTGACATTTGGCACTGTTGCTTGCCATATGGTGTATGCTTCTTCGTAAAGGGAAACTGAGTTGTGACGACGATGTATAGTATCTGACATCGTTCCTAATGATCATACGTGAAGTACTCGTGTAGTCGTTGTCGTTAGATTTCACGGTTGCGTGGGTTCCTACGTAAGGATGGTGAACCCTATGAACACACCACTCAACCCAAGATACCAAAATAATTACTTTAAAATTCATGTTCAAAGCGATAGGGGGCTTCTTCATTCTTTAAGTGGCGGAACGTGAAACCTGCCGTAGCTTGAAAATATTTGTTCCGATTTCATTTTTATTTTTATTTCTATTTTTCGGCTGTAACTTTACTTCTGTGCCGTAATCGTGTAAAGGATTTCTACTCAACTGGCAACAGTGCTGTTTTATGTCACTTTTTAGCGCGACTTACTGTCAGGAAGCAGGTCCTAGAAAGGGTTTCACGAAAAAAATGAGAGAGAACTTGAGAAACTCCGGACAAAAACTATGCAAATGACATTTGAGAAAATGCTAGCTACATGTACCACTTATTCGTGTGTATGTGTGCTGTTAGATGATGCCCGAGGAGCACGTTCAACTTTGGACAAAATTTGTAAATACTCATACACACAGAAAGTATTTGTACTTTTAAAAACGACGAAGGTCGTGGGATTATTGCTAAAGGGTTTTTGTTTTTGGAAAACAACTAGTTTCTGGGCTTGGAGTTACAGAATGTATGAGCTTTAAAAATAAGGAGGAAGTAAGCATAATGCAGAGAGGGACCACAGAGTTTAACTGAGATTACATATGAGAGTAGAGCCAAGAAGCCAATCAGAGTAGGAAAGAATAACGTAGGAATAGTCCTTTATGAAAATTTTCGACATAATCATGGTTATCATCCTGCGTACATCGGACCTGCGGCGGCATTGATTGGGAAACTGCTGACTCTCCTATAACTTGGATTGAGTCAGGAAAGTAACAATCAAGTTCGTAGCGTAGTGCTTGCCCTAGGTCACAATGATGGCCCTCGTTAACAACTTAGTCATGGCAAGTGCGTGCTCGACCTGAGGCTCCGTATACGAAAGAGATAAGAAAAAGTATGACGAACCAGCTTATAGCTTCTTATGGTAAGGATTCACTGTGGAGTGTTCGGACCCTTAACAGACCGCGTGCAGCAGAACAACTAACGAATATCCTCGACTGCTACAAAGCAGACATAACTGCCAACCAAGAAGTGTGATGGGATTCAAAAGTCAAAAAGACTATGTAACAGACAACCGCACAGTGCGGCATTTGTATGAAAATTTGGACAAAAATTCTACGACTGCGATAAATGGTTTAATTTTTCCTGCATTGGAGTAACCAATGACGTCGAAAAACACGACTGAAGTTGCGAAAATTGTAACACTAAGTGCCCCAATCAAGTCGAAGACACTGCAACGAATGCGATCACTACAATTGCGAGTGTAAGTACACTTGCCAACAAAATACCTGCCACCAATGCAGTACCTTCGATAGCTTCTTCTCGTTTCAGGTCTTCATCGTCAAAAGTTTCGTCTACTAGCCGACTTTAAATCGAACTTCAACGACTGGAGAAAGAACCTGTTCTACAAGACAAACGCGACAGCAGCAGCAAGAGAGACGTCAGAAAAAGCGGAAGCACTACCTTGAAAAAAAATATTCGCTGCTACAAGAACAAGCAGAAGTAGAAACCTCCTCTGTCGACGGCGACGAAGCAGAAGTCGAAGATGTCCAAAAAAACGCAGTAGTGCGTACTTGGTTGGAGGATACATGCAACTCGACAAAAAAAACACTCGCTTGCATGTATTCAGAGTTCCTCGAATGCTGTTTTAACTCGCATTAAGCTACAACCTTCTTTGCAGAGCAATCAGGATCAAGCACAAAATGTTGACAAGTTGAAGCTCGTTGAAACTATTTCAGGAACGCTATCACAACAGATGCAACAAATGGTGTTACAACATCAGCTGCAAACACAGCATCGGAGTCTATGTGGATGCCACCAACGCAGTCTACAAGGTGTATAATGCGAACCCTGCCAGCCCAACAGACAACTGTAGAAATGCATCCCCAACACCAACACCATACCGCCGAGATGCTCATATCCTTTTCAACAACCCCTATTTGAGCAACCATTGGAACACAATAACACATTCACAAGGCACAAGCCACGAAATGCAGCTTTACCAACAAGACCTGAACAAGCTTTCAACATTATACCGCAGTTTCACACGTCTACTTTACTCAGCAAAAGCCAACTAGCTGCTCGTCATAGTATTCCACGAGATCTTCATCCCTTCAGTGGTAATCCAGCTGAATGGCCGAGTTTCATAAGCGACTACGACCAGACAAACGAACTATGTGGTTGTGAACGTTGAAGACGCTGTACGGCCGGCCGGAGCTTGTTATCCATTCTATGTTGCAGAAAATTCATTCTACACTCTTGCCTAAGGAAGAAACTTTAGAAAGCAATTGTGAAGAGGCTTCGGGACTTATGTCACACATGTGTAATCCAACACTGCTCCAAGAACTCATCCAAAAACCGCCTCCTACAATTCGACTGAACTGGGGAGTTCACCGCCAGTCACTCGATTGCTGTACACTGTCAGAATTTAATGAGTGGCTGTATCAAACCGCTGGTGCAGCAAATTGTGTAACGATTTCAACAATGTCATCAGCAAACACACGCACACTGAAGAATATCCAGAAGACCACAAACCTCAAAACCCCGAAGCAAGCACTGACAAAAGAATGCGGACACACAAACCGAGTTACGGCACCTTACAAAGCAAAAGCAGCAAGTGCTGCGTATGTTCCCGAGATTGTCGGACAGTTGCAGACTGCTATGTGTTTTCAGAGTTAAATTACAGCTCCAGATGAGCGACGGTAAAGGAATATCGTCTTTGTCACAAATGTCCCAAGCCACATTCCAATCGTGGTTGTCGATCAAAGACACATTGTGGGATTAATGGATGCAGCTTCAAGCATCATAAACTGCTGCACAATCTATCGAAACCATCACTTCTTACGAAACCAGAGTCGCAGATATTGGAAGTTGTACACTACCACAACCTGGTCAGTAATCCAACTATTCTATATCGCTACGTTCCAGTCGTACTTCATGGGAAGAACGCAGCAGGGCATACTTACGCGTTCCTCGATGACGGATCGTCGCTGACGTTGATGGACCAGAAAGTTGCTGATGGTCTTAATCTCTCGAGCTACCGACGCAGTGGACGAGATGCTCAAATTGTATCCACATTTGAAGAATATTCCAGCGGCGTCCTATGACGCAATCCCACCCCGGATCCTAACTGGGCTTGACAACATGAGGCTCGGATGCATCAAAGACTCGTTTAGGAAGTATATGGCCCCCATGGCGAAAGCTCGTCAATTGCTGCTATCAATCCTGTAGCTCACCACAATATTCATATGTGCGACTGTAATACCCAAGCTAATAATGATCTGCAACAAATGATAAAGGATTTGTAGAAAGTTTTGGTACTGCTCAACCGCAAAACGTCTTCGTTTCCCGTGATGATGAACGTGCTCAGGATCTACTTCATCTTACAACTGAGCGTAAACAACATCGCTTTGAGACAGGTCGTCTCTGGCGGTTCAATGACATCCAACTACCTGACAGCCGAGAGATGACTATGCGACGATTAGTGTGCATTGTAAAAAGAATGATGCGTGATCCAGGGCTGATGTCTACACTTGATGCAAACATTGGCTACTACTTGCCCAGTGGCTACATCCGAAAATTGTCAGCTGATGAGGCAAGACGACGCAGCCCGCGTACCTGGTATCTCCCAGTGTTTTCCGTCATAAATTCCAACAAACCAGGGAAGGTGAGAATAGTATGGGATGCTGCAGCTCAATCGCACTGAGTTTCTCTAAACTCTTTCCTAACTAAAGGACCCGACCAACTGACATCACTTACGTCAGTGCTTGCTAGATTTCGGGAAAGAAAAGTTGCTATTTGTGGGGACATTCGTGAGATGTTCCACCAGGTCTTGATCCGTGAAGCTGATCAGGACACTTAGCGGTTTCTTTGGTGCAACGAGCCATCACGAGAATCAGATGAATACGTGATGACTGCGATAACATTCACTCCCAGTAGCGCCCAGTACGTTAAAAATCTGAACGCTGGACAATTCGTTGGAAAATTCCCTTGAGCAGCGGTAGCTATCACCCAAAGCCATTACGTCGATAATTATCTGGACAGCGGTGAGACCGAAGCGGAAGCAATCCAACTAGCAAAGGATGTTAAAGAGATTCACTCAAGAGCTGGACTCGAAATACGAAATTGCAATTCAAGGCTGTTATCAGCGTTATGAAAGAGAACACCAAAGACGAGGTTCATTTGAAAATCGGTGCAGAATCTGAGATTGAGAAGGTACTGGGTATATGGTTGTGCACATCCCTCGACAAATTTACATATAAAATAAAGGTGAACGCTTAAAATAAGGATTTGCTGTCCGGAGGTAAACGTCTAACGAAGCGAGAACTACTTTGTACACTGACTCCTTGGGACTAGTCGCGATCGTCTTCATTTACGTTAAAATTATACTACAATACAAGAAGTATGGCGATCAGGTGTAGACTGGGACGACGGTATGCGGAGGTTCAAAAATGGTTTAATTGGCTGAAAGTTCTTCCGAGTATAGAAACTGTCCAGATACCGACGTGTTACCTAAGGATCACGTCCATTGGAGATTCCAGTGAGGTTGAACTGCATATGTTTGTTGATGCGAGTGAGAGTAGCTATGCTGCAGTTGTGTACTTCCGAGTCGTGGATGGAAGCCAAATCGACTGTGCCCTGGTAGCCGCTAAAACCTGTGTAGCCCCTCTGAGGCAGCTCTCTATACCGCGAATGGACTGTATTCTAAACGAACACTTGATTAAGGTCAATAAGCGCTACTTCTGGACCGACTCAAAAAACGTACTTTGCTGGATTCGGTCTGATCACCGCAAGTATAGTCAATTCGTAGCATTTCGCATCAGCGAAATTCTGGAAACAACTGAAATTCCAGAATGGAAATGGATTCCATCAAAATCGAATGTAGCCGGCGAGGGAACAATGTTGCATACGCGTCCTGATTTTTCCACCACCAGTCGATGGCTGAATGGATCTGCATTTCTGTGAGAAAGACAAGAGAAATAGCCAAAATTCGATGATCCAAAAAGTACTTCAGAGGAGACCAAGGTAAGCCATTCATGTCACCACACCGAAATGCGCTCTGAAGAGGATACGCGTCGAGGGCAAATACTACATCCAGACCACTATTCAGATTGGATACCGCTAGTTCGGACTACAGCTTGAATTTTGCGGTATGTTAACAATCTTAAGGCTAAAGCGGCAGGCAGGCCCTTTCAGACGGCACTCATAAATCAGCGTGATATTGACAGGGCTCAAAACTACTTAACATATATAGTCAAGCACAACACGATGTGTACCCCGATGAGTTAGCTGCCAATGAAGCGAATCAGCAACGCATACAAACTCTCACCGTATATCGATGAAAACCGAGTCCTACTTGTCAGAGGCAGAATCGACGCTCACAAAGCACTTTGCTAATCTGATGTGATACGACCAGTCATTCTGCCGAGAAACCTTCATATCACGTCACTTGTAATCCGAGAAGTACACACCAGGTATCATCACTGTCATCACGAGATAGTTGTCAACGAGCTGCGACAGAAGTATCACAATTCACGACTACGAGCAGCGCTTAAGGAAGAGCTTAAGAAATGCCAGCAGTGCAAGAATCAACGGACTCAACAGCAACCTCCAATAATGGGGGAACTCCCGGCCGCTCGACTCGCTGCATATTCTCGATCCTTCTTGTACGTGGATATTGATTACTTTGGAGCAATCATCGTTGCTGTTGGAAGACGAGCTGAAACAAGATGGGGTGTTTTAATCACCTGTCTGACTATTCGCGCAGTTCACATGCTTACCGCCGACTCGTGTACAATGGCTATTCGCAACTTCATCTCTTAGCGAGGCATTCCGATTGAGATATCCAGTGATCAAGGAAGGGAGCAAGTAAAGAGCTCAGAGTATGGACCAAAATAAAATCGCCAAGGAGTTTACTAGTGCCGATACCAAATGGACATTTATAATTTATACTCGTACCATTACTGTCTCCGCACATGGGCGGTACCTGGAAAAGATTGGTTCAATCTGTGAAGAAGGTCCTAGCTCAAATCTCGTTACCTAGGAGTCCCACGGATGAAGTTCTCCGAAATATGCTGACGGAGGTTAAATACGTGCTAAACTGTAGACCGTTATCCTACGTTTCAGTCAGTGATGACAACTGTGAAGCGATTACTCCGAATTATATACTCGTTGGATCTTCAAATGGGTCGAAGCCACCTGCGCCATTTAACGACGATGTAGCAACGATTCGGCGAAATTGGCTTGTTTCGCAGAGGTAAGCTGATGTCTTCCTACTCTGACCAATCTGGTATTAGGAAGCCTTTCAGAAACCACAGTCACAATTCATTTCTTTTGGGGACGCTCCACATATAGCATTGAGCTGAACAATTAGTATCTGATAAAATACTTCCATCTGACATTGAAAAATGTAATTCATACTTAGCTAGCACAGAACGACTATCGAAATTAATTTGATACGCAGATAATTGGCGTATAGCATTTTTCATTAAGGACTCTTGCTCCCTTATTTAGAAGTAGCTGATTCTCCTTCATAAAAATGAACTTAATTGGTCTGCAAAGCAATGTGGAGGAGGAACGTGGGTTGGCCCATAACTCAGTTTTATTGTCAGCTACTAATTTGAGAGCAACAAAAGCTATCAAGAACATAAATTCATCTGTTTGTGATGTGTTTTCCGTGAATTTTTGTTTGTAAAGGCTGTGTCCTGCATTGCCATCAAATCCCCCACTTGCAAATTAGCTGGATTTTTAAAATGCTTTGTAGCGCAATGTCTAATAGTTCCTGTGGGGTAACCTCTGCAGATATTTTGCTTACAGATACATTTGGTAAAAAAGTTTTCCTAGCTTGCCTCAGAGTCTTGACGGATGGAAAATAGTTCTTAGATTGGTTATTGCTTTCTTTCAGAAAGCTCACGGTCGAAATATAAAGCAAGAACTTGATGAGGACTTAAAGTCGGCTGATGTTGACTTGCTGATGTTGATCCTCTTGAAATATCGCATGCAAAACTAAGTTCTTCAACGGAGCGTGAATTTATTAGGTCTTGAACTCTATATTTTTTTGTGTTTATAGACGCTTCCTCAAACCTTACTAAAGGTTTCCCGCGATTAGCTTGTTCCTGCGGCTCTCCAGTGGATCTTGATGGTGTTGGTTGCAGATCGTTTTCTGCCTCAGTTGGTGTCAATAGTTCTTTTTGGAACCACTTTGAATGTCGCTTATATATTGTAAATATTTGCGGTTTCTAGGGTAATCTTTCCACTTTCTACTCAGCTTCATCTGCGTGTCTAATTTTGGCATTTAAACTATCAGAACAGTCATTTAAATTTAAATGAGATTTGAGTTTATGGATAGGTAGGTAGGTAGGTAGGTAGGTAAGAGTGGCTGCTGGAAATACCAACCCACTTAGGCCTATTGGCCCATTGTGATGCCACGTGGATCTATGATCCTCTTGCTAATGGAACCAGTTTGAGCTTATGATTAAGCGTAGGAGACTGTTTACGTCTATATTTTTTAAATCGTTTAGACCATTGTTGAAAAAAGCTCCTAAGTGAAGTTTTCTTCTTTGGAAGAGAGCTGGAAATGTACAGAACAGGTGGAGGATTGTCTCCTCTTCCTCTTCGTTCATGCAGCTTCTACAGAAATCGTTTGTAAAAGCGTCAAGCCGTCTTGCGTGCTTGCCTATGAGGCAGTGCCCAGTGATGACACCTTTGATAGTGCTGAGATGCTTCCTATTTAGAGCGATTCAGATCCAGAGTGGTTCCAATTTTGGCGAGTTCGTCGGCCCTACAATTCCCTGGAATGTCTCTGTGGCCCGGCACCCAACAAAGGTGAAGGTTGAACTGCTCTGCCGTCTCCGTGAGCAACGATCCGCATTTAAGGGCGGTTTTAGAATTTAATGAAACTGGGTCCAGGGACTTGATATTAGCCAGACTGTCCGAAAATATGCGGATATCCTTTGAAGATATCACGTTTTTCTTTAGCCAGGCAAAATAAATTATTTGTCCACTGTGCAGTCGTTTTAACGCGAATAGGTCGCAGCTACTTGCCTGCTGAAAATAACTATTGTTGTCAAGTGAAACAAAATATCCAGTGCCGTGGACGGAACAGAGTTGACTGCATTATCTAAGGCCGTCCACCAGACGACAACCCCGCAAGTGAGTATCGATCTTATGACCGAGATATATAGCCAGTGGGTTATGCGGGGTTGAAGACCCCATTTATTCCCAATGGCTTTTTTGCAAGGGTACGAGTAGCTTTCTTGATTCTTTCTGGAATGTTAGGTTTCCAGTTTAGTTTCCTGTCAAAAATTGAGACCCAGATATTTTGCTGTATCGGAAAGGACTAAACTGGTGCCGTTTGAGAGAGGGTCTATGACTGAAATTTTATACTTCCTGGAAAAGAGGACAAGATTAAGTATTAAGATGCTTACCTGAGACGGTTAAAGTAACGTCATCCGCGTTGACAATCACCCTGCTACCACTCGCTTCCAGGTATAACAGCAGTTAATTTTCAACTAAGTTCCAGAGAAGGGGAGAGAGGACACAGCTTTGCAGCTTACCTCTGCTGACACATTTTTTAGCAGAAGTCTCACCCAGTTTGGAGTTGATTATCCTGCTTTTTAGCATAAGACTGATGAACTCCCCAAGTGAGTCGTCTACCTGCAGAGTTGACCGTGACTGCGGATGTGTTGACGTTATTAAAGGCACCCTTTACATCCAGGAAAGCAACCATTGTGCACTGTTTATATTTTAGGGATCGTTCGATGTAGCTAGTCAGTGAATGCAGAGCCGTTTCCACCGACTTTCCTTTACAGTAGGCATGTTGAGCCGTTGACGGAAGTCTAGAATCAATTTTAGCTTGGATATGGTTATCAATCAGTTGTTCTAGATTTTTTAAAAGGAAAAATGATAGACTTGTAGGTCTGAGGTCCTTTAGGACAACATGAGAACATTTTCCGGCTTTGGGAATGAAAACTCATTGACTTCTCTCCATGACAGTGGAATGTGTATAAGTTCTATACAGCTCCTCAAAATATTTTCGAGCGCAGGCAGAATAATATCTGAGGACCTCTCTAGCTCGGCAGGTATTATACCGTCCGGACCGTATGGTTTGAAGGTATGTAGCGCCCAGAGCAGTTTGTCTCTTGTGATCATACCATGAATTTTGGTCCCGGTTACAGTAGGCCTGTTTGGGTTGCTACTGGCCGCGAATTGACAGCTTCCTGGGAAGTGGGTGTCCAGTAGCAGGTTGAGTGATTCATCACTTGAGGTTGTCCAAGAGCCATCGGTTTTTTTCAAACAGCTAGGCATCATAGGATTTGTAGAGAGGATTTTTTTTAGCCGCTATGCCTCAGAGGTTTCTGTTATTTTGTCACAGATTGTCGCTTTGCCTTTCTCAGTTCTTTTTTTTTATATATTTTGAGGGATTCCTTGTATGAGTCCCAGTCAGTCACTTTTCTTGTACTTTTTACGAGGTTGAAAAGATTTCTGCAAGCGTTTCTAACAGTCCCAGTGCTGATGTCCACCAATGTGGCTTTTTCTTGCCTCTAGGTTGAATAAGAGGGCAGGAAGCGGTCATAGTCTGATTGAGAGCCAGAGTGAATTCCCTTACTTTCATATCAAGCTCATTGGTGTCACGTGGGGGACTTGATAGTTCGGAGAATAGCGTTTCTGACGGTATTCCTGTGAATTTTGGCGAATCAGTTTTCCAGTAGTTCCGGAATGCTGGTTGGCTGGGGGGAGCATCACTCAGGCTGAATTGGATATATCTGTGGTCTGAAAAAGAGTGTTAAGACTCTACCATTCAGTTCGTTAGCATTTGAGTGATGCTGTCGGAGATAAGAGTGATATCTAGCATTTCCTGTCGGTTTCTAGTCATAAAAGTGTGCTCATTGCCAATATTGCAAATAAAGAGGTTAGGACTTATAATATAGTCAAAAAGTGACTTATCTCTATCATTGATGTCGGTACTGCCCCATACCGTGTGATGAGCGTTAGCGTCGCATCCGATGATGAGGCCAGTTTTTAGCCCTCCAGCTTCCATTACCAATCTTTATAGGTTATCACCAGGGAGAAGTCCCACATCATCGTGGCAAAGATATGCCAATGCCAGCCAGTAGATTTCTTTAGAAGTCTCTAGTCTGGCAACGGTTAAGTCGGGGTTGCTGAGATTAGGAAGTAAAAATGCCTTAAGGCTACGTTTCACTAATATACAAGTTCTAATCTTACCTTTGTTTCTTGCGTAGAGCGGAGCGTATACAGGTGTCCCAAGTCTACGAACCACGCCTTCTACGATTCATGGTGCCTAGATTAGGATAAAGTCTTTTGCGTTTTTGGAAAGACGCACATATTTTTTTTGATTTTTGTCCAAGGATTGCCGCACTGTAAACCGGTGCGACAGGGACAGGAGTCACAGCGTTTTTTCGGATGCCGATCACCGCTACAGGAAGAATTAGGACACAAATCTTGAATCAGGCATAAGCCTATAAATGTCCACCTCCCTACAAAGCAGAAGGACGACTATACCAAAGACAGTTTCCTCGAGCTCATCGACAAAACTTACGGGCAATGGCCTAAATATGACGTGAAAATGATCCATGGTGATTTGAGTGCCAATTTAGGCAAGAGGGGCATCTGGATGCGGATATCTGTAATAGCTCAAATCCCACAAACCATAGTGAGGATGTCAACGTCCAACGACTACAATCACAAGTGACCGCCAGGACCTTTTCCAATCGAGTTTCCCTTATCGACCTATAGCGCTCCGCGTTGACGGTGATGGCTCGGCCAACTTGTCGTTCTCAAAGAAATGTGGACCGATGACGCCGCCAGCCCAAAATCCACACTAAACAGTGACTTTTTCGGGATGCATTGGACGGTCTTTAAACCCATGTGGATTGGCATCGTCCCTGCTTACGTTCCCTATAGCAATCATCGTAGTAAACATCACAGTTTTTCATCTTTCTTTTGACTGGCACATCCCATCGCAGTTCCTTCCTAGGCAACTTTAATGCCAAAATGGGAAGGAGGACATTTTTGGTGGGACAATCGGAAGACATAGCCTACACGATCATACGTCTGGAAACGGACTAAGGCTAATCGGTTTCCCCACCCTAATATTCACAAGGGAACATGGCGGACACCAGATTGAACATGTTGCGATTGACGTAGGGTACTCCTCAAGTATTTTAAATGTCCGAACATTACAAGCGGCCAACATAGACTCGGACCACTACCTGGCTGCAGCCAAGGTACGTCTACGGAAATCTCAGACGCCACAACAACGGGGAAATACAACAAACCGCCAGAACTTTTGTCGATCGCGTATCCCTCAACCTCTCGAGAAGTCCTTTGCAGCCAGCATCAAGTGCTGAAGACCAGTGGCTTAGATGCCGAGAAAGCATCAGGAATGACGCAACTGACGTGAGGGTTTCACCCACGGGAACCCTTGGTTCGATGATGAGTCCCGGGAAGCATATGTAGCAAAACAACATGCCTACAAAGCGGCGCTGCACAAAAGGACGAGAGCGGCTAATGAGCTCGTGAGAAAAAAGAAAAAGCATGAAACCCGAACGGGAACCTGTGGAGATGAACAAGGCAACCTTGTAGTGGAGTCACAGTCGGTGCTGAAGATATGGAAAAACCATTTCTGCAGACCGCTAAACGGCGAAGGCGACACAAATTCCGCTGTCAGGCAGAGCGAATCATTCAATATTGACGATGCAAGTCAAGAATTCCGTCTACTCGAAAAAAATGACGTGAGGATGGCAATATCTAAACTGAAGACGAACAAGGTTGACGGGCCGGAAGGTCTACCCGCCGAATTATTTAAGGTAGCAGAAGATGACTTGGTAGAGAGGATACACCTTCTTATTCCCAAGATTTGTTCGGATGAATGTAGTATGCCTGATGAATGGAACCTCGGCATCGTTTGCCCGGTTCACAAGAAAGGAGACCCTATAAACCTTCTAAATATCGCATATAAGATCTTGTCTGCGCTATTATGCGAGTGCCTGAAACTATTTGTCAACGATCTGATTGGACCCTATCAGTGCGGTTTAAGGCCGGGTAAGTCCACAATTGACCAAATATTCACACTACGGCAGATCCTGGAGAAAACCCGAGAAGGTCAGATCGATAGTTTCCATCTTTTTATCGATTTTAAAGCCGCATATAATACCATCTACAGAGCAATACCTAGTTTTGGCATCCTTGTCAAAGTTGCCCGCTTGTGCAGGATGACGATGGAGAAAGCTCGCTACAACATCAAGGTCGGTAACGACCTAACTGAGACCTTTGATGTCAAAAAAGGATTTAGGCAAGGCGACGCGTTGTCATGTGACTTCTTTAACATCATACTTGAAAGAATTGTGCAAAACGCACAAGTCAAAACGTGAGGTACGATCTTCCAAAAGTCTGTTCAATTGCTTCCATACGCCGACGATATTGGTATTATTGGTAGAACACAGCGGGCTGTCACTGGTGCGTTTGCGAGTATAGGAACAGAATCGGCAAAAATGGGTCTAGCGGTAGACGAGGGCAAAACTAAGTACTCGTATATGCTGTCAACAAGAAGGGACACCCAACATCGACGAACCGGCCAAAATGCCACAATCTGCAGCTATAACTTTGAGGTAGTAAGAAACTTTGTCTACCTAGGCTCTTCAAAAATCAAACGAAGAATAACGCCTGCCAATCGCAGTTTATTTGGGCTGAGAAGGCAACTGTGTAGAAAGGACCTCTCTCGAACAACCAAGGAAAGTCTATATAAGACCCTTATAATCCCACTCCTGCTCTATGATTCCGAAGCATGGACCTTTTCCAAAGCGGTCGTTTTGAGAGAAAAATTCTTCTTAAGATATTTGGTCCCGTATGCGTTGACGGGTACTGGATAAGACGATTCAACGATAAACTCTACGAGCTATGCAGCGACATCGACCTGGTCAGAAAACTCCGCATTGAGATGGCTCGGACATGTAGAGCGAATGAACACTAACGCTCCGGCCTCGTCTCAGATGGCGCGCGCAAGTGGAAGGGAACCTCAACCAACTTGGGATGCGCAACTGGAGGCATTTGGCCAAAGACCGCTCTAATGGGAGAGGCTTATTGGTTGAGGCCCAGGTCCACCCCTGACTGTAGCGCCGCGAAACTAAGTAAGTACACAAATCGTTGCTGTACGGTGTCCTGGCACTGTAGTGTATCTAAGAAAACTGTATTTGTTGGTGGTCCCCTCAATGTGTTGTTAGTTTGTTTACAGAAAAGGAAGACCTACGGCATTCTGCCAACTTCAAATGGCGAGAAAATTGTTGGTTGCAATGGATTTTGATTTTTGGGACACTGCCATTACTTGCCGAAATATTTGCCAGAAATGTTTTTTTGTATTTTCCAGTGCACGGTTTGGAATTGAACCCAGATCTCTGGCGTTGTATTAGTCTACCTAGAATCTAATCCCAAATTGCAATATGGTATTCCTTGAATTGTCTTTTAGTTTTTTATTATTTTTTGGTTGTGGTTTATGGCCTTTCATCATTGGCTCTCCGGGATACTTGGCCTCTTCATTGGCCTCTTATTTTAGACAGAGATTTCAGGGTTTATCGTGAGGGTAGTGTAGGGATCTGTAACAGTGACAGCTGTCATGCAAACACTGGATGCACACTTCTTGGCCGCAGAGTAGTTCACTTGGATTTGACTGCGGGACTGAGAAGACGCGCAGGTACTTGTTATGGAGTTAGAAATAAATAAATTTTATAAAATCACGGATCATTGCATTTAGCATCACCGAAATAGTTATTTTTTTATTTCTTGACAAAAAAAAGATACAAAATAAAATTGATTTGATCCCCTTACAGTAAATTGTCTTTATTGGTGGCCAATATAAAATTCGCTCGCTTACATAGATTTTTCTCTGTCATAGCAAAGAACTCAGACCGGTACTATCTTACATATAATGTCTCTCGTATAAAACTACAACATTTTCCAAGTTTAAAAAGGCATCATTCCATTTCTTGGTATTCTCTTAACCAGATTTCCAATCATCGGTCTCTATCATTAGCCAAAATCTACGACAAATGAGCTAAAGTTTTTCAGCACCCCTAAAGGTAATTCTATCGATTTAATACCGCGTAACACCTGTTCCATATTCCCATGCAAATCAGTGATATATCCGACAATGGTATGAGTATTTCCTTTATTTTAAGATCCTCAATCGCAATTCTCCTTCCTCCGATTTTAGTTTCTCATTCTACTCTTCACATCACTTACAGCATTCGGACCTTGAACGTAACAACAAACCATAATAACCTCCTTCTAGCCTCGCCCAGGTAATAATTCATTTTCATACTCTCACCTTTAGTAGGTGCCTATTCGTGATTTCTCGCCGTCGCGTCGGTCTGTTGTTGTTTTACTCCTTCGCAATTGAGGTTTCCAGGTATGTACTCGTACTACCACACTGTCGTTGCTTTAGTGAGAAGGTAACTTCCTTTCCAACATAAGTTTTCTACAGTTTCACTCTACGGGCACAGGTTGCAGCTGGACGAACTCACTGAATGCCAGAAACCACAGAAACACCAGAAACCATCACCATCACCATCACCATGACTACCATTCCAGTCAAGCCAATCACAGATGTTTTATCCGTTTGTGTGTAGATCTGGACCATGGTGCTAAAGCTGGAGCTGGACGTTAGTGGAGCTATAGGAGGACCAATTCTTTTGGCCCTGGAATATTTCTGTTGGATGGCTTGACACTAACCATATGTAATAGAGCGTAAATTTATCGGATTATTACGGCGATAGCTTATTACAGAAATGTGTATCCGCTCGTTAGCCCGGTTAACCAGAGTGAGTGCTTGTGGTGATAGTACATAGTCGGCGATTGGTGGTATCCAATCCACTAGACTTCATAATGTTTACGTTCGATTCAGAATCAATGAGTTTCGATTTTTTATCACTTCCTTTCACGAGTGTTGTGCAGCTTTTCGGAGAAAGGAAATAAAAACTTCCGAGGATTGCAACATTTATTACATAGTCTGTGAGAAGGTTTAAGCATGTACGAGTATCTTTGTTGCTTGGATTCGTTTGCTTTATTTTTGTTCGAGGAATTATAGGAGAGATAAGTAATGTACCGCTGTAAGGAGTTTATCGGAGGGGTTATCTATTAATGTTCCGAACTGGCCGAAGTCGGTTTGGTGGTAGATTATCCCGAATGTTAGGGCACAGTGTTCATAAATTTCCAACAGTTGGATAGTAAACACAAAATTGTTGTTGTCATTTTTCTTTCATAAAGTACGGATATTCAATTTCGAGAATACACTGGACTGAAAGGTCTTTAGGCGGAATAGGGAGTACCACGATTCATCTCTTAAATAAAAACTTTTGTAACATCATTTGGTTTGATATGAGGTTGCCACATTTTATCTCCGGAACTGGTAGGAGCTATCTTTTTTCAGAAAGTAGTAACTTACGAGTACATAAAAAGAAAGTAAGTTCTAATGACCACTAGTATACCCACGCCCAATGACACTTAAATTATTGTAAAAAAAAAATATCCTTCTGGTCAGAAATGACCGAACCTCAAGCCTCATAAAATGAGCTTCTCCAACTGAGTCTGCGTTATGATTTTTACAAGAAAATCATAATTTCGGATGAGGCCCACATTGGCGGCTACGTTAATAACCAAATTTGCCACATCTGGGGCACCGATAATCCACGAGTGATTAAAGAGATGCCATTGCAACCAGAACGAGTAACTGGTGCCGGTTTATGGACCGGAGGTGTCATAGTGCTGTACTTTTTCGAAAATGAGGTCGGAAAAGCCAGTACTGTCAATAGGTGATAAACAATTATTTATGACCGGAGCTCGAGGATATAGATACAGGTGATCTTGACTTCCAACAAGATGGTGTTTCGTGTCATCAAAGTCACGAAGTAATCGAGTTATTGGGCACAAAGTTCCTTGGCCGAGTAATTTCGTGCTTCGGGGGCACCTTTTTGCCACCAAAATCATGCGACTTAATACCGTTAGACTTCTTCTTTATGGCTATGTTAAAAATAAGGTTTACTCCAACGTTAAAAACGAACATTGAAGCCGCCATGCATCGCCGAGATAGAGCCCCAATTAAATATGTGAAAGGGCTATTGAGAATTTCGAGAAAAGGATTAGGCCGAGGCGATCATTTGAATCGTTCGTTTTATTCAAAAAAAACAAAAAAAAAAAAAACAAATCCTGCACCCCTTGTTGAAACACCCTTCACATATGTGCTTAAAAAAACGTGTTTTCATTTTTAACAAAAAATATAAAGTTAATTCATAGTTATCCGCCTTTTTAAAAACATTTTTTATAAACAATTAACAGAAACGTATGCAAATGATTATTCTGGAGCTTGACAGACGGTCGATTCCACAAGCAAAGAAGTCGCAATTCTTAGAGGCAATCCATGCTCTGACATCATGTTTACCAACTGCTTGGTCACCTATTTTTTAGTGAGCGATTAACTTCGTACTCCGAAGGCACCTCTGTAGATGAGGAAGTAACTCCCATTCCTAATTAGCGATGGATTCGACGACACAAAGTTCATCACGCGGATGTGCATTATTGTGGTGGAAGACAATTTTATTCATTTTTCTGAGGTCTCTTCGCTAGTTAAACGTCGCTGTTGGTTTTCAATTGCCGTTTGCCGCCTTTGTTCGGAAGCCGCAAGTGTTGACGTTCGTCATCTTCGGTAAATGCCATTTGAAATGATTTCCCAATGATGATTCCACTTCTGTCCCACCAAACACACCACATTGCCTTCTTACAGTAAACGTCTTTTGATATTCCTTTCGGGGATTCACCCGGCGACTTTCTTTCTTTTAACGTTTTTGAAGAGGAGCCAGAATTTATACTCAGTGAAGAGATTCTTCAGGAACGGACTTTGTTCGGTCAAAATTCGGACACGTTCGGCTTTGTGGTGAGGGACACGTCGTCGTCCAGCTAATTTTCACAGTTTACCAAGCTATTTCAGATGACGGCCGACATTGAAGTCTTCGGGCAACATTCGAGTTAACATATTTTCGTTCTCTTGAGCTGCTGTTATAAGGAAATTTCTAAAATTTTTTTTTATTTCGAACTCATTTAGGAAATGACCTAAGTAGATATCATCTATTGCTAAGAAATTATTTTCATTATCGGGATCCATCGAACCTAAGCGCAAGCATTTTCTACAAACGAGCTTAACGCCAGACTTCGTCAAATGTCTTTCAAATATCAAGAACAACATTCTTGCATTCGGCGGATTGGTGTAGAGTTTTGTTCCATTTTTTGGTGAGACAATTCATCAAATGATCAGTGGGTCAGGTTAGGTTAGTTTAAAACAGGTGTGCTATCACATAAACACTAGGCGCCAAAACGGACCCATCGCGATCCCTGTGGAACCAGTTGAATTTATATTCGAAGGGCACTATATTGGTGAAACATCGAATTCCTTTGCCAAAGCCAAGAAGCGCCTATTTCCCCTAGGTTTTCGAAAAAGAATGTCCGTATCTGACAATTTGAGTCTTTTTGTGTGTTTCCGTAGAGGACAGTGTTCCTATTATTGCCCTAAGCTTATCCCTGTTTAATTTTATTATCTCCCTAGATCTTTTATAGTCAAAAAGTGTCCTTGGATACCCTGTGCCCGTCAAGACTTGACCAGTTTAGGTCGACAGTCTTTATAATTTATTTTTCCTCGATAATGCTCCTCACTATGAAAAGGGGTGGTTTGATGTTAGCAACCTCACTATTATTGAGTAACCCTCCCTTACTTGCAAATTCACCCGCTTGTTCATTTACTTTAATACTGCAGTGTTCTGGCACACAGCACAGTCTCACCCGGTTCTGACTGCATAATGTTTTGAGCACTGTGCGACAGCCCCTGACTATATCAGAATTGATGTTGGTCGATTACATTGCCTTAAGTGCGACCTGGCTATCGATGTAGATAGCGATATCTCTTCCGGAGACCGATTTCATCTGTATTAGCACAGCCACCCTGAGGACAGCCAGAATCTGTGATTGGAAGACACTGCTTGCGTCCGGTAGTCTTATAGACGCTCTTAGTTCTGGGTCTGCTGAGAAGATACCAGAACCTGTTCCTTCTTCTGTTTTCAAACCATTTGATCTGATGATTGCATTTTTTTGCCAATGCTCCCTCTCCGGATATACTCGTATTATATCATACGGAATGTCGAAGTCGATCAGCTCTTAGCAGTGAGCCAGTGTGTACTACCAGCAGCACCATTATGACAAAGTCCAACATTGAAAAAGAACGAGAGTTGGCTCGTTTGGAAAGGCGCAAGTGCATTGCAGATCTTCGCCGAGAGCTTGCCGGAACGACATAGAGGATGCAGTCTCTTCCTTCTCCGGCGACGACTCATACGGTGTCCGATAAGTGCAAATACGTGTGTGCACGAAGATTCTTAAAAGGGACTGCGAAAGAGTGAATACTTGGAACGACGTAAAAAACCTTCTGATATCTGAGTTTGATAAGTGATTGACTCGTCGACGAGATGAAACACTCTTGCATTATGTCTTATTTACGCAGGAAGTCGCCGCATACGCTGACCTCGATGAAGCCGACCTCATGGAATGTATTATAGATGGACTTGCTGATACGTCATCAACAGCCTCGATCCTCTACGCTGCAAAATCACTTCCGGAGCTAAAAAGTTTATTGTCAGGCTATGAGAAGAGGAGTGTTCTGAAGGCGACAACAACAGCCAGGGGCAGCATACTTAAGCCAGTGGCCACGGCTACATCAGTGATGAAGAAGTCTGATGCAGTCTGGTGGAGAGTGAAGTCAGATGTTTTAATTGCTCAGTATATGGGTACATAGCAGCCAACTGTTCGAAGGAGAAGAGACCCCCGAATCATGCTTTCGTTGTGGTGATCTGGGTCATGTTTACAAGGAGTGTCCGAAGGTGCCGAATAGGAGGCAGGTGGGCACTATCAACAAAGTTAAACCTGGAGCCGCTTCAGATGACAACTGTGATGAAGAAGAATTAGGGCAATCATTCAATTCAATTGGTAAATGGCGCCTTTATTGTAAGAGAAACTAAGTGCATAAAGTTTGCTAAGCTTAACATAACTCTTTTATTGATACCCGTAGTCCGATTAGCTTTATTACGCGATCTATGGTGCCTGAAGAAATCCGAGTGGACGGTCTATACCTTACTCAAACTATCGACATTACTTTGCTATCTTAAAATCGCTGAGAAACTAAATAAAGTTAGACTTATGATCGTTCCAGATGAAATAACACATATACCTTTGCTTATCGGTCGGGATGTACTTCAGACTTTCGACATCAATTTAAGAATGGATAAACGAAACCTTTGGAATCCGAAATGCGAATTCGACTTCTGACAGATACCCCATTTTTCTGCCCACTCCGATGACTGTCTTTCGCTGAAAAGCGAGAGGTGGATACAGACCTTCAACATAGTAACTTCCTTTACGCTTCCCCCATAGTGTTGATGAGGAAAAAGTCTGCCGAGATACGGATATGCGCTGATTATCGCGTCTTAAATAAGCATACCGTAAAGGATAACTATCTCCTCCCATTGATCCAATGGGTAAAAAGGTGTTCACTCTACTTGACCTTAAGAGTGGTTCCATTAAGGTTAACTTTTCATCATATTCCACTTACCTTACGCCCTTTGAGACCCCAACGGGCCAATATGAATTTTTAAGAATGTCCTTCGGTCTTAAGAACGCTCCAAAAGTTTTCCAGCGCTTCATTTCGCGTATCTTCCGAAAGTTCACTGATGCCAAGCAGAACGTCATTTAAATGGATGATATAGTCATAGCCAGTGAGAATTTAGCCGACCATCTTTGTCTGTAAGAGACGTTTTACAGTGTCTATCTGAAAATTGTCTTGAGCTAAAACTCTCCAAGTGCGGTTTCGCCTATTTGGTCATAAAATACTTGGGATATAGTGTGATGGAGCATGGTATACAGCCAAGGGACTCACATTTAAAGGCTATTCGCCAATATCCGATTCCTAAGAATAGTAAAGAATGCATTCCTTCCTTGGATTAAGCTCTTACTTCCGACGTCTTGTGAACTAGTTCTCCAAGATAGCGGGAACATTGTGCGACCTTTTGAAATATAACAAACCTTACATTTTCTCCGCTGAGTGTAAGCAATATTTCGAACAGTTGAACAATAGCCTGACTTCTTCGCCTGTGCTGGCGATCTATGACCCAGCCCACGAGACAGAGCTGCATTGCGACGCAAGGTCATTGGGTTATCGAGCCGTTCTCCTCCAAAGACAAAACGACGGGCGACTCCACCTAGTGGCTTATTTCTCCACGAGCACTACGGCTCAGGAGGCTAAGTATCACAGCTTTGAGCTGGAGACTTTGGCTATTATTTCTGCACTCCGACGATTCCGAGTTTACCAGGAAGGAATCCCGTTCACCGTAGTAACGTTACTCTTACGCTAAATAAGAAAAGTATAAATCCTCGAAGGGCCCACTTGAAAATTACGACTATTCATAAGGCCAAGCATAGAAGCGGGGCTAAAATGACCCATAATGACGCCCTTAGCAGATGGAAATCGAAGTTGACTTGATGTTGATTTCTAGTCAACTACTCGTCTTACTTGATTTTCGTTAACTGAAAAATGGATGATATGTCTTTCGGACGAGGGTGGGATTCGAACACCGAACCTTCCGATTTGGAAGCCAGTCCACTACCACTTGAGCCACGGCCATCCACAAGCAACAAGTTAAAAGCATCCCGAAGCCGAGATCCAATAATTGTAAAACTTAGAGAGAAATTGCGTTCTGGGGAGTCCAGCCGGTATATCCTTCAGAATGGTGTCGTGTTCCGAAAGGACCGCAGCGGCAAGTTAAATAAGTACATGTGTCCCCTCCTGTGGTGGAAGTTAATCTCATCCGACATGTGCACGAGAAAATTGGCCATCTGGGTTATGACCAACAGCGAATGCACTATTGGTTCGCTAATATGCAAAAGAAGATTGATAAGTTTATAAAAAACCACATAGAGTGCTTCATGCATTCTTCCCCATATCTAGGGAACCTGTTTGTTTTCACACTATCCATCTGGATCACTTTGGACCGCTCCTCTCTGTGTCGTCGAAGAGAAAACATGTGCTTTTGGTGGTCGACGCCGTTACAAAGTTTATCAAGCTATATCCGGTCATTTCAACGAGCACCAAAGAGGTATGTGCGTCACTTTCCAGGTATTTCGAGTATTACAGCATGTCTTCTAGGGTGATCATAGATAGAATTTAGTTCATTCCTCCTTGACCGGAATATTACGCATGTTAATGTCGCTGTTCACTCTCCTCAGACCAACGGGCAAGTACATAGAGAGAGTCAATCGAGTACTGGGACGAATGTTGGCCAAACTTAGCGAGCCCTTACAGCGCGTGGATTGGGTTCAGACGCTGTCTCAAGTAGAATACGCGCTTAACAATACGGTTCACAAGTCGACGCGCACCACTCTTAGTAAGCTACTGTTCGGGGTTAATCAGCGGGGAACCATAATAGACAGGCTCACAGAGTTTCTAGAGGAAGAGTGTTTGAATCCAATCGAAAGAAATCTGGTGGTCATTAGAGAAGCCGCTTCGGGAGAGATATGGAAAGTTCAGGTGTATAATCGTCAGTACTTTGAGGAAAGTAATCATTCAAAACAATCGGGACTAATGAGAAACTTATTCCCAAATTCAGAGGGCCGTATTATAGTACATTCACAGAGTCCTGCCGCATGATAAGTATCTAGTCCGTGATATAGAGAATTGTCCAATAACGCAGTTGCTGTATGATTGCGTGATAGAGGCTAAGAAAATTCGGTTGAGGAAAGATGATTTCTCCTAGAGAGTCAACTGTCATTTTATGTTAAGTCAGAAAGCAAGTCTAGTCGTCCAACGTGTAGTCAGGTTAAATTATGTTAAGTTAAGCCAAGTAAGGTCGAATCAATTGAGACTAATTCAAATTAAATTAAATGAAATCATGACAAGTTTCACATTCTACGAGTATTATGAAAGTTGATTGAGCTCGATCAAGTTGTCTGATTTGCCAAGATGTAGTAAATTAAGTGCCTAAAACAAAAAACTGATCGAAACATTTGTAACGTGTTGGCTGAAGCTGATGAATTGTAAACGCGGGTAGGTGTAGAAAGAGAAAAATAAAAACAGCAACCAACTTCAAGTCGGGGTCGGCCATGCGCCGATACCAGAGTGTGGACCAACAAATATTTTGTCAGGAAATAAATTCCAAATGATAATAAAACCGCATTTGTATTCATTGAAATATTAATATTAAATATTTCACTACTACTATGCTTTTTAAGGATGTTATTGATAACCAGCACCCACAGGAGTTGAGATATTACTCTCTCTTGAGGGGTTCCCCTGGTTACAGACATTCTAACCGAGCTTTGTCCAATGGAACTACTTATTTTCCTACTTGCAAGCATGTTGCAAACTTAATTTGTAATGCCCTGTTCAACTTTAGCGTCTACTGGAGCACTTTTAATGGCGCTGCATTCCATGTTGTTGAAGGCTCCTTCTATATTGAGGAAGGCCGCCATCGCAAACTCACCGAAGTGTAGACTGCTCTCTATTTTTACCACCACCTCGTCAGGGCGTTTTCTACAGATTTGCTTTCATATCAATCAAAAAGCCATTACTGCATCTGTTCCTAATATGAATCTCTAATAATCGCTACAGGGTTTTAAGCATAAATGATGACAGACTTATTGGTCTGAAGTCTTTTGCTGTTATATGGCCCTGTTTGCCAGCTTAAGCTCCCTCCAAGCTATTGTTAAGCACTCTATTTTAAGACTGTATCTGAGAATTTCCATAAGTTTCTGGATTGCTTCCTCTGGTGCTTTCTGTAGCATAATCGGTAGAATACCATCCGGACCGGGAGATTTATACGGCCTAAAGGACTAAGTTGCCCAACGTAATTTTTTCCCATTAATAAGAACACCTATTTCCTCTTCGGAGAGAGAGAAATTAATGTTGTCAGTGTGGCGTAGCATGCCAGAGTCATCCAGGAAAATGGGTTTCCAGCAATGTCAACAGAATCTCTTGGTTATCTTCAGCCCAGGTTCCGTAGTTTTTTCTGAGGTAGCTAGGAACACTCGCTTCTTTTAAAAGCATTTTGCGTAACCTGGAAACCTCGTTTGTTACTGCGAAGTATTGGCAGTACTTCTGACATGAAGCCCTTTTTGACTTTCTAATTAGGTACCTACTTGAATTATTTTTACATTCGTAGTACTCATTCCAGTACTGTTACTTCTAAAAAGATTCGCCCTCTTGTAGAGTTTCCTAACTCATTCCTTTTTAAACCCATCTCCCTATTCCACCATTAGGGGTAAGCCCTTTTAGGTGTTCTATAAGCTTTTTCGAACACCATTATTAGCGCCTTACGAATATTTTCTACTGCCCTATCTAAGTTAACAATATTATCACAGGTGATTGGTTGGGTATCCAGGTATTCCTAGGATTTCTTTGAAAACTCCATCGGTGATCCGACATTGACGCTTCGTCGACTACTCTCCATTTCCCTTATTTCGAACCCTCCTGTATTTGATGCAAGGATGATATCTAGCACCTCCTGCCTATTTTTCACTACAAAGGTGGGTGAATTCCCTCTATTGCAAATATTGAGGTTGGAAAATATAATGGAATCATACAAACACTCACCCTTTGTGTTAGTATCATCCCTTCGCGGATTGTGAATGATGGGCGTTTGCATCACAGCCCAGCTCCAGCATCCGATCTTCCTGCCTTACCAAGTCCTTTAGTTTCTCCGAGATCACTACCTCGGAGTCGTAGGGGAAGTAGGCCTGTGTCAGGAGTGACAAAGCGGTTTGGCACATTTGCCGCCGTCAGGTCACCTGAGCTGCAATTATTGAAAGGAAATGCCTCTATTTCGTTTTTTATTAGGATGCACGTCCTGATTTTACCTTCTGCCTTATAGTTAGAATGTCGTGTAATTCTTCAGCCTGAGTCCCTGGATCTTTTTGTGCTTATTGTTCCAGGGCTCTTGTTTGAGTACTGCTGTGACGTCCTGTCTGGTGATGTACTCCACTAGACAGGCCATCGCTGCCCTACTATGGTGCAGGTTTATCTGCAGCACTTCCAGCCATCCTCCAGATTATGGTTTGATCAGCAACCTTCCCATGCTGTACCTTACCATACCTTTAGGTTTTTCAAGGGTCAGTGGGTCTGTTGCTGCGTAAACCGTACTGCTAGTCACTGAGAAGTTATCGTGTTTCGAAATACATATATGATGAGCTGATGATTTATCGCGGTTTGCACAACCTTAGAAAAAACGGACGTAAGTAGAATGAGTTTGTAGAGACCAGAAGGTTTCGGTTTTTAAAGACGGTCTCTCCAAGTTCTGTTTTTAATCAGATCGGAAGGGAGTTCTCATGAGTAGCATTAATGAAAAGGCTTACGCAGCGGTTTGCCAGAGTGGAAGGATAACTTTTTAGAAAAAGGAGAGATATAACATCTGGACCAGCGAGTTGTGTATATTAAGAATCAGGGAATGGTCAGCCATAAAGAAAATAAATTCGGTAAGGAGGCGGGTTGCATTTGTATGTAGATTGGTATTTGGCGATATTAAGTTTTGAAAACCGTAGAAGGAATAGTTTTATCAAATTTTGTGTTTTCAGCGTAAAGAGAGAAGGAGAACTGTTTAATGAGCCTCAAATAGTAAGAATGAAGAGAAGGGGACCAGGACAGCTGCCTTGTGGAACCCCAGAGGAGGCCAGGAAAGGGACTGAAAGGGCGAATTTAAACCGAACGCTACAATATCGGTTTACCGGGTAAGAAGATTTCCATTTTAATAAAAGACGTTCAAAGCCGAGAACAGACAATTTCATGAGCATCAATTTATGAGATATCTTATCCAGAAAACCATATTTTCTAGGCGAAATAAAAGACTTGCACTTAAAGCTTGAGGATTTGTATAAAATGCTTTCGAAGAGTTTGGGTATGTGAGAGAGTTTAGCAATGGGACGATAATTGGTAACTTCATTCTTTAATCACTTTTTGTGTACCGGGATTATAAAAGAGATCTTCCAAATCTGGAGATATTCTCCCAGTGTAAGGGATAGACGAAATAGGTAGGAAACGGGGAGCGAAAGGTTGAAAGAGCATTTTTTAAGAAAAACGGCGGGGAAACCATTTGGGCCGGGTAGAAATTCATCTTTAAGTTTTTCTAACTTTTCTTCAATAACAGCCGGATCGAAATTTTGAGTGTGAAAAGGACCAACTCAGAAATTTGGTAGGTCATTGAAGTAACAGGGATCTGGCATGAAGAAGTTGTTGGCAAATGATTGTTTGAAAAATATACCAAAAAAAGAGAGGGATGAAGGATAATCGTTGGTCTTATTTTTGCGATTGACAAATTGGAAAACGTACTTGGGGTCATTTATAAGACTGGCTTTAGGTAGCGTTAATAGAAATAATTGTAGAGTTTTGTGGAATGAAGATATGTACCTAGATAGTTTAAATAGTTGGAAGAAGAGTAGGTGCGAACGAATACCGCCCATAACTTGTTTCTTTTGTTTCGTAGAGAGCGGAATCTACCATTATACCAAAGAGGCGATGCAGAAGATGATTTATGGCGCAACAGACAAGAAAGTTAGGATACTTAGCTCCAGTTCTGAGGCCCAAATTAGGGAAAGGCGTGTGTGTTGACCGTCAAGTGGTGGCAGTTTGAGTGGTAGGGTTTAATTTGAAACAAACACGTTGAGGGCTTGGTTTGGGGTGGAATACAGGGAGTTGGAAAGTCGGTTGGAGGTCTAAAATTAAAGAAAATATTTGTTTTAAGACTCCAATTGGAAGAGAAGGTGGGTTTTGTTAATTTGGATTCACTCGCTAACTAATTTTCTGGTTTTTGCATGATAGGCTGCTTAACTTTATCCTGTTTCTTGGTGGAATTTTCTAACCATTTCCAGACTCGCATTTTCCGAAGATTGAGATTACTGCTGGCTGGATTATGG
This sequence comes from Volucella zonaria, assembly GCA_963966105.1. NCBI lineage: Eukaryota > Metazoa > Arthropoda > Insecta > Diptera > Syrphidae > Volucella > Volucella zonaria. The sequence continues at coordinate 66,076,802 of OZ014534.1, forward strand.
AATAATCATTCATATTTAGCCGGTGAGATGTTGGAATAAATTGCAGTGGCTGATGGTCATGCCATATCTCTTCGAGTGAATTTGAAATACAATCGACATCAGCGTTGTGGTTCTTCGAAGCAATCTTATCTAGCCTATGTGGCCACTCGGAAGGGGTCCATGTCAAATTAAAGCGATTGCTGAGCTTCGGTGGAGCGGCAACTGGAAGAGCTGACAAGGATGTGTTCTCGGTTGTTAAGTTGGGAGAAGCTTCCCAGAAATCAGTAGATTGGACCGACTGAAGAAGACTTAGATATGAAGGCAAGCGTGAATCGACTTCGGGTTCGATTAATTCAGTTAAGAGTGATGTATTATAGTGGATATTCGGGTAAAGCTGCCGGTGTATTGGTATGTTATCGATTTTGCTATTTATTGTTGCAATGTATGTATAATTCATCACCAATAGCGTTCACTTTGTCGAAGATAACTTCCAGTATAGAATCAGACACTTTGGGAGAGACTTGTTTATTCTACGGGGACTGGAAATAGATGTCAATGTCATCACGCAGGGAGCTAATCAACTCGAAGGTTTTTCGATTGGAAATAACTTTGGCCGAATAGATAGCTTTGATGTCACTCAACACTTTATCCAGGTGACGTAGAGGAGTTTCTTCATTCGTGGATCTCACGGACTCTAACTCGATTAGACCTGCAATTTGCTTTGATATCCATGGACATTATTTTGGATTTTATAAGGTCGGCCGACCTCTGATGTACTTATGAGGGTGAGGAGTTAAAAACAAGTCCAGGGTATTGGTGGTATGAATATCAACGTCAATTATTCGTGTGGACTCATTTCCAAACTGTGTCAATTTGTTTTCCGGAGCGAAGATCTCAACATGCCGTCCTTCGAGTATTGTTTTTCCAGTATGGCAAATCGATCTCAATAATGATTTCAGTATAAGGACTCAGGGAAACTATTCTTTCTATGAAGTTGGAAAGCATATAAAACTCGTTAAAGGTCGAATTGATAGCCAGTGCTCAGATTCTGTACGTAAAGCAGGAGTGCAAAACTTGCTTACAGGAATCAAATATTATTAATAAGAAGTTAATTCTGGGTTAGAACAGAGATCACATTGGTAAGCTGTCGAGACCACGATGAGACGTTAATAAAGGCACTAACTCGTATCCACTCAGTATCGGATCTGTGTTATCTAAGAGGTATTGGCGTTTCACTAAATACCAAACTAGATGGCTTATATTGAGAGACGTGGTCATATGCAGAGAAGTGAACACTCCTTTGCCTGTTGTGAAGTGAAAATGCTGTCGATGGTTAACCGAATCGAATTGTTGTAACAGTGTAGGTGTTATATGCACTCAATCATGTTATAAAAGAACTGCAGTGACCAAGAGCAAGCAACAGCACTATGGCAAGTGGAAGGAGAGCGTCTTTTTTCGCAAAGTGGATTAAGTTTTAATATCATTCACATATACTGTACTGCACGACTTTACGTATACACTCATCGGAGCTCAGCTCTGTAGCGATCTTTGAAAAAGTCGTCCTTTTCCTCGTGTGAGCTCATATTATGCTTATGTTGACGAATTAAGCCTTGAGGCGGATGGTATTCAGGCGCTCGCTCAACTGAAGGTTTCTTGCTTAGTCTCCGTCATGACAAGTTTGCACCCTAATAGGCGCTGCTACTGATCTCTGTAGTAATAGCCGTAACTATCAAAGTCTTCCATCCGTGCTTTCTACATCGTAGCCAAAATGTGTTGTCGGTTTGATGAGGCCGTCAGCAATAAGTTTGTGGTCTTCACATTATAACAAATATAGTGCTTAAAATTCCTCAGTCACCGTTTAAATTTTGACAGCTTTCGTATGCATAAGAGCCGAAACAGCCTACCATGTCCTGAGCTCCGAGTATGTCTAAGCAGCTTAGATGAGTTTATAGCTGAATATGACTCTAATATCGCTGATGACTACATTTTTGGAGTCCTACTACAGAAACTTTCGCATTGTGCTTTGTCTAGATAATGTGCGAGCCTTAGTGTATATACTCAGTTTTACTTTCACGAGTCACCACTACACTACACTACAAAGTGGTAGTAGTTATCTTTAGCCTGTCTCCTTCTTGAAATTTCTTTTCAGCATGCTTGGACGAGTATGCTTGTGAACAACTGCTTTGCCATCTAGGGTCAGAGGACATGGCCATCCCTCTATCGACGCAAAACAACTTTCAAAACAAACGCGCGTGTCTTTTTTTCTATGCTATTACATATATGCTCCTACTATCTGTGAACTTAAAACTAAAAGTTTCTTGATACTCTTATCTGAGTTGCAGTTTTTATTTCCACTTAAGCATTAATCATTAAACTTCTTCCAAAGCACACTCTTTCTTTGGAAGACTAAGTATATAAAGCAAAAATCCTCCAGACAGGGACTACTCTTGACCAAACCACCGATAGATTGATTACCCTGCAAACTATGTGGGAAAATTAAAACCAATAACCTCTGGTGTTTCATACAAGACAACAACAATACAATTAAGGAAAAAATTTATAAAAAAAAAAAATAAATAAAACCACCAAGCGAAACAATTTGAAACTTAAAACAATGCCAACTCTGGTGTCTGTCTTTGAGAATCGAAAAGACTTAACCATGGACTAAAAGACGACGCTGGCAATGGCAATGGCAATGGCGATGACGATGACGATGACGATGGATGAAATAGAGCCAAAAGTTCCCAAAGTGCAATTCCCAGTGGAGGAGAAGGACGAATTCATTTTTAACAACCACCGCAGTTCAAAGTCACGCATCTCACGATCGAACTATTAAATTCCCACCTCCTAAATGTGAGCCTCTTAATGGCAGTCTTCACGTACTTGAGTCTGAAGTTTGAATCTCTATGGCTGGATGAATGTATCTGTTTGTATGTGTTTGTGAGAGTATATAGTATAAATCCATCCGCGACTTATGGATGGATAGATGGATGGGTTATTTGATTCCCTTCATCCCTCACTGTCTCTGCTGTTCCAAAGGGAACCTATTTTCTCTCCCTCAAACAGGCAAACTGGCAAACTGAAGTGACTCTCTTGAGAAGGATTATAAGGGTCTTGAGTATACACATCGAGGATTACAGCGAATTCCGTCATGATTGGCGTCTTCGAAACGGTTATTAGCTGCCATGCATAATTGGTAGGCTCACATTCGAGTACGATTACGTGTATCTGTTCGTTTGTGTAGTCGTGTGTTTTTCGTGAATCCGAAATTAGTATCTGATGTATCTGCATCTCAATGGATTCGGTGACCCATTTCCTTAGATCATGGTTGGTTAGTAGGTACGAATCCAAGTAAAAAACTTTTTGAATAATCTCATCGGCGATATATGGGCTACACCCACTTTTACGGTTGAAATCCTTTCGAAAAATCAACCACCACCACCACCACTAGCACCAGCACAAGCCGCCATCAAGACACCATCAATACGTATCACATTTAATTAGTTTTGCCACGCATTCCGAGGACTGAAATTCCAGATTCCTGTTGCGCTTCATTCCATAAAGCACATCATTCTCGATGAGAGCTCACTTCGTAGTTCGTGCGCTCACAACGTCCCTGGCAGATAATTATCATAAAACTCGGTCATAGGTCGTTGGGTTTTCAGGAAAAGGGTACCCAGGACGAGATACGGGTAATTTATTTTTATTTTTTTATTTTTTAAAAGAACTCCCTGATCTTTGGCTTTGGTTTGGTTAATTTGCCGTATCCGCCTTTATTTTTCGCATGCTGTGTCAAATCAAAATGCAATCGGAGGCTAAGGTTACGTTACGAATACACTCTGGCAGGTGTTTTCTCCAGCAGGCAGATGCTTTGTGCTTCACTGCCATTGCCATCTTCAAACTTCGAGATCCGAAGGATAATGAATATAAATTTAGTTTTGGTATTAATTTTTATTGGCAGTTTAAAAAAAAATTAAAAGAAAAAAAAAAAACTCCTTTTCGGTGGTGTGGAGATAGATACCTGTAAGGTCCCTCGGGGTGTCTTTGTACCAGGGACTTGGTGGTTCCGATCGAACGCACCATGAAATCGACTTGGTATTTATTCTTATATAACTCATTTGTTGCACGAAATTGCATTTGACACACTTTCAGAAAGTTGTTGCAGTAGCCGCAGGGCTATTTTAAAAGAGTTTTTTTGAGCTTGTGGACGTTTTTACGGGCAGCTGATTGATTTTTGGATCAAACCTGTGCAAAGCGTTGACAAGACAATGCAAACAAAATGAATGAAAAGGACTTGGTCTGACATGACAACATGCACGAATCTCCAGATGTATGATATTTGGATTCGGTAATTGCTCGGCAATGTCAGAACCAACATTCCCAATGGATATCGAATGATGAAAGGAATAAAAGGCTCATTATTTGATAAAATAGTGAGCTACACACGCCGAGTACTTCTTCTGCATACCGATGGAGTAAGTCCGTGCGAATAGAAATATTCGTGTCAGAGCTTGATGGTTTCTGCGGTTCATCTGCAGTTCCTTAGAAATAATCTGCCATGGAGGAAATGGTTTTGGAATAAGAAACTCAGCAGGAGAGTATACCTAACTCATGAAAATCACATATACAGTACTTACTACGCTTATTATGCTATTTAACATACTGAACAAGAGCGGTACCTGACTACATATTGGAGCCGTGGACATCAAACCCAGATAGATTGCCATCTTGCAAGTCAGCAGGGACTTGGCTGAAGAAAACCTTGAAAAACCAACGAAAACCGACATCAGACGAGAAGTTGAAATAGCACAACTTAAGCAAGAAAAGGGGCTAGCATTGGGCGCCAAATTTGTGAAAAATATCATAAATGAAGAGGAAAACTAAGCACGCAAGGTATATGGAAAAACTTCAAAGAAAAATGTAAGCCGGGTGCAAATTTTTTCAGAAGGCTGGGTATTTCAGAAGGCCGGCTCCAGAAAAACGGTGGCGGACTTAGAGCAATGGAAATATGTCACATATCAAAACCGATCAGGCGTGTCTCGAGTTAGCTTGTGACCGTTACAAAAGAGAGTCGAAAAAGCAGTGGTTGGAGAAGTAGAAGTATTTTATCGGGAATCAAAGGACGTATCCTTACAAACCATAAGCACGCGATAAGCAGTAAAAGAAGTAGAATGTCAAGGCACCACAAACGAGCTAAAAATGCAGTACAACGAAGCAAAAGCTCAGAAGTATTTCAATCGCTCAAAAATATTGAAGGCTAACAGGGATACCTGCAATAGGTAGAAAGAATACTTTAATGCGTTAGTAAAAGGCACTATCATAACTTTGACTGCTCCGCACCTAGAGGAAAAGGCAGACTTTACGGAAGCCGTGGTGTGAAGTCGTAGCGGACCACCTACTCTCCGAAGTATGAGCGACAATCTTAAGCATGAATTGCACGCGATTTTGTTCAATAAAATGATGAGAAGCGATCAAATTCATTTTTGGAGCGAATGAACGAGCTCAGTCAACCGCGAGTTATATTTTGAGAGAATCGCGGATCTTCAAAATGAAACAAATCAAGTAGAAGGTCGAGGTAAAATTAGGTAGGTGGGTGGCTGTGGCTCAAGTGGTAGTGTATTGGCTTCCCAATCGGACGCTTCGGGGTGCAATACCAGCCGTGACTGAAAGAATATTTTTCAGGCAACTAAAATCTCGTGAGATGAAAGGTTGCCTAAATATAACATCAAGTTAATTACACTAATAATTTAGTCTTAAATGTTGGATGCCACCCATGGAGCGAAATAGCCACTGAGCCCAAACATCTTTCTTTCTCTTTCTGTACCATTTTCCGAAAAATTTAACATATGCTTTGGAATCACTAGCGTAGACATACCCACTTCAGTGTTAGGCAAGAGTGGCTGTTGCAAGCACCAACCCACTTAGGCCTATTGACACATTGTGATGCCACGTGAATCTATGATCCTCTTACGTAGGTGACTGTTTACGTCTAAATTTTTTAGATCCTTTAGGTCATTGTGGAAGAAAGCTCCGAAGTGAAGTTTTCTTCTCTGGGAGAGTGGTGGACATGTACAGAGTAGGTGGAGGATTATCTCCTCTTCCTATTCGTCCATGCAGCTTCTACAGAAATCGTTTGTAAAAGCAGTAATTTAAGGGACTACCGGTAGTCTCGCAAAACAACAAGACCTATGACCGGCAACTTGTAACTGGTCAAATCGCAGCAACCTTCGGTGGCGTCATCTGAAGATCTTTATGATAAGACCAGTAATATGCTCTGTCCCCGTTTCGTTTCCAAACTTCTACCCCACTTGGTGCACCGCCTGCGTATCCTAGTCAACCGCCAACACCACGAGCTGCCGATCATGTAACTACGGGAATGGCGGCATTGTAGGCGGCGGTAGCGGATATGTGGACAATACGTTGAATTTTGTTCCAGCCACAACGGGGAATACTCAGCCGGCTGAAGGGATGCCATTTAAGTCAGCAATTGGTATTGTGCAGCCGCAGCAGCAACCGAGTCCAATGCAGTAACAATCTCAACAGGCGGGGTTTGACCCATTGAATGAGTTCACACAACTGTCTCCATGTAGTGATGGGAATGATCTGGACATTTCGTCGCCGCTTAGTAATAAGTTACTAGGTGGTGTAACTGATCAGGAAGAGATCCTGATCCAAGCAATACTCTCAACATTCGCCGAAGACATCCTCAAATCATTTACATCCGAAGGTCTAGACAGTAAAGAGGAATTCGATGAAAACTCCCATGATCTCTTCAATGGATTCGATTCAACACCACCGCCATCATCAGAGCCGACACGCCAACAAATTCCTACCAATCACAATAGCAATACAATTGTCACAAATATCAATTGCAATAACAACAAAAGCAATAGTTGTAGTAGTAGTAGTAATTTTCGTAAGAGATCCCCGCCAGTGAAATGCGAAGCTACTTCAACGTCGAGTAGTAATAGCATAACCGGTACGAGTGGTGACATAGACAGCGGTCTGTCATCGAATGTCGGTACTATTGTTTAAGACTATGCTGACATCGATGTCCGGGTTAAGATGGAGAATAACTTTCTAGACGATGACGAGCTGCCAAAATTTCAAATACGAATGAGTGCAAAGCAAGTATTGCATGCAGTGAAGCAATTACCTATTGATTGATACAGCACCACCACCATCGCCGCCTGATTGCCAGCCACAACGTTTGACCAAAGAGCAGCTTTTGCCTCCGACGCCGTCTGTGCATTTGGAGAATAAGAAACACATGTTTAGTCCTCAATTGCAGGAGTTATGTTTAAAGCATCTGACAGCGGTTGTGCGTGGTTTAGCTGGTACATTAAAATTGGATTTGGGTTTATTTTCAACTAAAACCTTGATTGCACCGAATCCGGATTATAGCGTTGAGGTGCGAACGCAAGTACATCAGTCATCCGATGAGAATTGGGATAATACGCTGGGGAAGCGCGTTTGGGCGTGCATATCTCTCGCACACGACCATAGTAAAATATACACAATATCAGGCGTCTAGCTTTCAAGGAAGTTTGAAGGAGGAACGTGAGAAAGGGTCAGCCGGTGCATACACAATGTCTGATTCAGACTCGAAAGACTCAGCGAGCAGTTCAACAGTGAATGGCAGAAGGAGACGTTTGAAGAATGGAAGCAAGATGTTGAAATTTGGCACTAATGTAGATCTCTCAGACAAGTGTAAGTGGCGACCGTAACTAGCCGAATTGCAAAAGCTCCCTGCTTTAGCTCGTGTGATATCAGCCGCATTTATGCTATCACATGTCGGCCATGTTATCCTCGGAATGAACACAGCCCAGCTGTACATGAAAGTTCCAAGTGGTCGGACGCCTGGTCATCAGGAGAATAATAATTTTTGTTCGATTAACATCAACATTGGACCAGGATACTGTGAATGGTTCGCAGTGCCTGACGCCTATTGGGGTGGAATCCATAATCTGTGCGAGAAGATCAATATAAGTTATTTGCGCGGGTCATGGTGGCCGGTCTTGGAGGATCTTTACAAAGAAAATATTCCTCTGTATAGATTTATTCAAAGACTGGGTGATTTGGTGTGGGTTAATGCTCTTTGTGTTCATTGGGTGCAAGCGGTTGGTTAGTGCAATAATATCGCCTAGAATGTTGGTCCGTTAACAGCGCGACAATATTAATTGGCTATACAGAGATACGAGTGGAATAAGTTGCAGAGTTTCAAAAGTATTTTGCCAATGGTGCACTTAAGTTGGAATTTAGCACTAAATAAACTATAAAGTGTCGGACCCTAAGTTGTTCGAACTATTGAAAATGTATTTGCTGCAGACTCTTAAGAATGTTTTTCACACTCTGGACCGTGTCAAGTCGAAAGGGGTTGAAAATAAATAATAATCAGTTCCACTAACTTTGAGCGAAAGAGAATGCATACATTTGCGTATGCATATTTGTTAAATATACAATTATATATATATATATATATATATATATATTTAAATTATTATTTAATATTATTATAATTTTTTTTTAATGTTTAAACTAAACAAAACAAAAGCAATCTAATTTTAATATTTCGATTTTCTTTGATCATATCCCCATATTTCCTTTATTTTTCTTCACGCACCACACCCGCACATCATTCATTCATACACACATATGTTTAATAATCTACATGTAGGCTAAGTCTAACAATTTTTAACTTCTCTTACTAAATTTCTTTATAAAAACCTAAAAAAAAAACAATATTTAGTTAATTTTTTTTTTATTTTTCTACATTAGTCTCCTTGTAACTCTACACACTTCTCCCAGCGATGCTCCCATCTCTCTAACCCGTCCAAATAGTACTTGGCGTTTTTCTCTGCAAAATAATTGTTCACGAAGGTGATCGCCTCCTCATTTGACGAATATCTCTGTCTTCCGAGCGCAGTTTTTAGATGAGGGAACAAAAAGAAGTCGCTTGGGGCTAGATATGGTGAATAAGGCGGATGGTCAAACCGTAATTCATGGATTTTCGCCATGGCAACCGCTGATGTGTGAGACGGCGCGTTGTCTTGGTGAAACAGGATTTTCTTTTTCTGCAAATGTGGCCGTTTTTCTGCAATTACTGCCTTCAGCTTGGCAAGTAATGATGCGTAGTATGCTCCTGTAATGGTTTTTCATTTTTGAAGATAATCGATTAAGATAACTCCTTTACTATCCCAAAAAACAGTCGCCATAACTTTCCCAGCCGAAAAAACCGTTTTTGCTTTTTTTGGAGCCGGCTCGCCCTTTGCAGTCCACTGTTTTGACTGAATTTTTGTTTCGGGCTTATAATGGTGTATCCAAGTTTCATCTACAGTTTTACGATTTTGGTCTAACGTAAGCAAACGCGGCACCCAACGCGCGGACAGCTTTCTCATGCCTAAGTCTTAATTTAATATGTAGCAAACACGTTCTTTGGACATTTTCATAACCCCTACTATCTCTCACACTTTAATTCGGCGGTCGTCTAATACCATTTGGTGAACTTTAGCAATGTTATCGTCAGTGGTTGCGTTCATCATCTCCCAAGCTCTTACGGCCACATTTAAATTCAGCTGCTCATAATCTCACTGTGGTAAATGATGGCGCAGAGTCCCCATACACAGAGTCTAATTCATTTTTGATTTGCGTAGGCGTATTGCCTTTCAAAAACAAAAATTTAATAACAGCTCGATACTCAATTTTTTCCATTTTCACAAAAAAACACTCACATCGACTCACTCAAACGACTGTCAAGTGAAAACTGCATCCAAAATGGCCGAAACTTCGGTAAGTAACTGTCAAAAGATGCACAACTAGCATTCACTAGCTTTTATTGACGAGTGCCGCTATCTTTACGTTGCGGTCGGAACCCTCGTATGTGAAACATTGTGTTTATTTTTTAAATAGTTTATAAATTACACACATTACATATATCTAAAAATGCTTAGTAGAAATATCAGACAAACGAGTTTCTTTTTAAGTAAATAAAAAACACTAATAATTAGACATCCTTATAGAAACTATGCAAACTGAAGAGCTTGTAAATCAGCGTCCTGCCAAGAGGACGTTTGCTTAACACTATGTTAAGTGGATACCTACTTTAGTTATCCCAACTCGGACAGTATTTTGTGGGTCTTAATCAAGATTGAATTGCGATTGTTTATTTTGATGATTTTGAATATATCGCGTACTTTACTCTAATTACTTTTATTTAATGAGTTGCGCAATTGTTATAATTGAACTCAGTTCCCTACGTCTCTTAAGATTTTCAAACGGCACTTCAAAAGTTGTCCATCTTTATACATATAGAAATGTTTTTGGGTCCTTCAAGACCAACCCAACAGAGGAAAACCGAAAAATGTTTAAACGAGCCAGGAATGACTGCAACGTCTTTCTTAAGGGTGTAAAACTCCAACACGACCAAAAATTGAGGCAGAAATACTACAATGCCCCAAAGGTAGCAAATATTTTTGGTCGTTCGTTAATAATATTAGAAATTCTGTCTCATCCTCTATCTCAACGGTCATTTGTAATGACATTCCAGCTGTCAGCTCTTTGGACAAGGCCAATCTGCTTTTGCTGCACACTTTGCGGCCAGCTCAACACTCGACTTTCGCACTGGTGTAGTAGCAAGAGTTCTTAAAGATCTTAACATTCACAAATCCGCTGGTCCAGATGGTATATCTCCCTTCCTTCTGAAGAAGTGTTCTTCCTCGCTGGCAAAACCACTGCGTAAGCTTTTTCATCAATTCCACTCTTTAGAACTCTTTCCGAGAAGGTGAAAAACAGCATTTGTCCAGCCCGTCGTTAAAAAAGGCGAATCTTCCTCTGTCTTCTCCTACAGACCCATTACACTTACATCCATTCTTTCCAAGGTCATGGAAACACTGATAAACTATCAGTTCATGAAATATCTCGAAGCACGAAAACTTCTTTCGGATCGAATGGCATGTTTCACCGAAAAGTGGAACCAAATCATACATCAATCTAGCAAAAGTAAGATAATTGCACTTGATATTTCTAAGGCTTTTGACAGAGTTTGGCATGAGGATCTTTTGTCGAAAATGCGTGCTTTCTTTGTTTTTTTTTTTTTTTTATAATTTGCGCGCGCACAAGGGATTTTGTACCCTTAAAATGTTCGTACACAGCGCGGGCGAAGGAAATTTAGGGAGGAAAAAAAGACAGGTACCGATGTACATTGTTTTTAAATGTTTGCATGTTATAACGACCAGGAAACACAGAGGCCGGCAGGGCATTCCATAAGCGAGTTGTACGGCTTAGGAAAGAGTACGTCCGAAAATGGGCTTGAGGGTATACTGATGAGCATTCATAGCGAGACGGGTGTTACGGTTGAAAGTTTGAATGGGCGGAATGCTACTGGCAATTTCAATGGAGCACTGGTGGTGGAAATAGCGATAAAACAAAGTGAGACAGGAGACTTTACGTCGATGTTCGAGGGTGTCAATTTATTGACTGATATTAGTATCACCAATTAGTTTTATCACACGGTTTTGAATCCTATCTAGCAGGTGCAGAGATGTTTTAGGAGCACCTGACCAGATGTGGGCATTGTACTCCAGTTTTGGGCGGATAAATGCCTTATATATTGTGGCCAGATCAGAGGGGGTAAAATATTTCTTACATCGCTTGAGGAAACCTAGACATTTCGCAGCATTTTTGGCGACATCGAATATGTGGTCATTCCAACGTAAGTTGTTACAGATACACATACCGAGAATGGAAAGCTTATCGGTTTCGACGATGCAAGTGTCATTCATGGATAATGGCTGGGTATATGAATTTCGCTTTAATGACAGCAGACAGCATTGAGTTTTGGAAGCATTAAATTCCACTCGGTTGATAGTTCCCCAGTTGGTTATGCTGTTAATATCGGAATTTAATGGGCTTAGCATACGCTGCCGCTCCCGTTCTACAGCCGAAGAGCAGGGGCGTGAGTCCGGGAACGAATATGAGAAGCAGAGAGTGCTGTCATCAGCAAAGGAATAAATTGGATTAGAAGTAGCAGACAAGAGATCGTTAATGAAGATTAAAAAGAGTGTCGGAGACAGAACGGAGCCCTTTGGCACACCAGCATTTATTTTGTGAATATCAGACTTGAAACCGTGCAAGACAACTTGAATTGAACGTTCCGAAAGGTAATTTCTAATCCATTGAAGAAGAGAGTCATCGATCCCAAGAGCACGCATTTTCGACAAAAGAGCCTGATGCCAAACTCTGTCAAATGCCTTAGAAATATCAAGTGCAACTAACTTGCTTTCGCCAGATTGATGTACGCTTTGGTTCCACTTTTCGGTGAGACATGCCATCAAATCACCAGTGGACCTGTTGCTACGAAAACCATATTGCCGGTCATTGAGAAGTTTTCGTGTTTCGAAATATTTCATGAGCTGACGATTTACCAGCGTTTCCATGACCTTGGAAAGAAGGGACGTAAGTGCAATGGGTCTGTAGGAGGATAGAGAAGAAGATTCGCCTTTTTTAGGGACTGGCTGGACAAATGCTGTTTTCCATCTGCTCGGAAAGAGTCCTAAAGAGTAGGACTGATGAAAAAGCTTACGCAGTGGTTTTGCCAGCGTGGAAGAACACTTCTTCAGAAGAAGGGGAGATATACCATCTGGACCAGCGGATTTATGCATGTTGAGATCTTTGAGTACTCTTGCTACTACACGAGTGCGAAAGTGGATTCGTCCCATTGTAGATTCGACGCACTCAACTGTAGGCGGGGACAAAGCACAATCTGGGAGTGTTGAGCTAGTCGCAAAGTGTGCAGCAAGCAGATTGGCCTTGTCCAAAGAGCTGACAGCTGGAATGTCATTGTAAATGAGCGTTGGGATGGAGGATGAGGCAGAATTTCTAATGTTTTTGACGAATGACCAAAAATTTTTACTGCCTTTATGACATTGTAGTATTTTTTGCCTCAGGTTTTGGTCATATTGGAATTTGACACGCTTAAGAAAGGCGTTGCAGTCATTTCTGGCTCGTTTAAACTTTTTTCGGTTTTCCTCTGTCGGGTTGGTCTTGTAGGACCGAAAAAACAATTCTCTAACCCTGACAGCCTCTTTACAGCTCGAGTCGTACTATGCCTTTTCTTTTGGTTTGATACTCTTCATCCGATGAGGGATAAAGCATCTCATTCCAAAGAGAATAGTTTCTGTGATCATGTCAGCAGCGGCACCCACGTCGTTATCGAGGAAACATAACGACCAGTTAAAATTCCTAAAGAAGTTGTTAAGTCCGCTCCAATTGGCTTTCTCGTATTGCCATACGGTTCTTTTAGGAATCTTTTCTCTAACTGTGTGGTGGGTGTACGAGAATTTAGCTGATATGACACAATGGTCCGTCGAGCCCAGAGGGGAGAGCACATCAATGCAGTAATTGTCAGGGCGAGAAGTTAAAAACAAGTCCAGGGTGTTGGCGGTATGACTATCAACGTCTGGTATGCGTGTGGGCTCATTTACAAGCTGGGTTAAGTTATTTTCCGCAGCGAAGATCTCAACACACCGTCCTTCGGGTGTTGTCTGTCCAGAATGTCGAAGCCAACCAGAATTTTGTATATTGAAATCGCCCGTAATCACGATTTCAGTATGAGGATACAGGGATACAATTCTTTGAATGGAATCAGACAGCGCATCAAACTCGTAGAAGGTCGAGTTGCTGTCCAGTTTGGGGCTTCTGTAAATAAAGCAGTAGTGGATAATTTGCTTACGGAGATGGAATTTTAACCACATGAAATTGAATTCCGGATTGGAACAGGGACTACATTGTGGTGGAATTTGGTAAGCTACATCACTACGCACATAAATGGCGAGACCGCGATGGGGAAAGAATAGTGGCACTAGTTCGTAGCCAGGTAGCTTCAGATCATTGTGGTCTGAGAGGTGTGGGCGGGGATCTACCTGTGTTTCGGTAAGTGCCAAAACAGCTGGTCGGTACTTACAGACGTGGACGTACGCAGAAAAGTGATTACTTTTTAGCCCGCGTATATTGGCTACGTCCACCCTGAATTCCCTAGACATAATCACAAGCAAACACAGTAAACACAAACACCGACGATACTAAGCAGGGCTGCGAAGTGAAAATTCTGACGATGGTTTACTGAATCAAATTGCTGTAGGTGTTATGCCCTTACAACAATATGAAACAGTGCACCAACAAAATTTTCACACACAACTCGCTATCCATCAGTTGTTACATACACTCAGTCACTGCCCGTATAATAAATACCGTAACGGCAGCGACCGAGTGCAAGCAACAGTACTAAGACCAGGAGCGGGAGAGGTGTAGGATTCCCACACTGTGTGATAATTTTTTATTTTTTTTTCTATGGCACTGCACTGCTTTTTTTTTTCACACGCGCGCGGTGGTTTTGGGTTTATTTTTTTTGAAGGTTATAGTGAGTAGGAAATAAAGAGCTAGGTAGGGCATTCTATAAGCGGGTTGTACGGCTTAGGAACGAATCACGATATTTTAGACTACGTCCGAAAGTGGGCCTGAGGGTATACTGATGAGCATTCATAGCGAGACGGGTATTACGGTTCAAAGTTTGAAGCGGCGGAATGCTACTGGCGATTTCTATGGAGCACTGGTGGTGGAAATAGTGATAAAATGGAGTGAGACACGAGACGTTACGTCTGTGTTCGAGGGTGTCTATTGTTTGAGTGATATTAGTATCACCTATGAGCTTTATCGCACGGTTTTGGATACTATCTAGCAGGTGCAGAGATGTTTTGGGCGTACCCGACCAGATGTGGGCATTGCACTCTAATTTCGGGCGGATAAAGGCTTTATATATTTAGGCCAAATCAGAGGGGGTAAAGTATTTCTTAGATCACTTGAGGAAACCTAGCCATTTCGCAGCATTTTTGACGACACCGAATATGTGGTCATTCCAACGTAAGTTGTCATTGACGCACATACCGAGAATGGAAAATTTGTCGGTTTCGACGATGCAAGTACCATTCATGGGTAATGGCTGGGTGTTTAAATTTCGCATTGTGCTTGGAAGCATTAAATTCTACTCTGTTAATGTTTCCCCAATTAGTTATGCTGTTAATATCGGAATTTAATGAGCTTAACATACGCTGTCGTTCCCGTTCTACAGCCGAAGAGCAGGGACGTGAGTCCGGGAACGAATATGAAAAGCAGAGAGTACTGTCGTCAGCAAAGGAGTATATTGGATTAGAGGTACTCGCATTAACATACCAAAACTACCCAAAAGCCTCTTCAAATCCTTCTAAGTATCTAAATTACCAGCTGGTGAAAGTACATCGTCTGTCCCAAGGAAATTATTTTGAAATACGAGTATTTCCACCGGCTACTCGTTTTTATTCATCAAATTATGGCCGCCCACATGTATGAGTGTACTGAAATAAATAACCACAAACTCTTGGCTTGTCCAAAAACTTCAAAGTCATAATCCCAGCTCCACTAAAAGCCTCCAAGGTTAACGAGCATAGTATCTACCAAACCTACTTACTTGTATACCCGGGCAATGGTAACGAGTAAAAGTCCATTCACGTGAATACTATTCCCAAAGTCCCCACACTTTCGCTCAGCCAGTCGTCATATGCCCGTTCTTTCCTCCATTATCCTTTACCATCACCGTCGTCACAGTAGAGTCTGCTGCCATGTTTATTTCATTCTGTATTTAAAGGTAACATTTCCCACATTAATCTTTATTTAAATTTAACCATCTAGAGTTGGAAACCAAAGTTCTATCCGTTCCACTGAGTGCTATTTCAACCCTAAACGGGTGAGGAAGAAAAAAATAAATAAATAAATATCCAACCCCTTGCTACTCTAGTGAGATGAGATCCTTGGAGAGAGGGGCAAATTCAGATTCCGATCCCATATCGGATATGGAGACTGAAGAGGCTTTATGTAATGAGTGGATGGAAGTTTTTCCGTTTATTTATCTTTTTCACTTTTACTTCTGGCTTTTTTGCTGGTCCCGTTTAATGCAATTGAAAGCAGATGATTTTAAATGGTAAATGGCAAGAAAACAGTTGAAAATGAGATGAAATGCAAAAAACGAGTACGGCATTCAGATACACCTACCGTCATTAATCCGCAGAGAGTAAAATGTAAAACCTTTCAGCAACCCGCATGTCTGTGGATGTTGAACACATTAATTAGGGGATGATGGTGTGGAATCTTTCCGAAAGTGGCTAGATTCTGCGGATGCTACAGATGCAAATAGGGGTCATCTCCAGGGAGCCGTTAACTTCAACTTTGCGCGACTTTGTATGAGTTTCGTATACGTTCCCGTTAAATAGCTTCGGGTATCTGAAATGTCTCTGGTGCATAACCTTTGAACGAGAGAAAAATTTGTCTGACATTGGATTGATATGGAGTAGATAGGACAACAAATTTTTCTGTGTTGCTGTGTTGAAAGTCAGCTCTGCACAAGGACAGGTTGTTGGGTGCATGAATTTCTCTACAACCAACCAAATCAAGTGTGGAACATGGTCGCCTTGCAGTATCTTTCCACATCACTAGATGACAATCTTATCGAATTTTATTCATAAAACGGATCTTTCAAGCGAAACTGCCAACAGATAGAAATACATCCATCTAACCATTCATCCGATAAACCAGCGATCCGCAACACTACGAGAAACATAAGGAGAGAGGAAGACTAGAACTAAAAAGCAAAACAACAGAGAATCCAACAGACAGACCACAAACTTTACTGTCCAGTGTTTGGTCGTCTATTTAGGTATCTGATGAAATGTTAAGGTTCCCGCCTGTCGGTCTGTGCCGGACCGTGAATCCTCCATTTGTGTGGTGGCTTTAACGGTTTTCTTTGTTTGTTTTTGGTTTTTGCTTTTTGCTTTTGCATGTGAGAATACTTGCACCTTCCACCTTGCACCGTGTGAATACGAAGTAGAGTTGAATAGAAAATAGTTGCAAGCCCTTGAGGTATAATTATCGACTTTGATTGTGTTGTTGGTGGCCATTGAAACGCGTCATTAAATAAAAGGTGGATGTGGTACAGTGTATCAGAAGATTACCTGATAGACAGCAGATATCTTCGAGAAATAAAAAAAAAAAATGGGAATCTCCCATCCAATCTAGGGCAGCAATTTAGTCCCAAAATTTAGTTAAATTAAGGTTCAATAATTCCGTGCATTTTTGAATTTCTGACCTCTTTACTGAAACAGCAACACTGCTCTTGTCAACAGGCATCTGTCAGTTGACTCCTGTCAAAATTTAAACTTGCTGCGTCAATTAGTTTGTGTTTGACAGCTATTTTTATCAGACTACTCACTAATTTGAGGAGAAAATGGAAAAAAGTGAATTTCGTGTTTATGCTTATTAAGCATTATTTCTTGCGAAAAAAAACCATTACCGAGACCAAGGCTAAGCTTGATAAATACTATGGGGACTCTGCACCATCGATTTCAATGGTAAAAAAGTGGTTTACTGAATTTCGTTGTGGCCGTACAAGCACTGAAGATGCCGAACGTCCTGGACGCCCAGTTGAGGTCTCTACACCCGAAACAATCGAAAAAATTCACGATATGGTGTTGGCCGACCGAAGATTGAAAGTGCGAGAGATTGTGGAAGCCGTAGGGATCTCGCATGGCTCAGTGGTTTCAATTTTGAATGATCACTTGGGCATGAGAAAGCTTTCCGCAAGATGGGTGCCGCGTTTGCTCACAGTCGACCACAAACGCAATCGTGTAACAACTTCACAGGAAGGTTTGGCGTTGTTTAATCGCAATATGGAGGAGTTTTTGCGCCGTTTTGTAACCGTGGACGAAACATGGATCCATCACAACACACCAGAGAACAAACAACAGTTTCTAAGGGTGAATCGGCGCCAAAGAAGGCCAAGGTGGGTTTGTCAGCCAATAAAGTTATGGCGACTGTTTTTTGGGATGCACGCGGGATAATCCACATTGACTACCTTCAAAAGGGAAGAACAATCAATGGGGAATATTATGCCAACTTATTGGACCGATTCAATGACGATTTGAAAAAAAAACGACCTCATTTCGCCAAGAAAAAAGTTCTTTTCCACCAAGACAATGCAAGGGTGCACACATGTGCAGTTGCCATGGCAAAAATCCATGAATTGGGCTATGAATTGCTCCCTCATTCACCCTATTCTCCAGATTTGGCTCCGAGCGACTACTTCTTGTTCCCAAACCTGAAGAAATGGCTTGGTGGAAAAAGATTTGACTCCAATGATGAAGTCATCTCGTCATTTTGAGGACCTCGACAAATCATTTTTTTTGGAAGGGATAAAAAAATTGGAGAAGCGTTGGACAAAGTGTATAGAGCTCAACTGAGACTACGTTGAAAAATAAAATTATTTTTTTATCAAAAAATCTGTTTTAATCCAAAAGTCAAGGACTTATTGACCCGCCCTCGTAACTATGCAATTGTAGTTACAACGCCCACAATATCCACACAGGAACTATGGGTCTGGAAAGAACGCATCTAGGGTTTTACATGTTTAAGGAGTTTCACACCATAAAATTAGAGTGAGCTGAAATACCGAGAATTTGTCTTTTTGTGGCAAATTCAATCTCACCATATAAACTGGAACAATTGTGCAACCAAGACATAGTTGCTGCAGACATAAGCTACGAAAGGACACAATTCGATTCTAATGGCCCTTACGGCTAAAGATGACTGCACGCCCCCCAAGAGTTTCAAACGTATCCTTCGCGTTTGAAGGGAACGGTCGAGCTTGATGCGCCCAAAGCTGCTTTGCGAATGCATACTATCGACCGTCAAAGCGCACGGTCTCGTGATATACTCGTGCATAATTGGGGAAATAAGCCCCGGAGATCAGATTGTTCTTCGAGGTCATTGCTCTAGCAACTAAATGACGAAATTGTCCATTCTAATTATGTTCGCCTTATTGTATAAAATTTCGTTTGGACAAAATTATATGTACTCGGACTCTGGTGTTCTATACAAGCGAAGGCAAGCCCTCTCAAACACCCGAATCTTTTCCAATAAATTTCTGTCAACCCCACGGGACATCCAAATACAAGCATAGGCCGGATAAGGACCATTTAGCTGATTATATTTACCCCTACATCGAGTTGACTACTATAAAACAGTCTCTTTATAAGAGCAAACACATCTTTTGCTCTGGACAGAGTAACATCTATATGTTTATTAGAATACAGATGTTGATCTAGCCAGATCCCAAGGTTCCTGACTACATAAAACTTTCGCCAATTCTTTCTGGTATCCGCAGAGGCCCCAGACAAAGGCGTCCTAAAAAGCATGGTTTCCGACTTCTTCAACTTCCAGTTATCGAAATATCGGTTAACCATATCGAAGTCACGTTGCAAGAGCGTATTTATGACCTCCATCTTTGGACCTAACCTGTACTCGATCAAGTCGTCTGCGTACGCAATGGCAAGGTGAAGCGAGTTCACAAGATCGCTTGTGTAGATATTGAATAGGATTGGCGAACTAACCGCAGACCATTTTCAATATCAAATACTCCAGCAGAAGTCACATCGTCATTCTTCACGATGAACTGTCTAATGGTGAGCATATCAAAAAGAATGTAAGGCAGTGGTTTACTTATGCCCAGCCTGTTTAACTTGAAGAATAGTCCCTCTAACCATGCGGTGTCGAACGCCTTCTCCAAGTCAATCAGGCAGAGACCCGTGCATTGTTTCTTGGTTTTGTTCCACTGGATATCAGATACCAGTGATCAACCGGGACTATATTTTTGTCCTCAACCCAGCTAGTCAGGACTCTATTGATCACCCTTTCGAATACCTTCATCCTGATGTGTCTTTATTCTTTTTGGGAATTGGATGCACCACCGCTGTCTTCCAATATGTTGGATGTTGGATGTTAGATAGCGGGCATTATTCAAAGCATTGTTAAACAGTGTGGTGTAAATGTCCACCGCTTCTAATGGGCGATGTCGAAGCACAATGTTCGGTATCCCATCCGTACCCACTGATTTCGTGGGTACTGAAGATCGTTTGGAGCTCTTCCTTCGAAATGAATTGGAATTGGCGGTGACATTATTTGCCATGTTTTCGTCATTGAACTCGGTGAAACCTGGATTCTCGAATCCCCAGTTCTCCAATTCATTTCGAAGGTAGCAATTGTGCAAAAGGACGGAAAACGCTCCTATATATCCGCTACTGCGGATCTTATACCACAAAGAAGTTGTCTTCATCGACAGCTTCTCCTGAATCTATGCCTGCTTGTTACCAGTAATTGTTTGCTGCTTGTCGTTCGAGTGATCTTAAGTCATGGAGGGTCCTTTTGATCGTTCTTCCGAAACATTTCATTTATTTGCAGGAACATATCCGGGTTGCTGGTGTTTACAGCCCGAATTTTGTTGTTCCAATACAAACTTACAGAAGCCCTGTAATTTTCTTTTATTGGAGGTTTTTGATCGACGACTTCAGTGTCATTATCTTCGGGTTATGTCTGTCAGTAAACTGCCTGTACAAGGTTATTAGTCTCGACAGCAACCTACTCTTGTATAGGCGTGAACAGTTGCGTTGCGGAAAGAGTCTTCATTGTCAATGTATCGGTACCGAGGTATTGTGCTGTCCATCGTTCGTTTGAGGGTCTCGTCCATTTGTTTGAAGTGCCTGTCAATGTTTCCATTGGACAGGTGGATAGAGCGAGTTTGAGGAGAGTGCTCTCGTCAATGTCCTGGAGATTACACATCTCCACATCCCCCTGTAATTGCAGGAATACCTATAAACAAACTCATCCAATTTCACAATTTCGTTGAGAACCGTTATTTCGGTACTGACACAGCAATGGTCACTGTCATACACCATAGTCTGTAGACAGTTTATAGTTTGTTGGTTCGTGTAAGTCAGTTGTATCCGTACGTCGAACAACAGATAAGAGCCGTGTCTGGAAAATGACGGAAAAAGCCGTCGCTTTTAGACCGAGTCGGTACATAATATTGTGCCGGCCCAACCAATTGAGTAGCAGGTTCCCTCTAGTGTTTGGTATATTACTTCCCCAATTTCTGTGTTTCGTGCTAAAATCTCGGCCCATTATGAAATAATTCTCCTCCGATTCTAGCCTTAGGAATCGAAAAAGTGTCTAGAGTTCTGAGATAAATAAGGTGGATTGAGTAGCTTTAAGTGCATAGATACATAAATACCATGTACAACCGCTTTTCACTACGCAGGGGGAAGTACACGATACATGCTTCCAGCACCTGGAACCTACGCACTACACGGCTGTACACTCTTTTAAATCGCAATCCTTTTTTAATGAAGATCGCAACGCCACCTCCTTGTACGGAGTAGCTTTGCTTCATTCACCAAAAGCACGTCAGGGGCTTGATCTTTGAGCAACTTAAAAAGTATGGTTCTTCGTTCTATCCCTATCAGTGAATTTACATTCAGCTCAAGGACTTTTAGGGTTCGCTCCGCAATGTTCGTACCCATTATGACTGGAGTTGCGTTGGGCCCGACAGCAACGCATAGATCTGATCCACGCGCGTGGTCTGCTCTTGTATCTGACATTGTAACTGAGCCATCTGCCCCTGGATAGAGAGCAAGATAGCCAGCATGTCAGGCAGAGCTTTCGGTGCTCGAAGTGCTGTAGCCTGACAAGAAACCCTCGCTTTCTGTACCGTGCTTCCCTGACCTGCCGTCATTTGGCATTTGGGCGTAGGTAATTTCGGGAGTAACTCCTGCTATGTGAGTGAGCACTGGTGGTCGTTTAACCTCCGCCTTTTGCTGCCGAGCCAGATTTATTTTCTTTATTGACTGGAACTCTACAGGACAACCCCGATAACCGAAGAAAGAAAAAAAGGAAAGCCGGATTAGAACCCGCACCCGCTAGTTTGTCGTTCAGGCACACTTGTACTGGGCTAACTGGAGCCCTATGTGTGGATTGTCTTTGCTATAATTTCAAGATAAGAAAGCCGAAACACGTCTATTCCTTACGTGGTCTGTGTACGATTGCAAATGCATTCTCTGTGTACGATAAGATGGAACATGCCTATCAACGCGGAAGATGCTGCGCGACTGCTCTATAATATCTGGTCGGGAAACCTAAAGATGCAATCTAAAAGAAAAAGGGTGATTTCGATAACGCAATTGTTGACGGCATGTGTAAATCGGCCAGAGACAAGGCGTCGACGAATCACTAGTTTTGTGGATTAGAGCAATGCTGGTAAGCAAAACTTTGACTGCAGGTACTGCCTGCGGCCAATATGTAAACAAGGCAGCGTCCTGTTTCCGTTATTATGATGTACTATACAATGGTCGACTCTCTGCTTAGTGATCTTCATAACTCTAACTTTTACGGCCATGCATGTGCATATGATGAAGCTTTACTTTCTGCCGGATCACGCTCTAAGACACAGGCAGCCCTGTGTAATCCTGTGTAATCCAGAATTTTCGCTCTAGAAATCTGATTTCAGTCAATCCTCGCAAAATTGAATTTGTTCTCTTTACGAGAGAGAGAGAGGAAGCTGGCTGGCCTGCCTCATTTAGTGCTGATTTAGGCATTACCATACTTTCAACAAAGCTTAATAAATATTTGGGTATCGTTGTGGATAGCAAACTCCTTTGGACTAAACATGTCACGTCGAAAATCTTCACGGCGCAGTTGGTTTTCTACCCTGCCACCAAAATAGGTAGATAATAAGCCGTATCACATCCTGTGCGCTGTCCAGATATTAATATCATGGGCTTTAGCCTCATCCTTTTGCGTATATCTGAGATATTGTTACATATTCGGCATATTGTCTGATGCGATCACACCTTGCATTATGTTGCGAAATGGTTTTGGTGACTGCTAGCTTCAAAACCGATCTGAGGTGCGGCGTTGATGTGTTTTTGGAAGACGAGAAGACTAGATTTTTCTCTTGAAAACTTGAGCTTGTTCTGCAAGCGAAAATATACGCGACTCTTATGACAATGAAGTATATTATAACAGGTCGGTGGACTGACAGCCAAACTGCGTTTAAGGTCTTTCTGGATCCGTACACTACTTCCAAGCTAGTTTGGCTCCTTTGAACGCCGTCAGAAAGCTGAATTGGTTCTCTGATTACAATGGGATTGCGGAAAACGTGGCAACATCGCAGACGAACTTGCAAGATAAGGCTCAGGACCCGAACCTGCGTTAGAATAGCCGGCGTCCTTGGTTGGTGTTTCTATTGACAGTGAGTATAACTGCAGATGACATGACTATAGAGCTTCAGCGGCTTCAGTGCAATCCCTTAGTGGTAAAAGCTGCGCATTGACATGCTACGCCTTTGCTTATAACCTAAGTGCGCTGGGAGAAAGTAACAAGACATCCTGAGACGCTGGCTGTGAGAATGATGACAATACAGTGAAGCACTATTAATGTGAATTTCCAGCCTACACCCGCTTTAGGGTCCGATAACTCGGCGTTGATATGGCTGCTGGTGCTGGTACTGTAGGCATTCACCACTGAAGCATTTGCTCATCTATCTACTGGACCAATGCATAGTCTCTCCCTCTCAGTGTGCTATTAGCGTTGTCATTTTGCCTACAGTGAAACCCTACGATATTTTGCGGACTTTAAACGGTGGGAGAGGAAGGCCATCATTTAGGGCAACAGCATTGAGTGCTATTCTAGCAGTAGTTGGAATTGGTTAGGTAAGGTTAGGTTTGCGGGGTGATATGGTATCTGGAACTGAAAGCGCCTATACATCATTTGCGTAGACCCATTGTGATGCCCGGACGGAGCTATTGGAGGGAATGGGAAATGTATTGCCGTTGCTGATTGTGGTTTCCACTTTACGTCTCACGTTGGTTGACATTTGGTCTTTGAGTTGGTTTCAACCATTCTGTTGCATCCTCGAATCTGAAAAGAGATGTTAATGAAACAACAGCTAGCTCTGAGAGATCATGGAAGTAGTAACTTCCAAAGATATTTGTCTTAAATTACTGAGGCTGGGACTTTGACACAGAAAGTGGAACGGGTAGCGGTTCTGAAACGTAAGAACCCTACTCGACTTATAAGAAAAAAGTATTCGGTATGCTAGATCCTTTTAACTTGCAACAGCATTCATGCGGTGTGGTTGTGGTGAGAACTCTTTCCCAACTAGAAGCACTGCCTTAGATTTAAAGTAGCGCTAATGCCAATATCACGGAGAGACCTTATACGGGTACCATGTGAAGACTTGGAGGTAGGCCAGATTCAAAGGCAGAGTAAGAAAGGTCAGCATTATACTCGTATGTAATTAAGTGCAGAAGGAAACATCGAATGAGGATGCGAAGGACAAAGCAAATAGCCATCTAAGTGCCTCATAAAACTTAATGCCACAGTGCTTCCTTCCACGAGGGCACATGGTGTTCTGCTGATTAAAACACAGGCGATAAATGGAAGACACGCATCTAGTATTCTAGACTCCCGCATTATATGAGGGGCCAACAATAGCTCAAATGTTAAGGTACGAATGCGAATATCAAGGGCATTGCGGGGGACAATGGTGTTGCTACCAGGAAGTCGTAAAAAATGGCATTTCTGATGAGCAAGGTTTCACAAGGCAATAAACTTATAATATCCGGCGGGTACTTACAGCCAAACAGGTGATGTATACTGCTGATTCATATCATCTCGTTAATATACCACCGGACACAAGTTCACTCAGTCCGGCAGGCCGCCAAGAATGGTCAGAAGGCTGTGCCTATAGCGAATAACATCACAACGTCATGCAGAACGTTCCAGCCAGAATTTTCGAACCTACCCTACTGAAACAACGGAATAAATGAAAAACTTACTTAAGGTGTAGTAGGGATGCGTAATTGGGAGCAGCTGGATAGGGCTTCAGAGGTCCGAAGACCGTGCCGGTCTGTGAAAGAAGCATGAGAAAATGAAAGTTAATAGAGTTCCGTTTACGAGTCAGTGACTTACCTCTTTTTTTGTTGCCCTAGACCACGTAATAAGATTTTCCACGTAAACCGCTGGAATTTTGTTAAAAATGACTGACCCTCCGGCAATGTAAGAACCCTACTGCCGCGAGGCAACAAGTAGGCCGCGATGCGGATGGATTTATTTTTGACGATATAATAATGGCGAAGTGTAGACAAGCATAGATACGCACGAGATGGGATACCTACAGTAAAAAGATATTAACGTTCCACCTGGAGCGACAACGCAATAGAGAAAGACCTCACCATAGGGTGTTGGAAGGGGACTACATCTGGAAGTCCGTAGCTGAATCAGTTTAGGAAAAACCTACACTATTTGGTGAGGTTTCTTGGCTGACACCCAAGTCCATCTCGAAACTGTTAGTAAGTGTTTTATGTTTTCTCCACCTTCATCTACCCTGATGCATAATTTTAAGTCACCTTTTCCTTTGAGTATTAGTCAAAGTTGCTGGAGAATCTCTTAAGCTTTCAGGTCTTTGTTTTTTGTTCGACAAACTGGTAGCTTTTATTTTATTAAGTGAATTTATTTAATTTGAAATAATTGGAGTTGCCATGAACCTTTGCCCTACTGAGGTCATAGTTTCCGTGCTGTTAATTCTCTTAACCGATTTTGGTTTGTTCTAGTTGCTCGGTCGAAGGTGGAGTTCCCTAAACTCATAGATTTTAAGATTCCCTTTTTTTTTTTAATAAAAACTAACAATGTCCAGCTAACTTTTTTTTTACGGCTGGTTCTGAGTAGAACCTCCTCAAACATCTGTATTGTTAGGACTTTCTATATTTGTAACAGAGTAAAATATGTTTTCCCATTACTCCCAACTGCGGGGTGATTGATTTGGAACTGTTCTATAATTTGAATTGGGCCAGCACCGCAACAATCAAATTCGTAGGGAAGTGCTTCCCTTACCTCCCAGGGATGGTCGCTGGTAACTGCAACTCAGGCTAAATTGGCAAGGGCATGCTCTACCAGTGGCATTATACTGGCCTACTCTATCGTAGGGCTCGCAACCCTGTATGGAGGAGATAAAAAAATGTGACGAACCACGATTAAATGGACCCTTGAAGACGTTTAAAGGACAGAGACCGTCAGATATACACGTGGAATGTTCGGACCTTTAACAGAGCATGCGCAGCGGAGGCCCTTCACTGATATCAGACAGATATCACCACTATCCAGGAAGTTAATGGATTGGGCCGGATATACCCGAATGTATACCATTGTGATTATTATAGGGAAACAGCGTTTATTCGGATGCGGGTTTACCATATGCGGCAGTCTTAGGCAAGAAGTCTTGAGTTTCCGACTCATTAGTGAACGTCTTATGACAATTCGCCTCAAGGCTAAATTCGCTAACATAAGCCTAATATGCGCCCATGCTCCTACGGAAGACAAGGACAATGCCATTAAAGGATGTTACTACGAGCACCTCGACAACATACTCGTATACGAGTGTGATAATGTCCGAAGTGTGATGTTCAGATCTTATTAGGTGATTTTAACGGCAGAATAGGAAACGATGACATCTATGGTAGAACAGTGGGGAAGCATAGCCTACACGATTCGACGTCTGGCAATGTACTTAGGCTTATTGACTTTGCGGCGGGGCGAAATATTACTATAGCAAGCACACGGTCTCCTCATCTCAACATACGCAAGGAGACAAGCGCGATCTCTGGATCATTAAACGCTATATCAAATTAATCATCTTGCGATAGGCATAAGGCACACCTCTAGTTTCTGGACGTCCGAAAGGTCCGGGCAGCCAACATTGACTCGAATCACGACTTTCTTGCAGCCAATGTGCGTGAGTGCGGATTTCTCCAACGTCATAACAAAAAAGAACTACTGCAAAAAGACATAATGTAGAAAAAATGCAATGGTAAGAAACTGCCAGAATCTTCTTCGAACGCGTATTCCGAAATATCTATTCCACCAGCATCAAGTACCGAAGACCAGTGGCAAAGCTGCAAACATGCCATCAGACGCCTTAACTGATGTGCTGGGTTTGATCCAACAACCAGCAAGAAACCTCTGGTTTGATGAAGAACAGAGACAGGATGATCATCGGATTCTCCAGAAGAAGAAAAAATAGCACGAGAAGCGAGCGATCGAAGTTATTGAGACGATGTACTTCAGGAATAAGAAACACCTGTCAAGGCATTAAGACTCGTACAGTAGCCTGTAAAGATGAAGAAGGTAATCTTGTAGTAGAGTCACAGTCGCCGCTGAAATTATGGAAAAACTTTTTCTACAGACTGTATAACGGCGAGAAAGCCCAAAATCCCGCCGTCAGCCAGTAACGCCGTCAACTTAGACGATGATAGCGAAAATTTCAGCTCACCTGACCAAAGTGAATGCAGGATAGCAATATCTAAACTGGAATCCAACAAAGTAGCTACACCTGGCGGTTTACCGGCAGAGATATTCAAAGCTGCTGCAAATGACTTTGCCGATAGAATACACCAACTCATTTCTCAGATCTGGTCAGAAGAATTTATGCCTGATGAATGGAATCTCGGTGCTATTTGCCCGATCCACAAAAAAGTAGACCCACCCAACTGCGCCAACTATAGAAGTACGGTCTCTTTAACATTGCATACTACCTTGATCAAAAAGTTCTCGGAATGAATTCAGAAAATTGGAAATACAAGTTCATTCATCTAAATCTATATTGTGCCCTTCAGAGCAATCCCCATCGACTGCAACACACTTATGCCAGCGCTTGATCCAATCCTCGAAAAATTTTTTATATTCGGTCTTCGGTATGTCCATCAGTGCTTCCTGCGATATTTCCATTACTTCCTCTCGGCTGCTGAAACATTTTCCCCGTTGTGGTTTTTCAACGCGATTGAATAGAAAGAAGTCACAGGGAGATAAATCAGGGGAATTCGGTGGCTGTTGGATGGTATTTGCTCCATTTTTCGTCCAAAAATTACGAATAATGATGGCACTGTGCGACGGTGCATTATCATGGTGCAAAATCCACGAGTTTTCTGCCCACAATTCTGGTCTCTTTCGGCGAATTGTTTCACGCAACCGTCTCATATCGGCCAAATAATACTCTTTGTTTACTGTCTGGCCTTCTGGCAAAAATTCAAGATGCACTACACTGTTGTAATCCATGAAAACCGTGAGCATTGCCTTGTTTTTTGACTGAAAACGACATGGTTTTCTTGGTCTCGGCTCATTTGGTGAACGCCATTCACTTGCCTGATGTCTGGATTGCGTGTCGTACTCCACGTCTCGTCTCCAGTAATGATCCTTTTGATGAATGTGGGATCGGATTCAGCCTCGCAAATCATCTCTTTTGCGACGCCAACACGGTCTCTTTTTTGCATGAAATTGAGGTCTTTTGGCAACAACTTTGCTGCTACACGACGGAAACCCAAATCATTAACCAAGATGTCTTGGACGGATCCATAGGCAATGTTCAAGTCCTCCGCTATCTCTCTGATGGTTAATTTGCGGTTATTGATCAACAATTCTTTTACTTCATCAATTTTTTCGTCGGTTTTCGATGTCGATGGTCTGCCACTGCGTTCATCATCTTCGATTGACTCACGACAACTTTTGAACCGCTTGTGCCACTGGTAAACGACCGTTTTCTTTAGAGAATCGTTCCCGAAACACTTTTCCAACATTTCCAACGTTCGCGTACCATTAAATCCGTTTTTTACCCAAAATTTAGTACAAGTTCGTTGTAAAAAATCGCCAACACATACAGAGACAGATGTACTCTTGGCTACGTAACTTTTGCAAATGTCAAGCTATGACGCAAAGATTTAGAGGGATTATCAACAACAGATTAACTAACATACCAAAAAAACAGAACTCAAATCGGAACAATGGGAGCGCCACCCGGTGGGTGTGGCCGGGAACTTTTTGATCAAGGTGGTAAATCTCCTTCATCAACAACCTGATTGGTCTCTATCAGTGTTATCTCAGACTAGAAAAGTCCACAATCGACCAAATCTTCACATTTCGACGGATTCTGGAAAAAAACCCAAAAAGTCCAATTCGATATCTATTATCTTTTCATCGATTTTAAGGCCGCATGGGACAGCATTTATAGAGACGAGCTATATAGAACTATGTCTGGTTTTGAGATCCCTGCCAAACTCGTCCATCTGAGAAGAATGACGATTGAGAGCGCTCCCTGCTCCATCAAAAGAAAAAAACTTGAAAGAATTGTGCAAAATTCACAAGAGAACACTGGAGGCACAATCTATCAAAAGTCTGTGGAACTACTAGCGTACACCGATGATATGAGTATCAAAGTAGTTCGCTAGTATTGAAAAGGAAGCTGCCAAAATCGAGTTAGCGATAAATTAGGACAAAACCAAGTACATGCTGTCGACAAGAAGGGACACACAACATAGACGAATTGGACTGATCGTTACAGTCAACAGCTTTAGTTTTTAGGTAGTGAGGTATTTTGTCTTATTTGGCTCTACTATAAATTCTTCCAACAACACCTCATCAGAAATGAAACGAAGAATCACTCTTGCCAATCGCGGTTTCTTGGGTCAAAGAAGGCAATTGAATAGTAAGGCCCTATTCCGAGCAACTAAGAAGACTCTATATAATTCCTTGATCATCGCAGTCCTATTTTGTGGCGTAGAAGTATTGACTCTCATCCTCAGTCGTTGCGAGGGAAAAAGTTTTCGAAAAACATTCGGTCCCGTTTGCGTTGACGGGCTTTGGAGGAGAAGATTTAAAGGCGAACTATATGAACTAAATGAGGACATCGGCCTAGTCAGGAAATTGCGTATCGAGTCTAACTCTGAGGCTCAACGTAGTAGATATAGACCACAACTTAGAAGGCACGCAGAAGTATCAGGGGATGTCAACCGACTTAGAGTGCGCCACTGAATCCAGTAAATTGTGGATCACCCAGAACGGCGTCAACTATTAAGTATTTCTTCAAACTGACGAACTATCTCGTGGAAGGTTTTTTATTAGATGCGCCGCAATTCGTCTCTAAAATAAAAGGACCTGCTCTGTTCTGTTCTGTTCAAAGACCACTCCATCATATATTTTACGCTTATCAATGAACGGCAATGTTTCGTAGCATAGTACATTCCAACAATACTGGCAGAAACGCAACTGGACTCGCACCTGTGCAAAAGGTGAATAAGACAATTAAACAGAATCCGCGACAGAGCGTAAGGAAGATAAAAAAAGACTTGCATGTATCGGGCCGGAGCATTGGCTGGATACTGAAAAATGAGCTCCAGGTCAAACCATATGGAAGCGAAGGGGTTGAAGCACCTTGCCGTTAGTGGCGCATTCCCACATGTCGGCTTCTTTGACGAGAAATTTTCCATGCTTTGGCAAATCGCAAGCAATCAATACGATCGGGTTTGCCGAACGGGGATTTCATACCAGAATTTGAGAGCTCTAGTGGCTCGGATAGCGACCAGATCGTAAAAGTTACTTTCCGCAATGATGTGGGTCGCTGTGTTGGCCGAAAGTCGTACTCTACTGGTATTGTTGGCCGCATCGAGATCAACGCAACTTAATATTGCGAGCGAGTACTGGAAGGTACATCGAAGCCCTAAGCACGTAGGTGATTCGGGTCGATAACATTCACGTTCATGCAACACTCCACACCGTCTCACAACGCACTGCCTATCGGCTGAACAAAAACTCAAACACTCACCAGATACAAATTGAAATAAAAATATTCAAAAATTTTAATTTAACGATACTTTCAATTGGTAACAATCGCAGCAGGGTGCACTCGCATAAGCCTATAGTAAACTGTCTGACTCACTGTATTTCAAAACCATTAAACAGCGACATAACCAAAATCCTTCAATGACTATTAGTCCACATGCCGAATCTGCAGAAATAAACACCAAATGTGTGGAGAAAAGGTAACTTTTCGAATGTGGATCGTATGTGGAACATAAACGACTAACTTGGATTCCATTGGAGTTTCCCGCGTTATTTCTCGCCCAATGTAACCATGAATGGAATCCGAGTTGGCGCAACATCCAACCACATCAACCTCGGATGCTGTATTGCTCTGTGTATGAGATAGTCTGATGCTGCAGGTTGTCTTCCAACCTCCACTTGAAGATAGATTTTCGCGTAACGTCAATTTGCTCAACACCAGCCTCATAGCCTTGTGGGGGATGTGTTGCGAATGCCAATTCAGTCTCAACGGGAATCCGAACGCGGGTGGTTTGTTTTCGTAGATGTCGAGCTCCCTGTACCATATTGACGACTATACCTCAGTGGCGGAAAGAGATTTTCGTTTCGTAGTATCTTATCACAAAAGTGAGGTGAAATATAAATAATTCAACAAAAAAGTGTTGAAAAAATAAAATAAATATATAAAAATCCCCTAATAATAGTGTTGTGTGTTGGAAAAAGTGAAAAGAAGAAGAGAATCCTTTTTTTCGGCTCTAAAGTGGAAGCGGATACGGATATTTTCGAGGGAATCTTATAAATTTCGTTCCAAGGTTGGTGGATACTTTGTTTCTTCGATTTGCACATCTTTGTTTTTGTTTTTGAATTTCAAATGATTTTCGCTGATTTTTTGACGTTTATTTGTGAATATCATTGCTAAGTCTATTTCATTTTGGAGGGGCGGTTGTTAGACGGCTGGCATTGGGCGCCCTACCTCGTGGGGGTTGACTGGGGGAGGATTGTTTTATTTGCCCAACAGCTCTGTTCAACTTGTGGAAAGTATTTATGAGAGTTTTTTGCTTTGAGTCTTGGTGAATATTTTATGAACTTTGATTGGAAAATTCAATGAAACAAAGGTATGAGTAGATGTTGGTAAAAATTGTAACAGAAAAGGCGCATTCAAAATGGCCTAGAGTTGGGCGGGCTGGAGCTGGAGCTGGAGCTGGAGCTGGAGCTGGAGCTGGAGCTGGAGCTGGGTGATGTATCCACCCTTGGGCAAATTGTGGATATGATGTTTACTGCTGCCAGTTAAATACTTCGTAATTGAGAGCGAGTAAGTTTTTTCCGTGTGTGATTAACGCGATTAACATAAAATTTACTCCCTCCTGGGACACATGTGGAATTTACGAGAGTACGAGTGTGTACGGGTATTTCATCACGGATGTGTGGGCATGAATGGCTTGGTTATTGCATACCATGCATCGGTGGTGATTTATAGTGCCACACGATGGGGTAATTAAAGTGAGTAAATAGTGACGAACTTAATTAAGTTCGTATGTAGGAGAAATTCTGTAAGCTCCATCCGGGGGTATTTGTGTACCGTGTACCGTGTACGGTGTACGGTGTACGGTGTACGGTGTACGGTGTACCGTGTACGGTGTACGGTGTACGGTATACGAGTATTTGTGTTTCAAATTTGCCCTGGGGTGCGTTGTTGGTAACAGAGTTGAAATGAAATTCGTTAAATACAAATATATCGACATGCGAATACCTTTCAACCCCTTAGTGCCTTAGGGGACTATACTTTCATGACTGGTAGTAATTGGAAAATTGACTAGAGATTGTGTTGTATAATCTCATGTGGATTTTTGGGTTTTCCATTCTCTTGAAGTGGCTGACAACGACCTAGATGTAAGTATTTTCTTCCAAGAGGGAAGTGTCGTGTTGGTTGGGGTCTAGACTTTTACTTTTTTTTTATCATTTTAAAGTATTAACCGTCCTTAGAGTGGTATTAAGGATGTATCGAGCAGTAGACTTAGGTGTAGTCAATCTTCTGAAAGCTTGTAATTTGTGCTTTAGAAAAGATTTGACTTTAGAAACACAGATTCCAGGAAATACCATTCCGTGGTGCCAACATGACTCTTTAAGTTTGGAGTATTGCAGAGGGAAGTATAGGTTGTCAATGATTGAGGGATAGACTGTTGATGCTGCCCTAGAGGAATAGTAGAATCGCAGAAGTGATCTTGGCTCTAAAAAGCGATCTTTGCAAATGTCTGCTCTAAGGAATAGATCTGTCTTATATCTTACTAGTGATAAGAGAAAAACGGAGAAGAGCCCGTGACTTCTATATTTAATATTCACCTGAAGCGATAAGAGTTGAACTGACTCAAAATAAGGTGGATTATATTCTCATCCTATGCCCAACTTTCCACCTATCCCCTTGACATTGTTCAAGCTTTTACCATCGGATGGATAGGATACCAAATGAAATTTGCTTTGCTTGGCATAAGCACTGGAAAGAAAAACCATATTCTTTATATTATACTCGAACCTATTTCGGTATTGTTCGTGCCACGGCCTTCGACTTTGTGCACTTTTACATGTTTTAATTGCCCCTTTAGCTTGTCTAGGATATTTAAAATCTGATGACTTTGCAGGTGTTCCGATATTTTCCATTTTTAGGTCGAACACATGCGAGATTACTTATAACAAGTTACTTTCATACTCCTCTCTAAAGCTTTTCCAAGCAAATGTTGGTTCACTTATAAATGACAAAGGACTCCTGTCACTTTTATCTATTTTAGTAAGATTTACTCTATATATACGTCGTGTGGAAAGTTCTGCATGAATTTTGAAAGAAAAATTTTGATTTGAAGATCGTCTCTCAAGTAAAGGTTGAATGGAGGAAGCCTTAACAGCAGAGCGCCTTTGACGTAAAGCTAAGTACCACATGAAGAAGAAGGTAATTCGGCGTAGTGCTAGGTTTGATAAGCGTAATATGAAGACATTAGCTACAAGCTACACAAGAGAAACATCAAATATGTGTGAGAACAGGATCGTCTATATTATCACTAAAAGTTAATAGATTCCTCGATACATTCAACAAGGTCAGTCTTAAAGTTTAAATCTTCCGCCTTCAAATATAGATGAAGGTTATCAAGCTAATGACCAGATCAAAATATAAAAGTCTATCGTTGAAAGAAAAGAGTTCTACTTTGCTTAAGGTTGAGCTGTAGTCTTGGGTGAAACTGGGCTCTCCATTTATTATATCTTGATCTCTTGACCTACACACATTAAACTGGCTTTAGTCCCTTTCCATTTGAGCACGATATCTTAAGATTTTTTGTTTTTAAATCGATGTCATCCCGGAATGGATTCGAGCCGTCAGACATGTCCTTGCTATCGGAGCCAATGAATTTAAGCCCTTCTGACCAGGTCTATGTCGCCGTATAGACTATATTGTCAGTTGTTCTATGTTCTTTTCCAAATTTCCATTATGCAGACAGGACCGAAAATCACTTTGTACGTTCAGCTAATCATTCGGTTTCATATGGACTGTTAAGACTCCAAGCATTATACTTGCAAAGCCAAAAGTCATTATCCGCTTCACAACGTGTAGTGGTTTAGGTGTTCAAGCAACTAACCCGATGGTACAACCCCCAACCTGGAGGGCCAGATTTTTCAGAGGATAGTAGCAGTAGACCGAGTTGCCGTTGGCTCGCTTGATACTCCTGCCTCACCTTCTCTATTTCGATAACGTGGCTCAATGCTGAAAAAGTGTCATATGACCTGAACTCTGAATATGTTGAAGTAGCTCAAATGAGGTGGAGCTAGGCACAATGAAAATTTTCACAATAGCAAGAGTGTTGATGCCATTGCTTCTGCGCAGCATCAAATTCCATCGAGTCAAAGGTACTCGTAGTCGGCGTGCAAAGTCTCTAAAATGACAATGTGTATCGTACCAAAGACTGCTTCTTGGCATAGAAGATGCTTTTGAGAGTGCAGTCCATAACATGAATATTATAGGGAGTGAAACACAAGGAACTGTTTGCGAGCGTTCAAGTATGATAGTGATCACTACGGACTAGCCGCCACAATATGGATCCCAAACGTCAAACGCAGCTGGAGCAGTATGATCAAGTGTACTCATACGACTACCGTAGAGTACGGTGGTCGTGCTTCTTAAAGCGTAATTTACGTTTGAGTGGAATTGATCCACTGGACCAACAGAAACTTGACAAACGAAGAAATCGACCGTAATTTACTGACAATGCAAGACGTTATCAAACGGACTATGGAGCTGATTATCCCTCGGATAGAATACTCCGACGGAAGCCAGGTTTTCAACCTACAGAACTCCAACAATCAACGCAGTGTACGCTCACAAAAGTAGACTAATCTCTAGGCTTAAGCAGCTGTGCAGACAGTTCACTGACAGAAACGACCCGGAAATAAGAACACTAAAGTCACTGATCAAAAACCTAAAACAATTAATTAAAGAAAATTACAGTAAGTCTGTAAGTCTGTACTGGGGCAATAAGATCCGGGCTATAAAATCCAGTAGTCCGAATATGTTGCCGCAAATAAATAAATTGTTCCGGAGGAAAGATCACAATGACATTCAGTGTGTCCGAATTCCACAAACAACAGAAAACAGACAGACACTACTGAGCCTTGGCATAAGTCCAGAGAGTGCCGACTCAGGCGACGGTCTTTTCGTGGTCGAAGACCCGCAAGAGAAAGTGGATTTGCTGGGAGCTTTTTTCGAAGCCGTGTATACGGTGAACAATCCAGTTCACTGTAATCACGACATTGACAATAGGGCCTACGTAAGTCACTATTGTCTGCGCAACGAACTTCAGAATTGGCGATCCGAGAATCACGGTTTCACTCCCGCGCATCTTTGAGTCTCTGAAAAACAAAAAGTCGTCGGGAGTAGACGGTATTTCAAACGTCGTATTAAGACACCTGCCCTTGGAAGCAGTGGATATATTTACTACGCTATTCAACAATGCGCTGAATAATGCATATTATCCGACGCATTGGAAAACAGTAGTGGTACATCCACTCCCGAAAAGGGACAAAGTTAGAACTAACCCTGCTAATCTTCGGTCAATTAGTTTGCTTCCGAATATTAGCAAGGTATTCGAGAAAGTGGTTAATAGAGCACTGTTAAGGTGGGTTGGGGAAAATAATATAATTCCGGAAAATCAGTTGGGTTTGAGGGCGAGGCATGGCACTATTCATTCTGCGTCAAAGCTGGTCTCCGACATACAATGGAATAAAGGCAAGAACCAGTGTACGGGTGCCTGCCTCGTTGACATTGAGAAGGCCTTCGACACCGTATGGCTTTTCTATAAGTTGACCAGGATGAGCATGCCGAAACCCCTGCTATATATGATTTACGACATGCTTATGGGAAAGAAGTTCGTTGTTAAATGTAACAATGTTATTTGGAGCAAGACCTTTGACATTAAAAACGGCTAACAACAAGGGCCTGTGATTTCTCCGATACTGTTTAATATTTACACAAGTGATCTAGTAGGTTCCCTCAATCATTCCATAGCGTACGCAGACGATTTAGTGGCGTAC
The DNA here is from genome assembly GCA_963966105.1 of Volucella zonaria. Lineage (NCBI taxonomy): Eukaryota > Metazoa > Arthropoda > Insecta > Diptera > Syrphidae > Volucella > Volucella zonaria. The sequence continues at coordinate 66,112,907 of OZ014534.1, forward strand.
AGATCAGGTTCAAAAATCGAAGTCATTAACATCCTTTTGCAACGTGCCTTCGATCATATTAAGGCGTATTGCGACGATTGGAAATTGAAAATCAATTTTTAAAATTCGGAAACAATATTGTTTAGAACTCCATTGAGATGGGCTTCCAGGGTTACCAGATATAACTGGCGAAATTTTGCCATCATTGGACAGTACGGACTGCCATTAGCGGTGAGAAGCGTAGTGGGATACCTTGGTATCTGGCTCGATAAGTATTTGTATTTTGACAAACATATAGATGATTGTCTTGCTGGGGCCAAGAAGGCTTTATCCCTGACAGGAAGGCTATTTCACAGCAGTCAACTTGTCTCCAGGGTGAAGGTCATATGCTACGTGGCTCTAATCAGGCCAGTCATCGCGTATGATTGTCCCGTGTGGTTCAATATAGCGCCGTATCAGATGGAAAGGATTCGGGTGTTTGAAAGGCAGTGTCTTAGGACCTGTCTCGGCTTGTACAGAACACCAGAATCTGAGTACAAAAAATATTATCCCAACAAAGTCCTTTACGATGGGGCTAATCTGAATAGGATTGACAATTTCCTGATTAAGGTGATGCGAAGACACGTTGCACGAGCAATGACTAACGATAATAGCCTGATCTTTGGGGCTTATTATCCCAACGAAATGTACCATGAGAGCACGCTTCTATCAGGCTTTATCCATATTGATGCTAAAGGGTTAATGCAAAGCAGGGATGGTATTCCGGTAATATACCACCGCCACCGCGGTGCGAGGGACAAGCGGCTCATTTACGACGGGTATGTCGCCAATGCTCAGGAGCTCTTCCGTTTTAGTCCCGCGATTGCGGACAGGGATCGGATCGATGACGAGAAACAGTACGCCGAATTCTGGTGGCTTCTAGAAGGGGAGAGGGTGGGCTCGCTTTCCTAGGTCGGTACTAAGATAACACACTCCTCTTAGTTGTAAGTTAGATTAAGGATAGCCAAGGTTATCTCGTGGAGAGGCTACGTTCGTCAGCATAAGGCGGTGAGAAGTGAACGATGCTTTATGGCATTGGTTAAATCTCGGGGATGCTTGTGCAACATGTTGACGAATGATAGGCGCCCGAAATCGCAATTGGCATGGTGACCACTCGATGCGAGAGGCTACGAGTGCTCACCACCCCGATTATAGTTAAGGTAGGTTAAGTAGCTTAGGTAGGTTAAGTAGAATAGTATGGCCCTATTCTTAGTTTTAAGTTTTATACAAAATTTAAAAGATACGAGGGCGGGTCAACAAGTCCGTGACTTTTGGATTAAAACACAGATTTTTTGATAAAAAAATAATTTTATTTTTCAACGTAGTCTCCCTTGAGCTCTATACACTTTGTCCAACTCTTCTCCAATTTTTTTATCCCTTCCAAAAAAAATGATTTGTCGAGGTCCTCAAAATAGGCCTTTGTTTGCGAGATGACTTCATCATTGGAGTCAAATCTTTTTCCACCAAGCCATTTCTTCAGGTTTGGGAACAAGAAGTAGTCGCTCGGAGCCAAATCTGGAGAATAGGGTGGATGAGGGAGCAATTCATAGCCCAATTCATGGATTTTTGCCATGGCAACTGCACATGTGTGCACCCTTGCATTGTCTTGGTGGAAAAGAACTTTTTTCTTGGCCAAATGAGGTCGTTTTTTTTCAAATCGTCATTGAATCGGTCCAATAAGTTGGCATAATATTCCCCATTGATTGTTCTTCCCTTTTGAAGGTAGTCAATGTGGATTATCCCGCGTGCATCCCAAAAAACAGTCGCCATAACTTTATTGGCTGACAAACCCACCTTGGCCTTCTTTGGCGCCGATTCACCCTTAGAAACCCACTGTTTTGACTGTTGTTTGTTCTCTGGTGTGTTGTGATAGATCCATGTTTCGTCCACGGTTACAAAACGGCGCAAAAACTCCTCCATATTGCGATTAAACAACGCCAAACCTTCCTGTGAAGTTGTTACACGATTGCGTTTGTGGTCGACTGTGAGCAAACGCGGCACCCATCTTGCGGAAAGCTTTCTCATGCCCAAGTGATCATTCAAAATTGAAACCACTGAGCCATGCGAGATCCCTACGGCTTCCACAATCTCTCGCACTTTCAATCTTCGGTCGGCCAACACCATATCGTGAATTTTTTCGATTGTTTCGGGTGTAGAGACCTCAACTGGGCGTCCAGGACGTTCGGCATCTTCAGTGCTTGTACGGCCACAACGAAATTCAGTAAACCACTTTTTTACCATTGAAATCGATGGTGCAGAGTCCCCATAGTATTTATCAAGCTTAGCCTTGGTCTCGGTAATGGTTTTTTTTCGCAAGAAATAGTGCTTAATAAGCACACGAAATTCACTTTTTTCCATTTTCTCCTCAAATTAGTGAGTAATCTGATAAAAATAGCTGTCAAACACAAACTAACTGACGCAGCAAGTTTAAGTTTTGACAGGAGTCAACTGACAGATGCCTGTTGACAGGAGCAGTGTTGCTGTTTCAGTAAAGAGGTCAGAAATTCAAAAAGGCACTTATTGACCCTCCTTCGTATGGTATCTAAGTTTTTCTAAAACTTTTCTTAGAAATTTCACATATTTATAACTGATTAATCGTAAGATAATTTTTTAAGGCCGAAAGGCAAACTTTGAAAGAGATTGTTAAGTTTAGAGCGTTCGGTAAGAGCCAGTAAGCTAGAATAAGTAACTAAAATTGTGAAATTAGATTTAATCATTTTTGTCTAGAATGTAAGTAATAATGAAAGAAATAATAAAAATGAATTTAAAAGTAAAGTAAAGGGAGTGAGATTAATTAATGCATCTAGAGAGAGCCAGAAAATCCATTCAACTGAGAAGGACCTGGAGTCTGGCGAAAGCAGCTGGTTTTTTTTAAAGTCTAAAGTCTTTCTAGATATTAACTTTAGCTTCATTGTTAGTAACAATGAGGAAGAAGTTCCAAAGACATGTGAATAATATTATAATTCTTTGTCAGTTAAGGCATCGCTAGTTATCAGCCGCAAAGGCAATAACGTGTTTGTAAAGGGTGAGCCAACAGCTAGTGTGGAAGGTTTCATTATATAAACACACATTTATTGTGAAACCAATGTACAATTTTATGTGACGTTCACGGCTTCGTTTGCAAGCGACCATCCGAAGGACAAAAAGTGGGTCAATGGCCGCAATTAGAGTTCGGATGTTATGTTTGAGATCCTAAATTGTCGCTGGGTTATTGGTATGGACGGTACTCCTCAAATACCTCCACAGGAACAAGCTAAAAGTTGGCCCATCAACCGAAATAATGCCATCTTCAAATACGCAGTAAATTGAATGATTGATGGCTTGTGTAGGCTACCATTCTGTGGAAACCACTGATTGTCCAAACCCACTTCATTCAATGTTGGAAAAAAATAGCCGGTCAACTGTCTCTTCAGCCTCATCTTCAAAAAAGTACAGGCCATTGGGATGCATTGGTTTTTGGTGAAACTCGTATGGGTTTTCCAGTCCCCAGAAACGAAACATCCATCCAAAAATGGGCTTCATCGAAAAAGAACAAATTCGAAGAGAAATTGTCCTGGCCATCCAACATTCAGTTAACAAATCGGCGACGTTGTAGATGGCCCAAAAGCTTCAATTGTTGTGTAATTTTAATTTTATAGGCGTGCAAATGAAGATCAACTTTTAAAATTCACCATAAAGTGCCACAAGTGAGGCCCAATGGTTGACTTCGGCGACGAATTGAGGTGCCTGGCTGATTTCGAACACTTTCCCTCACAGTGGTGATGTTTTGGGGTGCACGTGCTGGCCGATCATGCTGATATGGAGTTTAACCCGCTACCAAAAAAGATTCTTCAAAACACTTCGCCGTTGTACGAATTGCGGACTCACTAGGGCGATTATGTTGACCGAAAAATTCACAAATTTTACGAAATGTTACTTTTACAGATCGCCCATTTTCGTAATAACGACACAAATTATAAATTAATGCTCGAAATGTTTTTTTCGGAATCTTACTGTTTGTTGTAGGCTTCGTCTGTAACGCCATCTGTTGAGAAAATGTACATATATGAGTCGAGAAAGTTTAATGTTTCACGTTCAATGATAGACCTCTGAGTTGGATTTTTTCAGCGCTATGTCATTGCTGGTGATAGTCGAGGTATTGATGACTTTCCGTATAGCTTGAGGCATAATCATTCGATGGCTTCGCGAACTCGCGAGCCGCCGCTGAGGCGGACTGGTAGGAGAGAATTCGGCAGGGATAGAGAAGAGTTGGTTTTCGGTGTGGAATATTTTGAAGGGGAACTCAGTCTGTCAAAAACGTGAATTGGACTTACTCACATCCATGTTAAGTTTGGGTTTAGGTTTGCGCTCAAAATTGCTACTCGCTGACATTGATAGTTTCGGCGATGGTACAGAAGCTTGCCTAAATTTGTTCTTAAGCATCGATAGCTTACCAACAGTTAGGCGTATCACTTTGGAAGGTTTGCTTTCTCCGTCGTCAGATTATTTTCGAGTGGCTTCTTGCGCATCTTAATGGTGTTGGTGAAATCCGATCGCATGATCAGTATAGTTTCTCCTATCATGGTCAAAGTTTTATGTTCTAGCCAGAATACATGCTCGTGAGGTGATATTGAATGCAACATCGAGTGACTTACTTTTTGCTCTGTCATGTTCAAACAATTGTGACTTAGCCATCTCTTCTAGTTTTGTCTTTAATATGTCAATTCGCACGGCCAGAGAAAGTGGTCTCTGATCTTCCTCCTGATCGTCTGTTGGTGCTTGATTTGTATCCATAATCGAGTTTTGGGAGTGATTTGGATTATTTACATCACCGCTGCAGCTAGAGGACTCACTGAAACCAGAATCGCTCCGTTTGGAGCATTGTGTCTTATTTCGGACTTTAAGGGAGTTGCTCACATTCAACTGAAGTTTGGTAGATCAGGATTAAAGTCATTCTCTTCTTCGTTGAGGGATGAAATATTTGGATAAAGACGCTCCAGAAACCGCTTGGTATTGATCCAACTGGAACAGCAGAGTTCCTTTGAGGTGCCGATAAGATTGCCATTCTTCCTAAAGTTTGAATTCCATGTGCGGTTTTCTGCCACTTTCTTCAGCTGATAAATTTCTTTAGTTTTTCTGTGCATATTTGATTATTGTTTAGTGTTCCGTCATGGTGTTGCGTTAACCATGTTGATTCTAGACATTGCTTCGCCGTCAGGTCAGTCTCTCTTCCTTACGATGAACTAGAAGATTCGAAATAATATCTTTTGCTTCCTGTGATACAGCATCAAATACTTCTTCTTCAATTGGATCGCGTGATTTTTGCAAACGTGTCAACATCGGAATTGTGATAGACCATATAGTAGGATATCTCTGGAGGAATAAATTCTTTTTTTTTTATAACTTGGGCGTGCTCAAGGGGTTTGAGTACTCTTAAAATGCTTGCACACAGCGTGGGCCAAGGAAAATCAGGGAGGAAAGAAAGAGATGTACCGATCAACGTTGGTCTTAAATGTTTGAAGGTTATAATGATTAGGTTGGTGTGCCAAACAGTACCCTCACTAAGTCTGTATTTAAACGCTGAGCCAATTCGAAATCTATGACTTTTATTTGATGACTAATCCTATTATGACGCATTATATTTTCCGGCTTAAGATCCAAACACACTATCGACTGATTGTGAATATGGTGGACATCTTAACAGGTTTGTCGCAAAAATGTAATACAGTCCGTTCTGTCAAGGTAAAGCCAACAGCCACAATGCGCTCAAAGTGCTCTTCTCCGGCTATATACTCAATTACCATAAAGATCTCTCTAGGGCTTTCGAATGATGCTGCCAACTGAAGTGGCTTTGGATGCTGTTGACTTTTGTTTATCATGCTTCAAGGATTTGGGATGTGCTCTTCTCTTGGACCTTGTATACAATTCCGAAACGACCTTCTCCAAATTTTCCTAGAATTTCAAATTGGCTTTGAAACCTCCACCAGCTTTGATGAAGATTGTCTTCGAGGGAAACTTCTGGATCGGAAATCTCGACTCTATGGCTACCAAGTCCTGGTTCACTTATTCCATGGATATGGCGATAATTCTGACCTGAAGGCGGTTTAATATTCTGCGGATAGTTCTCCCAGAACTGACTGTGAATCTACCACCAAGTTCTCTTGTTCCTCGTTGCAGGTTATTGTTCGTACTTTGATGGCCAGCCGACATGTTTCTGTTAAAATTTCAGAACGTCTTTCGTGCTATAACATCTCTTGATTTCCCCAACTGAGCCGTTGCTCTTTTTGTACTCGTAGGGTTCACGAGCTGCTCTGGTCCTTTCCAGGTCTGTGTCATCCAGCACATTAGAGACGGCATCTCTGATGACTTGTTAGTAGCTGTGTTACTTAATTTTGGCACAATTTTCGCACTGTCGGGGAGTTAACCCGACGAATAACTCTCAACCTTGATGGCTAAGCCTTGTATGCTACCCCTTGGATATTCGGAATAGTTCGGAATAGTCTGTATCGGTGTTTGCAGCACCATCCATGCTTCAGAAACCTTGACAGCTAGTTCTAAAACTGTCAGGGTTTTGAATATTCATAGCAATCAAAGACGATAACCTGATGCATAGTTCAGATGTTGGCAACACCGTTGACTTCTTCCGCTCTTCTCTTATCTAAAGTTCTGGCTTGTGATTTCAGCCTGGATATACATGTACGCGTTTACACATGCAGTTTCCAGGAGCCACCAAAGGGAGGCAAAGCAAGCACTCGACACGAAATTGAAACGTTGCGATCAGAACTTAAGGCGTGTCTCAGGCAGTCAATAGTTACGCGCTGGATCGCCCCCTAGGCAGTGAATGATTTGGTTAGATTTCGAAGAAAACAATTTCTGCAATTGACCTCACGCATCATTAGAAACGCATTTTAAATTTATCAGGACTAAATGCAACCAATTCAAGCTAATTTTGTGGTATCAAGGCACACCATGTGTAAGCAATACGAGTATACAAATCAGTACGTGGCTAGCACACTGATTGCATTTTCCGAGACTGTTCACTATGTACAATATACTTATAGTAATGCTCTTTGGTGTACAGATTATGTCCTTGTGCTTGATTTGCCTTCTCACTTTTACATTCTGAATGTTCCCTAAAGGTACTAAACATAGGGCTTAGACTCGACGCTGTGTTCTCCAACCTACATGTTGTATATATATGATCCGGCACTTAACTTTCTTGGGGCTACTTTTTAGAACAGCCTCTGTTTTGTGTATTTACCGGTTCCAGATATGATGAGCGAAGCCTTGCCTTTATATTTTTGATGGTGTCGTCGGAGAGTTATACCACTTCCTCTCTAAATTTGGTAACGACTGATACTGCAATATCGTCTGCAGTTCTTTGATGATGTTGTTTCATCTTATTTGCATTATATTCCACAAGACTTGGCCTAGAACTGACCCTTGCGGAATTCCTGCTCTGTTGTTAAGCACTTCTTTTACTCGTAATAGGTAATTTGGTACTTGCATACTTCGGAATGTTTTAAGTATGTTGGTTCAGCTTACTTGCATAGATGGCGCTACAGTCCGGATTGGGCCTGGGGCTCAACTAATAGACTTCTTCAGTTAGCGCCGTCACTGGCTAATTATCTCCAGTTGTCCACTGCTAGTTGATTATGGTCCTCTTTCACTTGGATATCTTCATCCACCTTCGCTAACGTCCATGCTTCTGCAAAATAAAACAGAACTGGGATGATGAGGGTCTTATGTAGAGTCTTTTTAGTGCATCTTGACAATGCCTTATTAGGCTGAAATAACAACGATTGGCAAGAGTAACCCTTCGTTAGATTTCTGATGAGATGTTATTATCTGGTGTAATAGCGGAGCCAAGTTATACAAAGTCCCTGACTACCTCAAAGTTGTTCCAACAGGCCGAGTTGAAATCAGCTTAGACATCGAGCGTCATAGCCGTTAAATTCTATTTTTGCCACGTTTCTAACTGGTTTCAGGTATTGCTCATGCACAATGTCACATACTGCCTGTATGGCATGAGGTGCTACGGAAGCAATACGAATGCTTAGAGAGAGATTATTGATTCCTTCGGTATCATATATTTGTTCAGTCTTTCGCGGAGCATTTTTCCAAATACTTGCCCTATTGTATCCAGGATATATACCGGTCTATATGACAATAGTTGCATTTTTGAGATGAGTAGAAGCCTCTGTCTTTCTACTAGGCCTCTATACAAGATGGTTCTTGAACGCCACTGTTTGTGATTCTTCCTTTAACACAAGGCTTCACACCTTCAAACATTTAAAGCCACCATACATCGGTACCTTTCTTTCTTTCCTCTCTAATTTCTCTTCGCCAGCCCTGCGTGCAAACATTTTAAGGTTACTCTAAATCTTTGCAGGCAGATTATAAAAAAAACAAGAACAGAACGACTAGGGATACTGTCTTTTTCAGGAGCTTTATTTTCTTGTATTGTACTTCCTGCTGTCAATATTTCTGTCTTGTGAGAAGTGGTATTATTTCCGCATCGTTCATCGTAATTTATGAAGAATGTAAGTGTCGTCATTCTGAGGGTACAAGCCCTTGATATTGTGGGCATGGTGTGTATAGGTAAGTACCGGCTGCAATTTTAAGCTTGTTCATACAATTTTGTAAGCACTTCCCTACCGATTATGTTGAAAGGCTTCGCCTTCACTTTCGTTATAGACTTCTGAACACATCTTGTTTTTCGTATTTCCCTTTCTTTACCTTGCACGCTGGTGGCACCTTCGCGTCCTGCAGGATTTCAATCTAAACTTAGCAATACAATCATACCACCAGTACAGCAGTGCTTGTCCATTTCTACATCTTTTTCGTACTACTGACGCATCGCATGCTGTCGTGTGGCATATTGCATATTGTTCTTCGGCTGTACTCACGAGTATTCTGTTGTTGGTCTTCCACCCGAGATTTTGGACCGTCAGTGGTTCTTTTCGTCACTAGTACCATCTTAACTCTGGCTCTTTGATCATTGTAATGATGGCCTGGTGATCACGATTCTTATGTGAAACTGAGTTTTGCCACTTTGTTTGTTTCCCTATGGAGTAGGGCTCCGCTGGCGAAGATTAAGTCGCATCAGCGACTGTATCTGCCATTATTGGCCGTCTCCTCATTTTCTTGGTTAAATAATACTTGGCCAAGGCTAGCGAAGGCGTATAGAAATGCTTTGCTCCTCGAGTTAACGTATCTTACTGTCTAAGCATTAAAATCTCCTTTTACTATTCCCGGTGATTTCCTGCGTACATCAGAGACAAGGGCGTCTAGTAAATGCCAGCTCTATTATCGGCCATGAATTGCTGCTCATGTAGTGGATGCGTAAGTGTGATTTCGAATCAAAAAATGTCTGCAGTTGACTTCATTGGAAATGCCTTGATCAGTTAAGTGGTGGGTGGCTATAAACTCAAGCCCTGTGGAAAGACCATTGAACTGACACCGAAATACGAGTTCTTATCAGGACCAATCCGACTTATCATAAAGAGTGTATTGCGAACATTCTAAACATAAGCCTGTCTGTGTGAAATTCCTAGAAACCATGAGAGAACTTAACCTTTGGAAAGGTCACAACTGATATTCCATTACGTCAATGTCAATAGCTTTTGTGGACATAGTCAAATTTATGTAAAAACTTCTTTCAATCTCTATAACGCCTCAAGTGTTAACGTCGCCTGATAGTTTCGGAGTAATCTTGACACCAAAGCAATTTCTTTTCATCACAAAAAAAAAAAACACATCCCCTTAATATTTATGGGTAACTGCAGTTACTCAAGAGCTCCTGCTCTATCTATTCCATCGAAGACGGGGGAAAAAAAAAACTCTTTCGCGAGTTCCTTCACCTCGATAGAGCTGCACTTCTGGTATTGCGCGTTAGCGCGCTGCAAAAGGGTCCATAGCGTTCAATAAACAACGCCAACCATTACGCTCCACAAGCCGGATAATGGACTAATCGAAAGAATGAGTAATGAACAAACACAGATGGTGAGATGATGACGATGATGATGATGAATCTATGGACCCCCACCTAGCCATTTATATGTGACACCATCCCATATCGGATCAAAAGTCTCTATTGGCATATCATCACCGTTCCAGCGACGGAATACTCGTATACCCTTGTGAACAGTTGACGTAGACTAGGCGGGTGTACGAGTACACACGACTACTCATATAAACGATTCATGTTGGGGTGTCGCAAATTCAGTTCCATTGAATTGAATTGAATGCATCTCTTGTCCAAACGAAGTTCTCTATTTCTTATTCATCATCGTTATGGTGGCAGCGATGCTGCAGTCCCTTTAGGAGTACTAGCACTACCCAGTACCATCGGCAGCCACAAATGTCTCATGGCAAACTATAAAACGATTGGCTACCATTTGGATGTAGGGAATCCTAGGAAACGATGTCAGAGAATTCTCTCTACTTCAAATGGAATATCTGGAGGTGCAGGTGGTGAAAATCTGAAAGACCTGGTAACCGTGGTACATGATGTATGGTGGTAGGTACACTCTAGGGTAGTAGTTCCCTTTTGCGTTATGGAAAATTCGTGTAAAACGGAAGAAGATACTTAAGCGAATTGCTAGTAAAATGCTTGGAGGTTTTATTTTCACGTCGTTTTGAGGGGGTCGGTGCCGCCGTCAGCATCCCTTTGAACAGGGCAACCCCTAAATATTTTGTTTGCTCTTCTTTTTACAAGCACATTCTAAGGGAATGAGATACTGAAAGGCATTTCAAAAAACAAAAAAAGAAGAAGAAGGAAACTAAGCAGCACAACACTGTTTATCTTCATTAGAGGGTATGTGAGGGATGCACCTACATAGAAAATGTAGCAGGCCTGAAGCTTTTAAAAACATGAATCAAGGAACATGGTGCTGAAATGGATTTATGTACTTATGTGGAATCATAAGTGTTTTGTTGATGCTGCAGTTTTTGGTTATGCAACGATGCAATTGAAAGGGAATCTATATTCTGCAGTCGATAGAGGGAATAATTTGGAAATAGCTTTGAGCTATTGAAATGTCCATGGTTATTGATGAGCATTCTAGTTGAATAGGAACTATTTGACAGTTACCAATAAGAGGTAAGGAATGAAATATTTGAGTTTTCGAAATTTTTTGGTAGCATTCGCAAAGAGTTTAATGTTGGATACGCTTTGTGTGGAATAAATTCTCTGTAGGGACAGGAAGGTGGCCTTAAGAAGCATTTTCACTTCAAACGATCTTCTGTGAAATTCTCTTAGGTTATGCGCTGTTTAATAATTGAAATCTAGTTCCTGGATGAAATCTAAGATTGTCTGAGCTTAAGTAGGTGACATTAGATTGCGATTGAAGCCCTTAAGGAAGCACTCGAGCGTGTACATTGCGGTGGAAGGATATTTACAACGCACCGGACTGCTTCAGTGTCTTCAAGCAGAGTCGGCATGAGTCCAGCTTATGTGTTATTTGTTCTGTTTTTACTTTGAGAAATTAATGAAAGCTTGTGTACCCCAGTAAGAGAGTATTTCTCTCCGTTCCCATTGTTTCAGACACGAGTCGCAGCTAATGATTCTCCTGGACCCCGCGCCTACTACTACCTGTCCACTAGCCAACTATTTTCCGCATAGAATTGTCATTAGGTATTATTTCGAGGGGTTCGTTAGCAACCGTGCTGTGTTCTCCGAGAACGTCTCTTGGATTATTCTCAAGATTTCAGCTCCTCCGAGCTCGTTCTGGCTATGCACTATGAATGAGCAAATTTCCATCTAGTCATGTGACCTACGAGGTCGTCTGAGCTTGCCAGGTTTGTCCTGTCTTCTACGAAACATCTGCAGTGAAACAGAGCATGTTCGGCATCCTCAGACTCATTTGGATTTGCCGGATACATTGGCGGAACATTGTGCCCAAATCTATAGAGATTTTTCCGAAAACCGCCGGGCTCGGACAGAAGCTGTGTTAGGTGGCAGTTAGAGCGCCCTCTTGTCTCGTTAACTATGATTCGATGATGGGAATTAGCTCGTAGGTAAACCTAGTTTTTGTGTTCTGTTCTACCCGGCTTGTCGCATCTCTTCCGATGCTGCCCTTTCGTCCTCTTTCGCGATTTTGGCCACCTGCAAGTTCGATGATCGCTTTTTCAGCACGCTCTGCATTTCATTCGCAAGTATCATTCCCATACACGGTTTTTCAACCGAGATTGCTCAGAAGCCGCTGATAATTCTGAAGCCAGACGACAGCTTTGTTATTAACTTTTCCACTATCTCTATCGGAAACGGATGAAGATATCTTGAGTCGTTTCGAGAGAAAGTTTTTTCGAAAAATACTCGGTCCCGTTTGCGTTGACGGGCTTTGGAAATTCAACGACGAACTATACGGGCTATACTGCGGCATCTACCCAGTTAGAAAACTGCGCATTAGTCGCCTAAAATGGCTAGGATATGTAGGGAGAATAGGCATCATTCCTCCGACGCAGAGAGTCTTCAGAGGAAGACATCCCTTAGCTGCCACGCATTAGCAGAAGGGGACCCAACCGCCATGGAGTGCGAAGCTGGAAGCAGTTGGCTAAATACCAGACTAGCTGGAGAAGCCTTTTAATTGAGGTCGAGTTTCGGTCCTCCGTACCCGCCATACTTGAGCAGGGTATAGGAGGACCGAACTGACCACTCTTAGCAGCAGGATTCTGTGGGTGTATCTAGGGTCACGGATGTTCGGAAGAACATGAAAGAGTGTTCCCTGCATCAGCGATGCTTTCTTGTTGGTGTAGCCTACGTGGATTCTAACCTGTAATTGAGCACACAAGTAGTTCCTAGACCGGCAAACTAACCTATCTCTGATCCTCACAACGTGACGGACCACAGTGATGCCGTCAGCGAATCCCATCACTCTCACTACTTTGCGCAGTGTTTGTCGTAGAACTCCATCGTACATTGTGTTCCAAAAATAGAAGTCCGAGTACCTATTCCTAAGGAAAATGTAAATATAGTCGAAAGACATAGATATAAGAATTTAGAGTAGCATTTAAGCATTTTTTGTTAGTATGTAAGGGTTAATGATTAAGATAATAAAATGCATATAAAACTAAAACTATAGAAGTCCGAGTACCGAACCTTGCGAGCCGCAACGCTCTATTATTTAGCGACATCATCAGTATGGTGTTCCTGTTATTGTTGCTGAAGTGTTGTAGAGTGTGACTATCTTCAATAGGCGGTGTGGAGTATGCATTTTGGCCAAGGATCTCCTAACGTATGGCATTCTTAAGCTCAAGCGTTATTACTGAATCATATCGCTTTGTTCTCCATCTTCACATATCTACCCTGTATTGCTTCAGTTGCTATATCTACTACCTTATATATGGTATCGATGGCAGAAGTCGATTTTCTAAACCCATACTGATGGTCTGACAAGACTCCATATTCCTTTGCCATGGTAAGCAGGATATTTTCTGGGGTATCAAGTAAACATATTGGGTAATATGACCCAGGCTCTCTAGGGATCACCGTTAGTGTCATTTTATTATGCGCATGGGATCTTTAAATAACCCAGCTTTGCTTTAAAGGATTAATTTCTGCTAGGAGGATTAAAGTAGGATGAGCAAATCGTGCAGAAGGTTTTTAGTTGGACTAGTGTTGTACGATTGAGTTATGTCCCGAGTGGTTGTCAATTTTCAAATGCACAATGCAACAAACCATATTTCAATTGTGACAATTTTACCTCCTCATAGTAGCCTTTGGGCACTGGCCTCGCCTAATCTGGCTTATTTTGCCAAATTTGTAAGGGGCTGTGTTGAGCAGGAGAAAATATGTTAGGAACACTGTAATGCTTTGCCAGAAGTGAATAAGTCCCAGATGGAGGACGTACGACAACGAACATGTGTGACTCGAACAGTGGCGTTAACAATCACCGTAACAGACCCATTATGTGAGCTAATTTAACGCATTTTGAATTGAGGTCAATAAGGATTCCTCAATATTAGTCAGAGTGTCGAAACATATGTAAATGATGGCGAATGAATCTTTAATGTTACTGGCTCTGGAATATCCGGCCAAAATAGTCCCATAAAGCGGTTTCTGCGTAGGTTTGGCTACGCGGCTTCTCAAGAAACCTTCTAGTGCAAGGTAACCAATAGATTTGGATAAGGACTGACTTACTGCTGATGGACTTGTAGAACGAAAAATGAACAACGACGTTCGGACCTGCACATGGAATGTTACTAACAGAGTCCTTAGACTGCTATAAAATAGATTTCACAGCCATCTACGAACAGCGGTGCGATGGGATAAACAAAAAAAAAAAAGAAAAGCTGTGAGACATACTGCGCTGATGGCTGCAGAGAACAAAAATCTCGTCAATTTTGATGCGGATTTGTTGTAAGCAGAAGATTGAGGTCTACTCAAATTGCGGCCTCCTCCAATTAGCCAGACCTTTAACTAACTAAAATTGACTGTCGTACGGACCTCACTTGACTGATTCGGGAAACAACGTCGTTTTAATTTTCACAATGCCATCTGCGGTACTAGAGCTGAAGGCGTTAGTGTTAGGCACTTCTCTGACAACCTCTGCATCAATCAATTATTCAGTTTACCCACATGCTGTCCTATCTTCCAAGCCGATGCCTTAAACATTCCACAACGGAGGAATAATTTTCAAAAGGTCTGTGCGTCTGTGATACTTGCATACAATATGCTGTTGACGTTTATGGAACGTATTTGCCTGTGCTGTGACTTGAGTACTAAACAAAAGGTACGAAGTGTACTTTTTACAGTCCTGTGAACGTACGTACATAGCTGACGTTTCGATGACATTGGAGTATTTGGTGAAAATGTCATTGGCTGATGATTTTCCATAAACGCCGGCTTTAGTGTCTCTGTCGAAATGGTTGTCGGTATTCCATCGATATAAAAACAAAGTCGGATGGTCGTCACAGGATTTCGTAGGGTCCTCTATGTGGCTGCTCCAAAGGTGTGTTAACTTCATCTACTCTAACAAAAACGAGCGAACATGTGTGCAATGTCTTGTGTGTGAAAGCTCGTGTTTTGGTGTGATGAGCAGCGGGAGCTGAGCGGATCTCTCTCATAAATGTGCGGAAATTTTCGACGAATGCTTGAGGATTAGGTGTAACTTCTTCCTCAATGAAAAATTCCCCTGGGAGCCGGAGTGTAGTTCCGTATAACATTTCAGCAGCGCTGGCCCTGATGTCTTCTTTCAGACTTGTGCGTAGTCCCAAAAGTACAACAGGTAGTACATTGACCCAATTGTTGGAGCTGCGGCACATGATAGCTGCCTTTAGTGATATATGCCATCGCTCGACCATGCAATTTGAAGCAGGATTGTATGGTGTTGTCCGTGTCCTGTTGCTACCGATCAATTTGGTAAGAGCGTCGAAAAGTCTGGATTCAAATTGAGAACCTCTATCGCTTGTGATAGTCTGAGGAGCTCCTAAATGACTTATGCAACCGGAGAAGAAAGCATTCACAATGGTGTCGTCTGTTATATCCTTCAAAGGAATGGCTTCTGGCCAACGAGTGAACCTGTCGATAAGTGTAATACTGTCTAACAGTGGCATAACTATGATGTCGATGTGTCGATGTGGACATCATAGTTATGCCACTGTCGATGTGGACATCATAGTTATGCCACTGTCGATGTGGACATCATAGTTATGCCACTGTTAGATGTAAATCATTCGCTAGGAATCTCGATGCTTTGTGGTAGGATTTTTACATGGCGGTATACCTTACTTCGCTGACACGGAAGACAGTTCTGCGTTCATCTACTTATGTATTTGTTCATGTGAGACCAAACGAAATGTTGGCTTATCAACTTTCTCGTAGTGCGATTGTTGGGATGCGTAACGTTATGCATGTTATCGAAAATTTTGCGTCTCAAGGTCGCATACTTCGCAAAACATGGTAGTTTCCGAGTTGTCTACTTTAAGCTTGCGAAATTGTAAAGATTTTGAAGTAGATTTCAGAAGATGACGTACGCTTTCGTCGTGCTCCTGATGATCAGCTATGTCTTTCGTTGAAATGATGCATGGCATGTCGATGGTATTTATTCGCGAAAGCACGTCAGCGACTACATTTGATTTCCCGGGGACATATACAATGTCTGTGGTAAATTGGCTTATGAATTGAAGTTGCCGTTGTTTGCTCGGTGAGGCCTTGTTGGAATCTTGAAGAAAGACAAATGATAGCGGGCGGTGATCGGTTAAAACGGTGAAGTTGCGGTCGTCGAGGAGGTGTTTAAAAAAATTAATGCCTTTGAATATTGTCAGGAGCTCGCGGTCGTACGCGCTGTAATTCATTTGGGTCTTATTCAATTTGGTCGTATAGTATCCTAGAGGTTGTCGTTTCCCATCGACGAATTGGTCCAAAGCAGCTCCGGTGGATCTGTCTGAAGCGTCGCACCGCAGTGACAATGTCGAGTTGAACAGAATTGGTTAGGAGTTGCTTGAATTTCTCGAAAGCGTGTTCTGTTTCAATTGTCCAGATTATATCGCGTTTGCCATTCTTTCGGGGCGCGTACTTCTGCTGGTCCTGGCATATTGAGTCTGTAGAAATTCCATCCCAAGAAACGTCGTTGCTCTGCGACTTTTTTTGGCTTTGGGTAGTTACGCCTAGCTTCCACCCTTTCTGTTGATGGTTTTATTCCGGATTTGCTGACACGATATCCAAGATAATTGACCTCGGGCTGTCCAAACACACATTTGTGCATAATTAAAAGGCCGTTTTGTTGAAGTCTGCAATCGAGTCGGAAGCGATGAGGAGACCATCTAGATAGACGTAGCAGAACTAACTCGAGATCGCGAAGTATTGAGTCCATTAATCGTTGGAAGGACTGGGCAGCGTTACATAGACCAAAAGTCATCACCTTGAACTGGAAAAGTGCAAAAGGTGTGACAACTGCCATTGTGTGTTGGCATTCTGGTGCGACGGGAATCTGGTGGCAAGCCCGCTTCAGGTCGTGAGTTGTAAACACCTTACGACTGCGGAGATTTAATGTAAAATCGCGCAAGTGGGGCAACGGATAACGATCGGGTACTATTACTTTGTTAAGGCGCCGATAGTCGCCCCAGGTTCGCCAATCGCCATTCTTTTTCTTCACGAGATGTAGCCGACTCACCCACTCACTTTTTGATGGTTCACAAGGCCCTTGTCGCATCATAGCTTCAAATTGGTTTTTTGCTGCTGCCAACTTTTCTCCCGCTAGGCGTCGTGCGCGTACAGCTACTGGTGATCTGTGTGTGGTGATATAATGCTGGACACTATGGGATGTCATCTTACCACTACCTTGTTTCCTTTAATACGAGTAGATGGTAATAGGGATGGTCGAAATTAACTAAAGAAATTGAGGGCTGTGGGGAATAAATAAGTTGTGTTGGCGATTGTAGCTTCGTCTCCAAATCCATCAATCTACTGCGACAAAGATCGACGAAGAGTCCGTTATGTTTGATGAAGTCAGGGATGGGTTGAGTGACATCGGCAAGTGCGAAAGTCCAAAAAAATGGCCAACGGAGTCGTAGGTCAAGTGTTATGGGTTTTGTGCCAAAGGTATTGATAGTTGAACCATTTGCAGCGAACAACCTTGATTGAATGAAGCTTTTGAATCTATTTGGGCGCGTTAGATTCGGAAGTGGAATAACTGAAATATCAGCTCCAAAAACTTGAAACCACTTTTTCTATCCTTAACTTGCAGAAGTATGGTTGTTTTGCCTTCAGAGAAGCCTGTCGCGTTCCCTGAGGGCTTACTTAGTTTAAATGTGTTGTTGAGGCGCTGACAAAATTGCAAGGTTCACGGCACTTATGAGCCCTTTCGCCAAATTTCAAGTGGAAATAGCAAATCCTATTTTTTTCTTCGTTCTGAGTTGACCGGCTGGAATTTCTGGAATGGACGACGTAAGTGCTCAAGCTCTTTGGATAATTCGTTCACTGTTCGATGTAACATTTGTGTTTTCTAACGCCATCAAAGTCAGACGTGACACCTCGATGATTTTGTAAGCCTGCCTAGGTCGGTGACTTCAGTTATGGCTAAAATTCCGCGGATCTGCTCCGGTGGTTGTTCCATGAAAAGTGTGCGGAGAACGTTATCTGGGAATTGGTTTCCCGCTATATTTCGAAGGTGCTGCAACAAGTTGGAAGGTTTTTCATCGAAGGACTCGTCTCCTCGAAGAGGACTCGTAGTTTAGACTCGCTCGTTTCATCGAATGAGGATACAAGACGTTCTTCGATAGCTTCGTACTGACGTTTACTTGGCGGTGCAATTATAATGTTTGAAATGAAAGACAAAATTGTTGTGTCAAGATTAACCAAGACATACCGATATTTGGTGGAATCTGCGGTAATACGATAAATTCCAAATGAGGCTCCCACTTGAACGGCTTGATAGCAAATGATCGCTTAAGCGTAAGGTACTGTGTTGATATAGAAATAAAGCTAGATTAATAAAGTCATAGCAGTCGGTCCTACGTATACTCGTATCTTGACAAAATTAGTGTCCAACGCTGGTACGAGGTGAAAAAAGTTATGAATTTTACTATAATTATGAACTGCTCTTTCGAACGGCACAATAAGGAGGGTTAACTGCCACAGATACCTAGATTAACTATAGAAGAAGGTGTCTTAATACAAACCACTCGAACGACATTGTCGTTGCAAGGATGCAATCCAACTATACGGCCCATTCTCCATTTTAGTGGTGGAAGACAGTCGTGCTTCAATTTGAATTAGTGCGTTGGAGAACACTCGAGTGCGCATGCGGAAGAGCCTCTTCATGTGAAACTTTGCAGATTTAACCGTTGCCTCCCACAATCCACCCATGTGTGGTGACCTTGGAGGTATAGTTTTCCATTTGATGCCATCAGAAGCACACAAATCGATGATTGTTTTGTTGGTTTCATGGTGCTTAAAGAATTTATAGATATCATACAATTCATTTTTCGCTCCCACAAAGTTCCATCCGTTGTCACTGTATATTGTGTCACACAATCCGCGGCGACCGATGAACCGTTTCAGGGCTGCTATAAATAACGCTGTTGTTAGGATTTTCATCAGCTCTAAGTGTACCGCACGTGTGACAAAGCAGACAAATACCGCAACATAAGCTTTAGTAGCCGAAACTCCCTTTCTTCGATAGTGAATACGAAACAGACCACAAAAGTTTACACCAGTTGTTGAAAACGGTCTTGCAAGTAAAACGCGCAATGATGGAAGATCTCCCGTAATCTGATTGAATGAAGTCGGTCGGCAGTGAAAACAGAGTTTCCTAGATACTTTGCTTCATTTGCATATGGTATTTGTACCGAGTTAATGAAAATGGGAAGGTTGTTTATTTTCCGGTAAGTAAAATTAACATGAGTAGATGAGTCCACATGTAGATTTTATCCAAAGCCGTTTGTAGCTTTCTAGTACCTAACTCGACTGAAGTATCTGTAGCTAGTATAGCCGTATCGTCCGCGAACTAGGCTACTATTGTACCTGATTCTTCCGGTATGTCTCGAGTATTCCGAGTATTCGGTGCCATGTTTAACACGAAAAATTCTGTTTTCCGGGTACGATTCCAGAATCTTATTTAGCTCTCTCGGAAGATCCTGACTTAGCTTAAAATTCAAGCCATCGTGCCATACCTTAGCCAAGGCTTGAGACACGTCAAGAAAAACGCTAGAATATATCTTTTTCTCCTCTAAGGATTTCTCAATTTCATTCGTAATTCTATAAACCTGGTCAATTGTGGAGTGCTTAGTTCTAACACGCCGTTTTATAGTAAAACACAAAATTTTTGCAAAATTCAACTTTATTTATCAATATATGTTAGTTGTCTTCGAGGGCGATACACTGATTGAAACGATTTTTCAATCTTTCGATACGAGTTATGTAGTACGATTTCGGTTTAGCCTCAAAATAGTCCTCTATTTCGGCGATTCAGTCTTAAATCTCTTTCCGGCGAGCATTTTTTTGAAGTCTGCGAACAGGAAATAGTCGCTGGGGGCCAAATCTGGAGAATACGGTGGGTGGGGAAGCAATTTGTAGCCGAATTCATTCAATTTTGCCATCGTTTTCATCGACTTGTGACACGGTGCATTGTCTTGATGAAACAGCACTTTCTTTTTCTTCAAATGCGGCCGTTTTTCTGCGTTTTCGTCCTTCAAACGCTCCAACAACGCAATGTAATAGTCGCTGTTGATAGTCTGCCTCTTGTGGAGATAGTCGATGAAAATTATTCCATGTGCATCCCAAAATATGGATGCCATAACCTTGCCAGCCGACTGTTGAGTTTCTGGTCGTTTTGGACGAGGATCGTCGCCTGCTCGCCACTCAGCTGACTGCCTACTGGACTCTGGTGTGAAGTGATGGAGCCAAGTTTCATCCATTGTCACGCAAAAATTCGGCTTTATTGCGGTTGAACAGCTTTAAACACTCCTCTGAATCATCAACACGTTGTTTTTGGTCGATTGTGAGCAAACGCGGCACTCACTTTGAACAGAGCTTTCGCATGTCCAAATATTCGTGTATGATATATGCAACACGCTCTTTTGATATCTTCAGAGCCTCAGCTATCTCGATCAACTTCACTTTACGGTCATTCGTAGTCATTTTGTGGACTTTTTCGATGTTTTCATCTGAAACAGCCTCTTTTGGACGTCCACTGCGTGCATCATCTTCGGTGCTTGTATGACCACTTTTAAATTTTTCAATCCACTTGCGAATGGTTCGTTCGGCTGGTGCAGAGTCCGGGTAACACTTATCAAGCCATTTCTTTGCATCGGCTGCATTTTTTCCCATCAAAAAGCAATGATAAATCAACACACGAAATTGCTTTGAATCCATTTTTTTCACAATAACAAATGTTGTTTCACTCACAACGCTATATCTCGAGAACTAATCGTCCGACAGCTGTCAAATTTATACACGTATCTTTTAAAGGTTGGTACTAACTAAATTCAAGTGGTGCCCTCTCTTAGAAACGACCCATGTGTTAAAACCGAAATATTTTAGATATTATCGGCAGAAGCGATATGGGTCTGTAGGACTTTTTTTCATTTAGAGATTTGCCTGGTTTCGGGACTATTATAACTTCGGCAACTTTCCATTGGCTTGGAACGTTTAATAATCTTATCGCGGTATTTATAAGTTGAAACAGCTTGATCAGGGCTTTCTTTGGCAATTCCTTGAGAATTTGACCAGTTATTAAATCATACCCAGGGGCCTTCTTATTAAGTTAAGTTATCCAAGTGACACTGTTTTTATTCTAAAGTTGCCCGGTGCCGCAACCATATAACTAGAACCTCCTGTTAACGCCTGTCCATCAAAAGGTTTAAACGTTTCTTCTTGGATTTGAGGGTTTTTTGATTCCTTTCATGGAATTTAAACTTCTTTCGGCAGTCAAACCTTCGAGATATGTAGAGATATTCCGATTTTTGTAATCTCGTATTGCTTCGTTCAATTTGTCGTATAAGTGGTTCAAGTATGTTTTATGCTGGGGAGCACGGGATTGTTGCAATATTTTGCGCGCTCTCCTCTTTTCTCTCACTAGTTCTTTCAATTTCGGCTGATATTTTATTTCACTAGTTGCTTCCTCTTTTCTCCTAGTGGAAGTGTTGTTCCAGGCAGCGTTCTGAAAGACTTGGATGAATCTGTCGACTTCGTCTTCTAGTTAATATTTATAGGCGCCGCTTCTTTCTTAACTAAGCGTATGTTTAGTGCCAAAACGACTGCTGAGAGATCTGTGGTGAGATCATAACTTTCCTCGATGTTTGTAGAAATTTTGGGTACTCCGTTTGTGGCAAAGAAGTCTACAAGGTCGGGTGTCTTTGTTATAACCGAAGGCGAATATGTTGGTTTTTCTGCCGAGAAAAGTCAACTCCAGATTGCATACCGGCTTCATAGAGTTGTCTGCCTTTCAGTGTATTACATCTTGAGCCCCAGAAGCTATGTTTCGAATTAAAATCACCAACAATTATAAAATTCGGTCTGAGTGAATCAAAGATGCCTTTAAAGTCATTCTTTTCTAGCTTGGATCGCGGAGGACAATAAATGGACGCGATGTTGTAATGCAGGTGGTTATGTTTTACGCGAACAGTACTTAACTGCATTGCATCGCTTTCAATCATTATATTTATAGAATGCTCAATACAATCTTTAATGAACAGTGAGGATTCACTTCTAGCATTTTCTGATGGATGGTATGCATGATAAGCACAGTATCCCTTTAGTTCCACACGAGATCCCTTCCTCAAGTGAGTTTCAGAAATCAAGCAGATGTTAATGTTGGCTTTTCGTAAGAAAACTTCCAGTTCGTCGAGTTTTTTTAATAAGGCCGTTTGCGTTCCACGTCAATATTTTAAGCAGCTGTTTCATATTCATACTTGAGATCGAGTTTTACGTATTTCTTTCTCGAGATTGCTCAATTTTTCAACTAAGAATTTATTTATTCTGCTTTGGTCCTCGTGTGTTGTAAAGATTAGGGAGAAAGCGTGTGCCACTGGATCTGGCGTAACACCGTTTTTTCTATTTTCTTTCGACGCTGTTTGTGCATACGTCAGCGCGTCGATCGGTGGTGGCTTTTGCTTTGCGATCTTATTTTGTATATCCCTCGACTTTACAACGACGGATTTTCTTTCTTTCACTGGCTTTTCTTTAGCAATATTTGGTTTATTTGTAGTTGCTTTTGGGATTGGGCGTAAGGTTTTTTTAAGCGTATCGCGCCTTTTTTGGAGTTATTTCGCCGCTTCACATCCGCGATAGTTTGCTGGGTGCTTTCCTTGGCAATTTATGCAAGACGGTGGAAGTTCTTTATTTAAGTTGCACTCTTCTGAGAGATGTTTACCGGCACATTTTATGCAACGCGGCCTTGGCGGCGTTTACATTGCGGGATCGATCTTGTGTTTTTATTCATAGATTCGATTTTGACTACGATATTTAGAATGGTTTTAATATTGGGTCTACAAGTAAGTTTCCAGCGTTTTTTTTCCAAAATTTGAAGTTTTATTATGAAAACATAGTTACAATGCTTTATTCAAAGTATCGTCCATCGGAAGCTACAACTTTCCCCCATCTTTTTGGCAATTTATGAATTCCAGACCAAAAAAATTTCTCGTCTTTTGAGCCCAAGAACGTATCGAGCCAATTTTTGATTTCCTCTAGTGAGCTGAAGCGTATTCCCGTAAGAGCGTTCTGCATCGAATGAAACAAGTGGTAGTCAGATGGTGCCAAGTCTGGACTATAAGGCGGGTGAGGCAGAATTTCCCATCCAAATAGTTTTTCACCGAAACCGCAACATGTGGCCGAGCATTGTCATGATGAAAAATTACGAACTCATACCTGGTCTCATATTCTGGTCGTTTTTCTTTCAATGCATGCTTCAAACGAATTAGTTGGGTTCGACATAATGGTCCTTTAATGGTTTCACCACTCGGAAGCAGTTCGTAGTATACGACACCCTTTTGATCCCACCATATGCAGAGCATGACCTTATTCACTTGAATATTTCGTTTCGGCGTCGTTTGGGTGGGCTCGCCGGGCTTTGTATACGATTTTCTGCGTTTAGGATTATCATAATAAATCCATTTCTCATCACCAATGACAATACGATGCAAAAATGATTTATTTTTATACCGCTGCAGTAACATTTCGGACATGCAAAATCGCCGTTCGACGTCTCTTGGCTTCAATTCGTACGGCACCCAGTTTCCAACCTTTTGAATGAATCCCAGTGCCTTTAAGCGCAGGGAAACGGCTTGCTGCGTGACGCCCAATGATGCAGCAAGTTCTTCTTGAATCTGACATGGATCCTCATCCAGTAAAACGTCCAATTCCTCGTCTTCGAAACTTTTCTCCTTTCCGGGGCGATCTTTGTCTTCAACTCCAAAATCACGACTTTTGAACCGTTTGAACCACTCGCGGCACTTCGATTCACCAATACATTCCGTCCCATAAGTTTCCGAAAGCAAATGATAGGCCTCAGCCGCACTTTTCTTCATATTAAAGAATAAAAGCAGCGCTTCCCGCAAATGACGTTTATTTGGCTGGAAACTTGCCATGATTTTGCTCGATAAAATGTACGACACCGATAGAACTGCTCAAATATAACGCCGCAAGGTTGTTGACAGATACAAAACCTACAAATAAAACATATGGGGTCTGACATTTCTGCCCGGGATCCACTGGTGGCGCCATCTCTGGCAAACGCTGGAAACTTACTTGTAGACCCAATACTATAGATATCTTCATTATTTTCGAACTTATTGAAACTAAGCATAAACAGTGGAAGTCCTCGCTTAACCAAGATTTGCTCGTCTTGCTCAGTTGTTTTCTTTTCTTTTTAATAACATTTATTTTATTTTATTTATTATTTATTTATTTATTTGTTTATTTATTTATTTTATTATTCAATACACTTCATTATAAGGTACAGATCAAGAATTTAAGTCCACTAATATTATGTACATAAATTAGATATCTATAAGTGTTTTCCATTGTTATTGAATAATATTTAGATACATTATGTAGTTAAGCCAACTAGTGTCGAATATATCACTAAAGAATTGTTAAAAAACAAAAAGTAATTCAAAAATAAAAAGGTGAAAGGGTGATTTATGAGAAAAAAAGAAAAAAAAAACTTGAGAATGATTTTTGTGTTTATCATTATTCTTATTGTACTAGCTTTATTAGATCTTTTACATCATTGAAATCAAAATTAAAAAGCCATTTTTTTACCTCTCGAGAAAACGACTGAGCATTGGTACTACAGCGTATAGCCAACGGTAGTAGATTAAAAATTCCTGGTGCAACCGAAGTATACAAATTTTGAAAGTGGTGGGTGTTATGTGGTGGAACAAACCAGGCCAATAATCTTGTCTTGCTTCGAAGTCCATGAACGGTGGCATTACGATTTAACGAATATCCACTCCTTAGGTAAAATATTTTAAGCACTTTGTAAAAGTAAAGATGTTTGAGAGGAAATATTAAAGAGTTGCAAGAAAGAAAAAAACTGTGTTCTAGACGTTTTTTTCTCCAAATGATTCTTAGAATATTTTTCTGCAGCACTAGCAAAGGTTGGATTTTTGGAACTAAACATCACATGTTTACAATTTGTACTCTGATAAGTTATTTAAGGAGTTGCGTAATATTAGATGATTCATAATTTTGGTTTTATCACTTATAGCTAGCTTATGATTACAGAACCAATGTCAAGTTTTTCTAGGTCATGATTTATATCCGCAAATAAATCCAAGGTGGAAGCATTGGAATACGAACAAGCTATGTTATCTGCAAACCCGGTTTGTATCCCTTTCAATTGTTGATTAAAGATTGAATTGATATAGATTAAAAATAGAACTGGACCCAATACCGAGCTCTGTGGAACACCTATATCAATATTCAGGCTATTACTCAATTTACCTTCTAACTTAACTACTTGTTTCCGGTTATTAAGGTACGAAGAAAATCAATTGAGCATAAAACCTCTAAAACCAGCGTTTTCTAGTTTTGTTAGTAGTAACTTATGGTCCACAGTATCAAATGCCTTGGTTTTATCTATAAAAAATGCAGCAGTATTCTTTTTGTTATTAAGATTTTCGTAATAATAATTACAAAATTTTAAGAGTGCATCCTCGGTTGACCTGCCAGCTCTGAACCCATATTGATTTGGACTAAAAAATAGAATAGTGCTCTAAAAAAGAGACGATTCTACTTTTAGTCACTTTCTCAAAAATTTTCGAAAGAGCGGGAAGAAGAGAGATAGACCTGTAATTATTTAAATTGTTTGTTTCCCCCTTTTTAAAGATAGGTACCACCTCAGCAACTTTTAAGCAGTCTGGAGAAATACCACAGTAAATAATTTTATTATAAATATGTGCTAACACATCAACAATAAAGAGTGAGATTCTCTTAATAAGATCAATCGAAAAAATACAATTCATCAACGAGCAGTGTCTTTTGTTAGGACTGCAAATGACTGTAGGATATCTAGTGCGCATACTTAACCAGAAATACTGTAAACTGCCTACATTCTAGACATGGGCTCAAGGTGTCTGTAATTTGGTCTGTGAAGATTAAGCCGGAAAAATGGCACAGACCTACGATTACGTGGGCTGGTGTTAACAGAGATAAGTTGAAGTATAGAAGAACAATCAATATTACCAACTTAAATATGATGAAGAATATTGGCAACTTTTTGGCGTATAGAAATGGGTTGTTATCAGTGTATAGTAGCAAGTTTTGACTATGAACCTGCGTTGGATAGCTTCTACCCGGAGGATGTGAGTTCTGTAGTAGGGTGACCAATCTTGGCTTACATATTCAAGAAGAGGCCTAACAAAGGTTATGTAGAGAGGTTTGGTAACATAAGGATTGGAAAAATCCTTAAACCAGTGCTTGATGAAGCCAACGTCAGAGTTGGCTTTTTTTTTTATCATGTTATCGATTTGACAACGGAAATTTAGTTCCTTATCACAGACAATACCTAAATCACGGAATTCATTCACTAAGGGAACAGGCAGATTAAAGATCAGATAGCAACGAGGTGAAGTAGGAGGGCGCTTACGGGTATAAATTATAGCCAAACACTTATTGATGTTAAGCTCAAAGAAATTCTCTAGATGTCTCTCTAGATCTTCCTGCTAGGATAGACAGTCTGAGGAAGGTAATATATGTCTAAAGATTTTCATATCATCTGCATTTTCAACGATACAATCACCATAATTAACAGTCAGAATAAATAATAAGGGACCAAGGTGGCAACCTTAAGTGACACTAGAAGAGGCTTTAATTGGGTCAGAAAGCATGGGCCTAAATAGAACATTTAAACGGGATTGCAACCAAGCCTATTATTAAAGGCTTTGGAGAAATCGGTGGTAATCACCGAACTTCATTTCCAGATTCTAGTGCACATAAAGTGCATGATACGACTTTCGTTAGATTAGCGGTTGTAGATCTACTTTTACAAGTGTTTATGCTCTCGAAAGGCTTAGGTTTGCAGGATAGCTTAACTAATAAGGGATTGAGCGAGGAAATCCCTTTGTGATAGAAAGCTGAAAGAGTCCTGTAAGAGGTAAGGCTAGATGCATTTTTTTTTTTGAAAACGCTTTACGTTTGATACGATAGCTCATCTTTTTTTAAACTCAAAAGACTCTTTATTTCTCACTGACAGGAAAGACATTGACCTTCTCAAAATGGCGTTCACAAACTTGTTTGAAGGACGCACAGTTCAAAATCCAAATTTTTACGGGATAAACTGTACCCATTGTGAAACACTGACATTACTTCCACACTATACATACACTTTCCGTAATTTAATTATCACTTGCTACTTGCGAGGACACTTCAGTAAACTTCTTTAACAAACCCTAAATGGTTTCATTTAAAATTCCCAACTTAAAATCCTAATTCCAAGAAACTTCACATACTCCGTATACCTAAGACCACACAATTGGCCCAATCCTTTCTCCATCCTGTAACTAACTTCCTTAACGAGCAAATAATCAAAGATAAACTCTAAATAATTGAGTAGGAAAGTATTTTTCTTTGACAGAAAGTATTCGTAAGTAGGTACCTTCTGCAACTAATTAATCACCCTCGTCCTTGCCACGATAGCACTATTCTACAGCGGTGTATGCACAGAGAATTTGATAGCGTACGAGTACTCGTAGTTGCGTGCTTCGAAGGAGCAACTTATGCTTCTCTGTATGAACAATCTTCCTTCTCGTCTGAGGTCTGTATTTTAAGCCGAAACTTGTTACTTGGTACATTAAGTAGTTTAAGTTGGAGCATCGTCAGTCGTCGTAATATCAGTAGTTAAAGGACGACTTATGCAAGTTTCATTAAAAATCCTTTCTCCCCCATTTCTTGTGAATTGTGCCTGGGGTTCTGTCAAATTAATAGAAAAGTTTTTCCTCTTCCCAAATGTGTGTAGAGCTCAGATAGATACAAACACAGGAGGATTTTTATTTTTTATTTTTTTTTCTGGAGGTGGATGAGAAAGTCTTATAGCCTGCTCCTATGGGGTAAGATATTCATAGTTCAACCTCTGTCTACTGAGATTCATTCAAGACTTAATTCTTGAATTCTTAGGTCATAACTTTTGAAGAAAATCCTCATTTTGATATTTGTTTCCTTATTTTCCCTTTTTGGCGACTCATACGAAACTTTGCTTCATCGTCATTACTATCATCAGGACCATCTTTGTCATCAACATTATCATTGTCGTCATCTTCTTCGGACTTTTTGTCGTTGTTTTGACGCGGTTTTCTGTCATGTTGTTGATATCATCATTTCAATCCACCTCAATTGGTTGGATTCCCTCAAGAGCCAAAGGCAAGTTCCTTGGCGGGTAAGTAGTAAGTAGAAATGTGCACACCATTCACAGGTGTCTTCGCATTTGGTGGTCATCGACTGAGCAGATCGAGTTGGTTGTATCCAGTGGATATGAGAGGTACTCGTAGGAAATGGACACTGTGGTGTTCCTATATTGAATAAGGGGCTGCGCAAATCAAAAAGACAATTTCAAAATGCTGAAAGATTTTAGGCAAATAAAAGGAAATCTGATGCCAATCGAAGCGGTTCTCCATATAGTTTCTAGAGAAATTTACCGCCCAGTTAAAATGTCATTTCGATTTTACCAAAAAAACAGCAAACTTTTTCCCCGGTTTTTGACAACGTTTTTTTTTATTAATTTAAGTGTTTAATCCTTTTGTGGGCACAAATAGTTTCACTACGAAGGATTTTTGGGAATGTTCCTCAGCTCTCTCTAATCCTTCTCTTTTTGCCGTTCACCTTCCCAAATATTTAATCTGGGTCGCCACGTATTTCTGCGTTGGTGTATTCCTTTGCAATTCGTGGTTGGCTATGGAGCTGTCAATTTTTCGGAACATGAGCCACTTTCGTAATTGAATGGTTGCGCTTGTTTCGCTAATCTAAAGTCGATAAGATTTAAACATGAGAAGCATGGTTCTTTGAGGAAATCTTTACGATATTGCTTAGATATTTGTTAATGAACGTTTGCTGTTTTTGTCATATAGTAGTTGGTGTTGCATCATAGTTTGGCGTGTAGGTTGATAATAATTCTTACTTATTTAGATGGCGCTACAGTTCGGACTGGACTTAGGCCTTAACCAATAAACCTTTCCACAAACAGCGGTTACGCTCTCCGAGATTATTGAGAACAGACCTCAACCTTCACAGCCTAAGTCGAAGCTTCAGATGGGAGCGTTAACATTCATTCGCTCTACATATTCTAACCATCTAAGGTGCGTAGCCCATAACCTAGCAGGTCATCCGCCTTTGCTGATGTAATTACCTCTGCGACAAAAATCATGATACGGATCTTGTATAGAGTCTTCTTAGTGGGGCTTGACAAAGTCGTATTACTCAGTGACAACTCACTGCCCTCTGCTAAAGATAGCAACGTCGTCAGCCTATGTGTGGCAAACTAGACATGACTCTGTAAAGCTCGTTTGTATACAATGTCTTGAAATCAATTGAAAAATATGGATTGTGCCGAAGTCTGAATATCTGGTAAATTGTATCCTTGGGCCATTAAGATCGTTGACAAATGCTCGCAGGCGTTCACACATTGATGTTTCTAGAGTTCGGAGGGCCTTATTTCCTGTCGATTCAACGAACAATTTTGGAAATGAGTTGATGTACCAAGTACTCCCCTGCTATTGTTAAGCTTATGTTTGGATGTTGCTTTCCTTACTTAGTCGTGGCCGGATGTAGGAAAATTTTGGCTTACTTGGCATCAATACCACTGATCTTCAACATTAAATATATGTGGCAGGTTAGGTTAGGTTAGGTTAGTGGGTTGATGAGGTATTTGGAGCCGAGTCCATTCTATACCTCATTACACTTAGGTCTGTGTAGACCCATTGGGATGCCTAGATGTTTCTAGTTTGCGCTTTCCTCGCGTTGGTTGTCATTTTGACCCTGAGCTGGTCTAAGCTATCTTGTAGCATCCGCGAATCTGAAAAGAGATGTGAGTGAAGTGAACTTCCTAAAAGTTCTTTGCCTCAAATTACTTGGGGCTGGGACAATGGCACAAAAAATTAAGGGTATCCTCTCGTGTCCTCGCAGTCTCTGCAGAGATCGTTTTTGGTAAGTCACAGCTTCATTGCGTACACCCCCAGAAGATTATGGCCTGTGAGCAATTCAACAAGCGTAGATAGTTCAGCTCTGCTTTTCAAGAAAATTTTAACATTACGGCTATAATGGTCTTGATGTTTCGCAGGTTGGAAAGTTCTTCCACTCTTTATTGGCTTTTATTTGTATCGTTGCTTCCACTTGTATTCTTCTGTCGCAGCCAATATTTCTTTCTGTAGTCCCGCGTGTGTCGTAAGTATTGTAAGTTCAATTGATCGGAGAAAGTTCCGGCGCCGGTTCCTGTCTTCGTCTTTGATGCATCCGTAAAAAAAGTGTATCTAGACTGGTACCATTTGGTTCCCGTCCCATTCCTCTCTGCTTGGGAGAAGGCAGGTGAATCGTGTTTCAAAGTCGTGATGTGATATTATGTCTGTATTGGAGAATAAATCCAGTTCACTTGTAAGGATCAAGGCGTGGCCTTTTAGATTTGGTTTCCGCCCATTAAGCTGACTTCAATCTTAAAGCGTTTTTCGCTGCAGATTCTTGAATGCTTAGATCTAGGGCCAGAAGGCCAAGAATATTTTCCAGCCTCGCCGTTGGCGTCGTTCTCATGGCGCGAGTCGTACCTAAGGTTGCAGTTTTGCTGTAAATTAAGATGACGATACCTGTTAGGCACCAATTTTCTCCCAAATATACAGGCTATCGTTGCATTCTTTACACGTTCTTCGAATTGACCTTGCAATGAGTACGAAATTTAGGTACTTGGCACTGTTCGATAGTCTGAGGGTTGGTCCATCCTCCTTTTATGTTGTGAATAGAACAAGCTCTCTTGATTTCCAACCCACAGAGCTTGGCCAAGTCTCCAAGGATTCTAAGGGAATAGTTTAAAATTCCACTGATCGCGGGGAGGAACTTGCCGGTGGCTATGCGAACCACATTATCCGCGTATGCACTGGCTTTTATTCTTTCCTTTTCAGATTAAGAAGTATTTCATTCACCACTAGGGTCCACACAAAAGGTGATATCACTCCTCTTTAGGGGTGCTCTAAAAGGTGGTGACCCTCAATACCGTCCTAGCTAGCATTGCATTGATGTTCCTGTTGCGGACCATACTGGTTATCAGGTTCGTTAAATCAGGATGAACTCCAGCATTTCCTAAGTTTCTACTTATAGCTGGAATGTTGATATTGTTGAAGGCTCCTTCTATGTCAACGAAGACTGCTAATATGTTGTATGTCTTTGTCGTGCAGACTTTTTTCAATCGTACTGACAACAGCAAAAGCGCTGCCAAAAAAGCACTGCTAAAAGCTGTTCAAATGTGAAGAGTTTCTCTCGGCCTAACACCACGAAACCCCTACTTCTACGAAGAAATATCGACAAGATAAGCGAAGCGCACAGAACGGTGCTATATAGAAGGATCAGAATTGGCTGAGCACTGAGGTATCCCAGAAGGAGAACGAAGGAGTATAAAAAGTGTACGCTCAGAAAATGAGTTTTGAAAATTTTACCAAAGGGTTAAAAGACCACTTCAGGGCTACGAGTCGCGAACTGAAACCTACAAAGACGGATAAGGTAATAAAATAGTAGTACCGCAGTCTGTACTGAGGATACTGCACACTATTTATGCAAGTTATGGCCAAAATAGCATTTTCAGGCAGAATAAGCCATTCCAACTGGACGAAGATGACCAAAAATTCCGTCCGCTCAATCTTGACAACAGTCCACCTGGCGAGCTGTTTAAACCAGCTTGAGATGAATGAAAGTATTCCCAGTCAATGAAACCTCAACATTGTTCGCCCTATCTCCAGGCAAGGAGACTATGCCAACTATAGAGGCGTTCGTCTTCTTAACATCGCCTATAGAGAGCAATGACAATGACAATAGAGCAGAGATCAGGTGAAGAATAATTCACAATCACTGTTTTATTGAGCTAAGAATAGCAGTTGGATTGCAAAGCAAATATGTGAGGCCGCACTAAGTTGCTTTTAGGGAAAAATGCTCTTCAGTACCGTGTGCATAGACGATGAATAGGGGATGAGATACAAGGATACTGAGTCACAAAAGTCCTAATACATCGACTTAAGAGAGTGGATGGACAAGGCAAAATGTTTTCGTCATATGGCATATGTAACTCAGCCATACAGTAATTTTGCACATAAAAGCAATGATAGTGAATAGGACCGTGGTTACGTATGCTGACTGCGGCCAATGTTAAAAGGGCACATTCTGTTTACACTGCTATAGTGCTTGCTGGTCAACTCACTGTTTAACTTTCGCATTAGTTCTAACGGATATGCTCAGGCTTATGCAGGCATAGCTGTTCTGTCTGTTGGACCAAGCTCTACGACTGCGTGCTCTACAACTCAATAAGGCCTAGACATAATCGAAGATTAGTTCACTAGCAAAGGGCTTTCAGTCTCAAAACTGAGATTGTTATCTTTACGAGAAGGAAGAAGCTGAGTTGTTTGATTCAACCTGTGCTTAAAGGCATCACCGTCCGCTTCTCTAACTAAAATTAATAGTCGGATGTCATC
Source organism: Volucella zonaria (assembly GCA_963966105.1). Lineage (NCBI taxonomy): Eukaryota > Metazoa > Arthropoda > Insecta > Diptera > Syrphidae > Volucella > Volucella zonaria. Next base: position 66,145,505 of record OZ014534.1, read on the forward strand.
CTGGATAACAACTTTCTTTAGACTGAACAAGTTACTGCAAAAATGTCAAACGCGCTGACAGCCTTTTGACAGTGTAAAGGAGCTTTCTGTAAGACATTGAGCTTGTCACCGAAGAGGGTCGTCTGGATCTACATTGCTATGTCAAGGGTAAGTATATCCAATCTGACGGTTGTCTTTCACGAAAATACGACATTGCTGCTTTTACCAGATTTCAAAGAACGGTCCCTCTCGGCTTCATTGGGCCTACCCCTAGGGCACCTGGTTCTGTTCAATTTGCTTTTTTTTTTTTATAATTTTCGCGCGCTCAAGGGATTTAAGAACCCTTAAAATGTTTACACACAGCGCGGGTGAAGGAAAATCAGGGAGGATGGAAAGAGAGGTACCGCTGAACGTTGGTTTTAAATGTTTGAAGGTTATCATGACTAGGAAATAAAGAGCTAGGCAGGGCATTCCATAAGCGAGTTGTACGGCTTACGAACGAATCACGATATTTTAGAGTACATCCGAAAGTGGGCTTGAGAGTATACTGATGTGCATTCATAGCGAGACGGGTGTTACGGTTAAAAGTTTGAAGGGGCGGAATGCTAATGACAATTTCTATGGCGACCTGATGGTGGAAATAGCGATAAAACAGAGTGAGGCACGAGATATTACGTCGGTGTTCGACGGTGCCCATTGTTTGAGTGATATTATCGCACGGTTTTGAATTCTATCTAGAAGGTGTAGAGATGTTTTAGGAGCACCTGACCTGATGTGGGCATTGCACTCTAATTTCGGGCGGATAAACGCTTTATATATTTAAGCCAAATCAGAGGAGGTCAAGTATTTCTTACATCGCTTGAGGAAACCTAGTCATTTCGCAGCATTTTTGACGACACCCAATATGTGGTCATTCCAACGTAAGTTGTCATTGACACACATACCGAGAATGGAAAGTTTATCGGTTTCGATGATGCAAGAGCCATGAAGGATAACGGCTGGGTGTTTAAATTTCGCTTTAACGACAGCAGACAGTATTGTGTTTTGGAAGCGCTAAATTCTACTCTGTTGATAGTTCCTCAATTGGATATGCTGTTAATATCAGAATTTAATGAGCTTAAAATACGCTGACGTTCCCGTTCTATAGCCGAAGAGCAGGGACGTGAGTCCGGGGACAAATATGAAAAGCAGAGACTACTGCCATCAGCAAAGGAATATATTGGATTAGAAGTAGCAGACAAGAGATCATTAATGAAAATTAAAAAGAGTGTCGGTGACAGAACGGAGCCCTGGGGCACACCAGAATTTATTTTGTGAATATCGGACTTGAAACCATCCAAGACAACTTGAATTGAACGTTCCGAAAGGTAATTTCTAATCCATTGAAGAAGAGAGCCGTCGATCTCAAATGCAAGCATTTTCGATAAAAGAGCATGATGCCAAACTTTGTCAAGTGCCTTAGAAATACCAAGTGCAACTATCTTGCTCTCGCCAGATTGATGTAGGCTTTGGGTTCACTTTTCGGTGAGACATGCCATCAGATCACCAATGGACCTGTTGCTACGAAAACCGTACGTTATTAAGAAGTTTCCGTGTTTCGAGATATTTCATGAGCTGACGTTGATAAACGTTTCCGTGACCTTGAAAAGAAGGGACTCAATGGGTCTGTAGGAGGAGAGAGAGGAAAATCCCTCTTTTTTATGGACGGGCTGGACAGATGCTGTTTTCCACCTTCTCGGAAAGAGTTCTAAAGAGTAGGATTTATGAAAAAGCTTATACAGCGGTTTTGCCAGCTAGGAAGAACACCTCTTCAGAAGGAGGGGAGATATACCATCTGGACCAGCGGATTTGTGAATGTTAAGATCTTTAAGAACTCTTGCTACTACACGAATGTCTCAAAGTTATCTTCAGTTAGAAAATAAGTGGTCATTGGTGCAACACGCACTGGAATTTTGAGAACCTTGCGCATGGCTTTTGATTCTGGTGTTATGGGTACGCCGTCAGATGCAATGACACTAGAACTCCAGTTGCTGCTAAGATACAAAATCGACTTTGTGCGCAAGAATTATTTCGGCCGGAATGGAGCCAATGGCTACAAGACCGATTTACCATAAGGAAGTCATGTCTATGTGGTGTAGTATTTCACCCGTCGTTAGAAAAGCTTGAATCTTTCTTCCAAGGGTAGAGGGAATGTACAATATTATGAAGCAATGATGACAGGGACCAGGAATCTGCATCTGAACTTTCTTACTCTCACTCTGAACTCTATCACTTCGATGATGGAAAGTTCTTTTGAATGCAGTTGGAAGGCTGAATCCACTGAGTCTTGTTTGGTGCCCATGGGATCACGGGAAATGATATCACCTATAAACTTGATTAGGAAGGCTCAGAGGAGAGATTTTCAGAACTCGAACTTGCGTTAGGATTGCCCTCGCTCTCGGCTGGGGCTCAAATTGATAATTGGGTTTCATATGAGTATAACTGCAAATGGCATTGCTCTCTAGATTGACGGCAGATCAAACGTATGCTTCCCGATATCTCTAATATGTCAGCAATTTTCATGCTGTCGCTGAGTTGGAAAGGCTGTAGACTTCTTATTGGCGTTGTGACGGGCACTACACTCTTGCTAAGCATTTAAAGTGATGATGACACTGCGAAACATTTCCTCTGCGAATGCCCGGACTGCACTCGCATCAAGCTGCGTTACTCCGTGCTGATGTGGAGACTTTATCACTGAGCCGTTTACTCCTCTTTCTTCGAAAGACTGATCAATTTTGTCAGTTGGGCAATGTATCCTACGTCGATTTGTACAATAACGTTCCAAACATTACAAGTTCAACTTCAGCCTGCTGCTTCCCAGCAAAATTGAATCCCTCTGACTTACAGATCCCAAAAAAAAATGTTTGTGGTTATGGCAAGAATACTATATATTGTCCAGAACTCTGAAATTCATTTTTCGGACTCTGCGAAATGAGTTGCGCATAGAATCTAGTCTAACTACTCTTTCTACTTATGTAAGTGTGATTAGGATTTAAGTGTGGAAATTTTATCAGTTGCCTATCGAAGGCATCTATTTACTCATTCAATTGAGATACAATTAGGCTTGAGGTCATCCATGTATTTCTTCGTTCTAAGAAGGTAGGTTTGTCCCGCGCAGAACAAATTGTCTTATGTGCGTCTCTCCCAATAGACGGTTCTTAAGCTTCCCCACCGCTGGAGTAATCCTGGCTACAAGCCATGACAAAACGATTCAGCCAAACTGGAATCCAGTGCCACTTTAAATTAAAGTACTCGTAAAAAATGTACCCTCTTCTTGGCGCCACTGCCTTCTGATTTGAAATTTATGTTCCCGAAGTAACCAGGGATTCCGAATCTCCTTGTTCTTTTCTTCTCTTTCCACAGTCTCTATAGTTCCCTTGGTCGAGAACAATACTCCTTCCAGGTGGTTTGTTTTTTTTTTTTTTCGTTTTTGTGTGCCACATTCCGCCTTATCCTCTTTTTGAGTTCAGAAGTTGTCATCTTCTTCCTTTTTTTGTGGTGGACCTAAAACTGAGCTGCCCAAGGCACCTTAGCGTGCATTTCTCCTGTCATTGGTCTACATAACTCTATTTGGAAAGAGATAATATTTGGCTCGGGCTCCAATGGCCGGCCTTGTACTCCACGAGAAGAAGCTTGAGTAAGTTGGTCGATCCTTATTCCATGTGTAGACACTGAAGGCCACCCCAGTCCTTGAATTCTGTTATTTGCTTTTTCACATACGAGATATGTGATAAGTGCGAGGAGTACGAGTATGCATGTGGGGGTATCCGTATTACAACAAATTACTTTACGTAATCAAGATGCTTCCTTTGATCCAAGGGAACCGTTTGCTTATCGTTTCAATTTATGGTTATGTTGTGGTTACCTAGCCCTGGCCATAGCCAAAGTCGAATGTTTCTAATTGAGTGAACAATTTATCCCTAGGGAGATGCGAAAGGAAAACACCGAGGAAAATATTGGAAAGCAAACTTCTGGCGAAAGTATCTCATTCCTTCGCACTTGTTTATTTTGTTACATCAAACAATAATTTAATTTAGAAAGCTGGAGCTCCATACGTGCCGTGGGGAACTCCAATTGGTGTGGGCAACTCGTGGTTGATGAAAGAAACTCCTTCTAATTCCCTGCAGATTTTGCCAGAGTTGATGGCTTCAGATGTCTTAAAGTCCTCGACAATGATAGCCTCAGTCGATGGTCGGATGGCGTGAACATGGCCCGGAATGACAACTTTGTTGACCTGGAGAGATATCGATAGTGTTAAGGTGGAATTTGTAGAAAGATTAAGTGCAACTTACATGAGGGTCATGGACAAAGGGAACAGTTAGGGGAGTTGGAAAATCCTTGGTGGGTGCTTTGTAGATGTAACCAGATTTAAGTGAACCCAAAGCTAATTCGGAAATAATTGGCAAAGTTGGTTGGTACACTAGATGTTCAGTTGCTTGTGGCACATCGACTACATGCTTGTGAACGAATGTCTCTTGTGCCGGTGGTCCGTAAGATAATTCAGGCTGGAATTGTGCTTCAATTAGGACAGGTGATGGCGCTGGTGCTGAATGGACGCATGGAAGCTCGAGTTTGATTTTAGGAGCTTCATAGGTATAGCCTTTCTTCTCCTGTTTCATTTCCTTCATGGGTTCTGGCGTTGTGGATGGAATTTCTGGCTCTGGTTTGACTTCAATTGTTGTTATGATAACAGGAGCGACAGTGGGTTCTTCTTTCTTTGGTGGCAGATATTCCTTTGAAACTTCTTTCACTTCTTCCATGACCACAATTTCAGCCGGTTCGGGTTGTTTTGGCAATTCAGGTTCCATTGGTTTCATTGGAATTTCTGGTTTAATGGTCGTAGTGATGTTTTCAATTGGCTTAGATGGACCGTTAACTGTAGCTGGTGGACCATAGGTTTTAGCAGGGATTCCAAATTCTACAGCTGTGTTGACCAATGGAAGGCTATCGGTGACGGGAAGCCCTACAACTTGTGGTGCACCGTATTCCACAGATTGAATCGAGATGCTTGGTTGTTCATGCTTCTCAAAGAATATTGTGGTTTCTTTCGGTGCCAGAATGGAACTGACCCCGTCGATATATAGTCTATTGTCGATTAATGGAGCTCTATAGATTAGATTTGGATTAGGTCCACGAAGACTACCTCCTTCGGTTTGCCCGAAAAGTGCAAGGCACACAAATGATGCGGCAATGAGGAATTTCTAAAAATAAAAATGAATATTTTTTTTTACGAAAAATTTGGAAGGAGATTCCAATGATTTCTGCAAGTGAACCTTGCTTCCTTGAGGTACTTACCATCTTGGAGATTAAGTTCTGTTTGATATCGTTTTGGACAGCCATTAGACTATTTATACGAAATTTTGAAAACGATTTTGAATAGATTAGATGACGGTAGGGGGTGGTAACTAGTTTGCTTATGGTTAATTACTTGAGGCAATTACGGGTATGTTCCTAATGGCATTACAAGTACACTTTGATTACCTGGTAGCTATTCTTCAATTTTGGAGGAACTAGTTTCTGTTAATGCGGTGACAATTCAAAAGTCATTTAGGAACTGCTGGAAGGTATCAATGATCGGATTACAAAGAACTAGAAACAGATCTTTGGTAGTTGTGCGAGACATGATTTTTGAATATGAAACAGAATCAGGACATTGAGCATTGGTGGTGTCATAAATAACTAGATAATCCTGTAGTGCACTGAGTGTAGTGATCTAGGATACAGTGGTAAAAGAAAGTTCGATGAAATAGGCGCGACATTAATGACAGTGTGTAAGGTCACCGAAGGTCTTCACATTTATTGAAGAAATTGTATCCGCTTGGAATTCCTTTCTGAGCTTCATCCAGTAACCTGGACTTGTTGAAGTGGATCGGTGAGCTTTTTTTTTTACTATGTTGTCCCTTATGTACAGCCACGGGAGCCTGGAGACTTGCCATCCAATCCCCTTTACACGGCCTGGCCATTTATGTGATGGAATTCGTATAAAACCCCATAGCAATACAGTCTGTACAATTCTTCGGAATATCTTTTCATTTATTCAATGTCAATGTAGACAGAACTGTAAATTATTTGAAAGCTTGCGCGCCAACAAGCTGAGTATACGCTGTTACGGCTTTGAAATAGTATAAAACTGATGGATAAGGGTTTGAATGCCTTTTCTTAGATCCACCGTAGTAGGTCGTTTAACAGTTCGCAGAAGTAGTTTTTACCTAACAGGGTTCGGACTTATGGGTTGACAGGTTTTCCTTACAATGTTGGTATTCCTACAAAGGCTCCCATACATGATAAAACCAGGATTCGATTGCGATGATCGCGTAGAAGCTAGAGAATCCTAAGGGTGCATCGCTTTTGTGTGAGCAGAATGGGGCTTTTTAGGAGAAAGATTATTATAAACTCTCGCGGTTGTTGGTTTTAAGATCTTCGGATACACGGATACGTATCCATATCTGCTACGTGTCTCAAGACAATGTCTGCTCTCAGAAAACGCACATTCAGAATAGCAGAAAAGCGCCCTGCCTCAGTATGGTTGCAATCAATTTGTCACTTATGATCCTGTGATCGTCAAATCCCTTTTTGTGAGCTGTAATATAAGTAAACTGCAAACCAGGTGACATTTTAATTTGTTTTGAAGTCGATAAGCTGAAATCCATTACCGAAGATGGTGTCGTGTAGACTGAGTCAGATCTGTTTTAACTAGGAGCTGGGTAGGTAGGTAGGTAAAAGTAGCTGTTGGAAAGACCAACACACATAGGCTTATTAGCCCGTTGTGATGCCACGTGGATCAATGATCCTCTTTCTCATGGAACCAATTTGAGCTTAAGATTAAGCGTAGGAGACTGTTTACGTTTATATTTTTTAAATCGTTTAGGCCATTGTAGAAATAAAGCTCCTAAGTGAAGTTTTCTTCTCCTGGATAGAGCTGGACATTTACAGAGTAGAAGGCGGATTCTCTCCTCTTCCTCTTCGCCCGTGCAGCTTCTACAGAAATCGTTTGTAAAAGCGCCAAGTCTTCTTACATGCTTGCCTATAAGGCAGTGTCCAGTGATGGCACCTATGATGACGCTGAGATGTTTCCTATTTAGAGGGACCAAACTCTTAGAGCGATTCAGATCCAGCTTTGGCCAGATATGTTTGGTCGCTAGACATGATAACAGCTCACCTAAGGTCTGTTCTTTTGTTAGAATACTGGTACTGTTTTCCGGTACAATAGGTAGAGTGCTTCCAATTTTGGAGAGATCGTCAGCCCTACAATTCCCTGGAATGTCTTTGTGGCCCGTCACCCAGCAAAGGTGAAGGTTGAACTGCTCTGCCATCTCCATAAGAGATGATCGGTATTCCAGGGTGGGAATTAATTGACTGAGTCCAGGAGCTTGAAAGCGGTCTGACTATCCGAAAAGATTGGGATATCCTTTGCAAATATAACGTTTTTCTTCAGCCAGGACACAGCTCCTTTAATCGCCAAAATTTCCGCCTGGAACATGCTACAGTCATTTGGAAGACGGAAAGAAAGGCCTAGATTTAGCTTATCTGAGAAAACACCGCCATCAACCCCGCTATCGGTTTTAGATCCATCTGTATAGAAATAGATTGACTTGACCTCCATGAAAGCATCTTCCTCCTAGAAGGACCAAAGTTCAGGTATGGTCTAATCGATGTTCTCTGTGAGGATTCCTAATGTATTAAGAATGTTAGCGTGGCCAAATGCTGCAGTCGCAGCTACTTGGCTACTGAAGATATTGAGTGTCAAGTGAAACAGAGTATCCGCATACTACCTTGATCAAAAACTTCCCGGAATATATTCAGAAAATTGAAGATACAAGTTTATTCGCCTAAATTGTATTTTTTTTTTTTTATAATCGGTGCGCGCTCAAGGGGTTTTTGTACGTTTAAAATGTTCGTACACAGCGCGAGTGAAGGAAATTTAGGGACGAAGAAAAGACAGGTACCGCTGTCTATTGTTTTTAAATGTTTGCAAGTTATAACGAGCAGGAAACACAGAGGTCGGCAGGGCATTCCGTAAGTGAGTTGTATGGCTTAGGAAAGAATCACGATATTTTAGAGTACGTCCGAAAGTGGGCTTGAGAGTATGCTGATGTGCATTCATAGCGAGACGGGTGTTGCGGTTATAAGTTTGAATGGACGGAATGCTACTGGCGATTTCAATGGAGCACTGGTGGTGGAAATAGCGATAAAACAAAGTGAGACAGGAGACATTACGTCGGTGTTCGAGGGTGTCAATTGATTGACTGATATTAGTATCACCAATTAGTTTTAACGCACGGTTTTGAATCCTATCTAGCAGGTGCAGAGATGTTTTAGGAGCACGTGACCAGATGTGGACATTGTACTCCAATTTCAGGCGGATAAATGCCTTATAAATTGAGGCCAGATCAGAGGGGGTAAAATATTTCTTACATCGCTTGAGGAAACTTAGACATTTCGCAACATTTTTGACGACACCGAATATGTGGTCATTCCAACATAAGTTATCGGTGACACACATACCGAGAATGGAAGTTTATCGGTTTCGATGATGCACGTGCCATGATGGATAACGGCTGGGTGTTTACATTTCGCTTTAACGACAGCAGACAGCATTGTGTTTGGAAGCATTAAATTCTACTCTGTTAGTGGTTCCCCAATTAGTTATGCTGTTAATATCAGAATTTAATGAGCTTAAAATACGCTGGCATTCACGTTCTATAGACAAAGAGCAGGGGCGTGAGTCCGGGAACGAATATGAAAAGCAGAGAGTACTGTTATCAGAAAAGGAATACATTTGATTAGAAGTAGCAGACAAGAGATCATTAATGAAAATTAAGAAGAGTGTCGGAGACAGAACGGAGCCCTGGGGCACACCAGCGTTTATTTTGTGAATATCAGATTTGAAACCATCGAAGACAATTGAATTGAACGTTCCGAAAGATAATTCCTAATTCATTGAAGAAGAGAGTGATCGACCCCAAAAATGCCTTAGAAATATCAAGTGCAACTATCTTGCTTTTGCGAGATTGATGTACGCTTTGGGTTCACTTTTCGGTGAGACATGCCATCAAATCCGCAGTGGACCTGTTACTACGAAAACCATATTGCCGGTCATTGAAAAGTTTTTGTCTTTTGAGATGTTTTTTGAGCTGGCTTATCAGCGTTTCCATGACCTTGGAAAGAAGGGACGTAAGTGCAATGTGTCTGCAGGAGGAGAAAGAAGAAGATTCACCTTTTTTAGAGACGGGCTGGACAAATGCTGTTTTCCATCTGCTCGGAAAGAGTCCTAAAGAGTAGGATTAATGAAACCTCTTCAGAAGGAGGAGAGGTATACCATCTGGACCAGCGGATTTGTGAATGTTAAGATCTTTAAGTACTCTTGCTACTACACGAGCGCGAAAGTGGATTCGTCCCATTGTAGATTCGACGCACTCAAATGTAGGCGGGACAAAGCATAATCTGGGAGTGTTGAACTATCCGCAAAGTGTGAAGCAAGCAGATTGGTCTGGTACAAAGAGCTGACAGCTGGAATGTCATTGTAAATGAGCGTTGGGATGGAGGATGAAGCAGAATTTCTAATGTTTTTGACGAATGACCAACAATTTTTACTGCCTTTGGGACACTGCAGTATTTTTTGGTCGTATTGGAATTTCACACGCTTGAGAAAGACGTTGCAGCCATTTCTGGCTCGTTTAAACTTTTTTCGGTTTTCCTCTGTCGGATTGGTCTTGTAGGACCGAAAAAAACAATTCTCTAACCCTGACAGGCTCTTTACAGCTCGAGTCGTACCATGCCTTTTCTTTTCGTTTGATACTCTTCATCCGATGAGAGATAAAGCATCTCATTCCAAAGAGAATAGTTTCTGTGATCATGTCAGCAGCGGCACCCACGTCGTTATCGAGGAAACATAGCGACCAGTTAAAATTCCTAAAGAAGCTGTTAAGACCGCTGTAGTTGGCTTTCTCGTATTACTACACGGTTCTTTTAGGAATCGTTTCTCTGTGTGGTGGGTGTACGAGAATTTAGCTGATATGACACAATGGTCTGATGAGCCTAGAGGGGAAAGCACATCAACGCAGTACTTGTCAGGGTGAGAAGTTAAAAACAAGTCCAGGGTGTTGGCGGTTTGACTATCAACGTCTGGTGTTCGTGTGGGCTCATTTACAAGCTGGGTTGAGTTATTTTCCGCAGCGAATATCTCAACACACCGTCCTTCGGGTGTTGTCTGTCCAGAATGTCGAAGCCAACCAGAATTGTGTATATTGATATCGCGCGTAATTACGATTTCAGTATGAGGATATTGTCCCCTTTAAAGTAATCCCCATCGACTGCAACACACTTATGCCAGCGCTTGATCCAATAATCGAAACATTTTTTATATTCGGTTTTCGGTATAACCATCAGTGCTGGTCTGGTCTCTTTCGGCGAATTGCGTGAAGCAAATAATACGAGCACTCTTTGTTTACTGTCTGGCCTTCTGGCAAAAATTCATGATGCACTACACCGTTGTAATCCATGAAAACCCTGAGCATTGCCTTCTTTTTTGACTGAAAACGGCAGGGATTTTTTTGGTCTCGGCTCATTTGGTGAACGCCATTCACTTGCCTGATGTCTGGATTGCGTGTCGTCTCCAGTAATGATCCTTTTGATGAATGTGGGATCGGATTCAGCCCCGCAAATCATCTCTTTTGCGATGTCAATACGATCTCTTTTTTGAATGAAATTGAGGTCTTTTGGCACCAACTTTGCTGCTACACGACGGAAACCCAAATCATTAACCAAAATGTCTTGCACGGCAATGTTCAAGTCCTTCGTTATCTCTCTGATGGTTAATTTGCGGTTATTGACCAACATTTCTTTTACTCCATCAATGTTTTCCTTCGTTTTCGATGTCGGTGGTCTGCCACTGCGTTCATCATCGTCGATTGACTCACGACCACTTTTGAACCCCTCGTGCCACTTGTAAATGACTGTTTTCTTTAGAGAATCCTTGCCGAAACACTTTTCCAACATTTCCAACATTCGCGCACCATTAAATCCGTTTTTTACGCAAAAGTTAATACAAATTCGTTGTAAAAAATCGCCAACACACACAGAGTTAGATATGCTCTTGGCTACGTAACTTTTGCAAATGTCAAGCAATGACGCTAAGATTTAGAGGGAATGTCAACAACAGATTTACCAACCTAACAAAAAAATCAGAATTCAAATCGGTACAACGGGAGTGCCATACGGTGGTGTCCCCCGGGAACGTTTTGATAAAGCTGGTATGCATAGATATGCTGTTCTTTGGATTCTGCTTAGTTTGCTGCAGTTGATTGCATTGCCTAAGACCGTAAACCAGACAACAACGCCGTAGGTGAGTATCTGTCTTATGACCGAGATGTGTAGCCGGTGGGTTATGCGATGTTGAAGACCCCATTTGTCCCCAATGGCCTTTTTGCAAGGGAAAAAAATGATTCTTTCGTTAATGGTATTAAGATGCTTACCTGAGACGGCCACAGCATCGTCATGCGCATAGGCAATCACCCTGCTACCACCCGATTCCAGGTATATCAGGAGCTCATTAACCACTAAGTTCCAGAGAAGGGGAGAGAGTACACCGCCTTGCGGCGTACCTCTGCTGACACATCTTTTTGCAGAAGCCCCACCCAGTTTGGAGTTGATTATCCTGCTGTTTAGCATAACACTGATCAACTTCCCAAGTGGGTCGTCTACCTGCAGAGTGGATAGCTCACTCGTGATTGTGGATGTGTTGACGTTATTAAAGGCACACCCCAGGTCTAGGATAGCGACCATTGTGTACTCTCTGTATTGTAGGGATCGTTCGATGTGGCTAGTCAGTGAATGCAGACACGCTTTCATCGATATTCCTTTACAGTAGGCATGTTGAGCCATTACTACATGACAGTGGAATGTGGATCAGTTCTAGACAACTACTCATGATATCCTCTAGCGTAGGTATTATACCATCTGGACCAGCAGACTTGTATGGTTTGAAGCTATGCAGCGCCCAGAGCAGTTTGTCTCTTATAATGAAAATTGGTAGTTCTGTTTTGGATGCTACTGGCCGCGAATTGGGAGCTACTTGGAAAGTGGGTGTCCAGTGGCAGGTTGAGTGATTCATAACTTGAGGTTGTCCAAGAGCCACCGGTTTTTTTAAACAGTTGGGCATTCCTGCAGGGTTCTTGTTATAAAAGTGGGATCATTGCCAATGTTGCAAGCAATGAGGTTATTATTTATGATATAATCAAAAAGTGACTCACATCTATTATTGATGTCGATACTGCCCCATATCGTGTAATGTTCGTTAGTGTCGCACACGATGATGAGGCCAGTTTTTAGCCTTACAGCTTCCAGTACCAATCTTTCTAGGTTATCACCAAGATATGCCGATGCCAGCCAGTAGAAGCCTTTGGCAGTCTCTAGTCTGGCAACGTTTAAGTCGGGGTCACGGAGATTAGGAAGTAAAAATGCATTAAGGCTACGTTTCACTTACATACTAGTTCTAATCTTACCTTTGTCTTTGTCTCTTGTGTAAAGTGGAGCGTATACAGGTGTCCCAAGTCCACGAACCACGCCTTCTACGATCCATGGTGCCTGGATAGGATAATGTCTTCTGGGTTTTTGGAGAGACGCAGAATAAGTGCGGCCGAAGCCTTTTTGGAGTGATTCCGATTCTGAAGATGTGCCCAAGAGCTCATGTTCTTCCTTTGATCGTATATGATCTGTTTTTAATTCGTCATCGATTTGCATTTCCGACAGAGTGTCAGAGGAGGAGGCCGACGGCTTAATTGTCGCCTCGGATAAATTGGAGTTGTCGCTATCCACTTTTGGAAAGGATATCGATGCTCCAAGATCTTAGGTTGTATTTGAAGTTTTCAGTTAAAGGAGAAGGAGGTTGCTTATCAGCATTCAGCTCATCCTTTTTATAGATCCTTAGGTGAATTGACTCGAAACCGAACCGAATCATGCCTTTAGTCTGCGCTGGAGGGCTATCTGATTCGTTATTGATCACGATCAACGCACATCTAACATATAAGAGCCCCTTAGTTCTTCCAGTTTAGCGACTTTCCAGTCATGAGTCTGTAGGGTTGGGTTGCTGAGCCTGATGATTTCCATATCGGCTGGGATCCAGGTGCGAATTCTAGGTCTGCTAGGGATATCCTCCTTAGGGACGACCTCGAGTTTTGCACTGGGCCAAATCTCTTCTAATCCACCTATGGCTTTCGTGAAAAGATTGAGACATCTTTGATTACCATATGCGATAAGCTTGAATTGGCCTTGGTGCTAGCCAGCGTCGGTTGTGATGGTAGGTGGCCCGGTGTTTTCCGCATGATGGTCAAAATGTTGCTCGAAAGATTTAGTTTGACCAACTGCCCCCGTTCAGGTGTTATTGATCCATTGGTGTCATTTCTGTCGATTACCGCAGTCGTTATTGCGTCTTTTAAGACTTCGATAAAAGACCTCAGAGATGAGCTGCTGGGTGGCCCAGGGGTTTTAGTGTTATAGGTTTTGGGTCTCTTGGGAACTGGTACGGTTTCCTCTAATGATGTCTGGCACTTGAAGGAGTCTTTTAGCGTTTTGAGAGCACTGGAAGCGGAGGGTAATCCGTTTTTTACGGTGTTGTTAGCCCACTCAATCTTGCTCTTTATATCCGCACTGCTCTCAACCTCCGGAACAGATCCGAAGGTTTTGATAATGCGTAAAGTATTTCGGCGTCTTATTTAGAGCGCCTTAGATGCAACTTGCCGATGCGACTGAGCTCCTGATTCCTCCTTATGGGGAGAAGTTTTAGTAGCAGCGATAAGTCCATGGCCTGCCACAAACTTCCTGCTGCTAGGCGTGGAGGAAGTGACCATGGCTTGCCATAGTCTTATCACTCCTTGAAGATTTAGTTTTAGACTTGTTGCGTTTGTCTTTAGAGGATAGTGCACCATGGCCTGCCACAGTTTTACCCCCGCTCGACAACGCAGGAGGCTTACCGGTAGTCGGTGCAGTCACCTTTCTACTGTCTGGTATTAAAATAATACCGGTCTCGGGTTTTGAGGTTATATCCATTAATAAATCTCACGAGTAGCTGAGAAATGATGGTCAATCTGTACAGAGATCTTCAAATATGTAGAAGAAGCTCTATAAAGTGCGAGTGTTCTGATTGTAAACATCAGGATTGACTCCATTGGAGGGATTTTCTATGTAATAACAGCGTCGCTTACGATACTTGCTTTGAAAATAATCAAAACACCGCGAAGCAGTTCCTCTACGCACGACCGGTATATGCCATCACTGGATTGGTTGTTTTTTTTTCGGACGGAACAGAGCGCTTAGGCAGAGGTATAGACCTTGTATGTCATTTTTAAAGTAATTACTCAGTCTTTCATAGCAAAAGGAGTTGTCGCCTCAGAGATAAAGTGCCCAAGTTTCATTTTTATTCATATTAAGCATTGGAGGAGGTGGTGATACTTATGTCCAGCACATTCATTTATAGCAGTATGAAGCCTAGAGCCTGTGTAGGGTTGCCAAAACATTAATTTGGTTTGCCCGCAACCTGGAGGGTCATGCTATCTGCAGTTGAGCTCATAAGATGAGAGCTCAAAAAAGCCGGCGCTACACCCTATATTGGTTCTAGAGTAATCGGTCAAGACTGGACTAACATACCTTACCTGGCTCAGACTTAATCGAAGCCAATTCTGAGTACAGCGAAAGGCAACTTTACATTCCCGCATTAACCGGAGCTCCATAAGTTTAATCCACGACTGACATAGGATCAAATTGATCTTACCATAGTCGTGTAGATCATGAGACCCTTATTGGTCACAAGTTTTATATCTTGCCAAAAACTCCTCTACAGTACCAGAAAGCCAACAGCGCAGCGCCTCAGAAATTGTCAGATATAGGATTTTCTGACTGGGGTCTTTGGAGACTGGGTAGCTTTAAGCAAATCGCATTATTGCTAGCCATCTGTAAAACAAAACGATAATATTATGGGTAGCACCTTCGTTAGTAATATACAGTTGGTGCATTTGTTTCGGGCTGGGAGCCAACGTCGTAGACCAAATTCTAGTATACAAGTAGGTCGATCGAAGCTTGCCTGTTTGATTAATCACAGTTTGGTGTTGACTTGATGCAATGGCTAACTTTGCGGCATACTGCGTAAGAGAAGTTCCCGGTTCGAACACGGTATCATGCACTGGAATACGGAAAAATAATTTCTGACATCATTAGATTTTCGCCGAGCAAATGCAAAAATGTGACGTTAGAGAACGTGCCGCAACAATATTTGATCCTTTCATCTCTTCACGAAAAGAATAGACGTTGCTACGAGGTTGTACCAAAGGATGTTCTACAAGCTCCTCAACGTTAAAAGTGTTTTAGGTTAACACCAAAATAGGAAAGAAGAACATCGGAGAGTAAAACCACAACGGGACGTAATTCACTTTAGTCAGCACATGGTTTTCTCGCTCCAATATTCGCAAGGAATATGACGATAATATTGTGATCGACACAAGGTACTCCTGCTGTGTTTTAGGTCAATGTACAGTCGGACTATTTATTACCTAGTTGCAACCAAGGTACTTAGTCTAGTCACGTAACCATCTTTAACATCACAAAGTATTGTATTGTACGAACATTGTAAGCCAAAATCAGGGCTACGAAATCGAGTTTACGATTCCTATTCGAAGGGACAACACAGGAGAAGAAACCTCACCTTAATTGAAAGGAACCTCAACTATCTTGGAATGCGCAACTGAAAGTTAGCCAAAGACCGCAGTAGCTGGGATGCTCTTGTCTTGTGTCTCCACAGACTTACCCCTGGAAATTTTCTGTAACTTCAGTTCCCCTGTTGGAATAGCTCTGTCGTGAACACATATACCACCGTTGATTCTATAGGAGAAATTTTGCGTCCAAACTTTAAAGAAAATCTTGCTATAGTCTCGCCTAGTTTTGAGATTATCTTTCGCCAAATTCAAAATACCCCATCTGCATTTGGATTTTTTCAGAATGCGCATGCTTCCACTTGGCACATGGACAAGTTATGAACGTTCTGTTAGCCCAACTAAAAGTGGTAATAGTAGTTAAAGTAGTTAAATCCACCCAAGGCTCACTTGAACTCTCGTTATGAAATATTCACAGCTATCCCCTGCTATAAACCAAAAGGGCACTTTAAAACGTAACTCCTTCATTGTGGTACTTAAAAATTAATTAAAAAACGGAACTCGCCAACTGGTCTCTGATTTTGTGAAAATTCGCCTTAAGCTTCTCTTAATATTGGTGACATCAGTTGACGCTCACAATTCAATTACAAGGACCATCGCTTCGCTTTCGTTAAAATCCCTATTCGACGCGAAATAGTCTAAGACGAAATGAACTTACCCATTCAGCTCACGTAGTCTCCTTCATAACCCACTTAAGCGAACGATGCTGTCGCATCCACGTTGGCAAATCTTCAGAATTTTTACGACCAACCCAAAAAAAAGTCCTAGAAAAAAAAAAAAAAAAAAAAAAGGAAAAGTAGCAATAAAAATGAGAAAAGATTTTGTCCCTGTTCCTAGCCATACTCGGATTCCAGTGCTAGTGGTGGTGTTGGTGCTAGAGATGGTTCTGTTAATGGTGCCTCTGCATACTTGGAACACCTCTCATCGTCCCAGCTGCAGCTGTTCGGTTTTCGAATTCCTGATGAAATCGCACTAATAGATGTTTAATGGAACGTGTGCCATTGTCATAGTCCATCCTCTTGTCGACATGCTGTTATACGACCGAGATTCATGTCCATCCTAGGCAAGCGTTGTCGTTGTCGCCATCAGTGTCCTCCGTCCGTGACCGTATCCAGTGGCTGTCTATTGATTTCTTCTCATATTTGGTTTCGTGGAAAATTTAAAATATATCGCATTGTGACAAACAATTTAATTGGAAGCTAGAACAGTGGTTTCTTGAAGCACGGGAGCTGTATCCCAGCTCCGTTTCATGTCTCATGCATGTCTCAATTTATTGAAGAAAAAGGGTTTTAGGAGGATGGCTGCTGTTTATGCTTTCATGGAAAGTACCATGTAATTGGTTTAGAGCACGTTAGCACGAAGGAATTCCCTTTGAACTTGGCAATTATAAACCAGGTGATGTGGAGCGCGGTGCCATATGGTATTCGTGGATGGTACGAGTACTCGTAGAGCATGCAAGGATATCGTGTTGCATTTCTAAGTGAATGATTTTTTCTCTCTTTTGTTGCATATGCTCTTCTAGTGCTCATCCTCTAGTGTGATTATCGTACCCGTCATCATCAAGAGTCGGGCGATTCACACAGATACATGTAGTTCCTACATCGAGAGTTGGTTTGATTCTCGTCGATTTAAAATAGATTTGATTGTAAAGCTTGAATTGTGGACCATAGCTGGAGTGGGGTTACCTTCATCATGGTCTATGATGCGTGATATTTATGACAGACAACACATGCCTGTGATTTATCTGTCGAATCCAATATGCGATGATTGGCAATGAGATGATGTTGTTGATTAGGATCAGAAGGATGCTGATGAGGATACGGACAAGGGATACTGTTGTGCGGTGTGGTGTATGCGGTGTGCATTTCTGATGAAACAGATTCTGATTTAGAAAGATTTTGATGGATGCGCACATGCAAACAGGAATTCGAATCGAAAAATTCACGGTAATGGCGCTTTTTGTAGATTTTACTTGCTTTCCAGGATTTGGTTTCGGAATTTGTACATATATTATGCGTGTAGAGTTTAGAGATTCATTGAAGTCATCATTTACTGTAATAATTATGCTGAGTGGTGGTCTACAGCTACAAAGCAATCCAACAGATTACAAGCAAAACTCCGAATGCAGATTTGAAAGATGTACGCACTGTTGGAGGAGAACAAAGTTTACTGCCATCCTGGTATGTGGTAAGCATGGCTCGTTTGAAAATGGAACATCACCCACAAATTTTGATCAATATCGCTTCAATCATGATGAATTACATTCTTTTCATTAAAAAAGGGATTCAAGGGAATATGAAAGAGCTATATCAAAGCTGGCGATACTAACCTTTTAACATGGGTGGTGATCTCGCTTATAAGGAAAACTTACGCCACTGCCTTAAAACATCTGTTGTACTGCCTCCAGGAAGCTTTTAAATCATCTCGTTGTCTATTTTTGAATTATGTTTAACTCTGCTATGATGATTCGGTGAATGCATGTGATGATGTAATAATCGTCTTTCGTCAGATTGCACAGGGCAGATTGTCTTGGCTGCTTGAGAGTTTTACTTAGCACTAAAGGTTTCAAGCCCATCTTCCGCTTTAAAAATAAGCTTCGTTGCGCTGAAGCGCCGAATGTTGCTTGACTACGATCTCACGGATATGTTGTAATGACATCGGAACTACGCACACTATGGGAATACAAAGTCGAACTTGGACTGGCTTCGGCCAGGTTATGGAATGTAGTTGGATTGTCACATATGGCTATAGAACGGTTCTATATATATATAAATAGCGCCGGTTGTAAAGAACGATAACTTTAGACTTCGCTATTTGTAAGGCAAACTTGTGTTTGGCTTTCAACCGGAGACTTCTTAGGTTTATATGTTGTAACAGGTGACCAGATAGCAATGATAGTTTGTCCAATTGTTATGTATTAGCAGCTATCAAGATTACCAATAACATCTAGCTGTCAAAATATTCAGTAAGGGTTGCCATTTCATCATGCATCGTTTTACGCTTGTCGAACGTGCTGAACTTATTAAAAATTATTATCGAAATTCCGGCTCAGTTGTAAATACGCAACGTGAATTTCGTCGTCAGGTCGGTCGTCATCATGGCTTCAGTGTGCAGGCAATTCGTCGCACCGTGGAAAAGTTTGAGCGTGAGTACACTGCCACCAACCAGGCAGAGATTGATGCGAAATGAAGAAAACATAGCCGCCGTAGCGGCCAGTATCAAAAAAGATTCAGAAAAGTCGATTCGGCGCCTATCAGCTTAATTGGACATCGCCAGAGAGTCAACCCGGCTTATTTTGCGGCTGGATTTGCGGCTGGATTTGCGGCTACATCCGTATAAGATTGTGCGGACGATCATGGCTGGAGATCGGGATTTTGGCCAAAAAATTATCTTCTCGGGCGAGACCCATTTTTGGCTCAGCGACTATGTCAACAAGCAAAATTGCTATTATTGGAGCGAACACAATCCACAGGATGCCAGGCACCAATGCATCCACAAAGATTGACTGTTTGGTGCGCTCTGTTTCGAAATAATCGAAACAATAATCGTTACAGTCAATTGCTCATAGAGCAATGTTAACCAACTTTCTGTGGTCAGAGCTCAAGGACGTTGATATATCCGAGCTGTGGTTCTAACAAGACCGCATTACATGCCATACAAGAGACGCAACGCTCAAAGTTGTGAAGGAGAAATTTGGTGACTACGTCATCTCACGGTGAGTGCTCATGAATTAGCCGCCACGATCATGCGATTTGACACCACTCGATTATTATCTCTGGGACTACGTCAAGTCCTTAGTCTACGTGGTTGGCTTCACTTTAGACGAGCTCGATGCCAACATTCAACACGCTACTGCTGCCGGAATAACGCCGCAGATATTGGACCGAGTCTTCAAGAGTTGGACCGACCGCTTGAAGTATTGCCAACAAAGCCGAGACGGCCATTTAAATGATGTGCTATTCCACACATAATGGCATGAACGTAGCTTCAAAATACAAGTAAAGCCAGAATCAATTTTATATCTCACATTGTTGTTGATTTATTTAATTTTTTTCCTATCGTTCTTATCTGGTCACGCTTTACTATATAGACCAGGTAGAGGAGTCAAATTATTTGCGTTAGTAGCGACAGCTAAGGCGCACTTTAAGCATTGCCAAAATGCAGATGGAAACCTGAATTTACTGAACTTTGTTTATGTCGCGGATCACAATGTAATCGCGATAAAAAACATATCGTCGATGAATTTCCAAGTCAATCCCAGAAGAGTTTCTCAGAACGCGAACATGGTTTTGATTAGGAGGACTGCATGCGTCCTCGGTTTGGGTTTCCATTGTTGTTGGGATTCTTATGAGCACAACCCGGTTGTGGGTAGATTGATTAAATCCTTTTTGACCGTTTGCTGTCTTTTTACTCTGATTTTGCTAGGAACCTAATTCTGCTAGACATTTTTTTTTAAAGAACTTACCACTGCAGTGGGTATGAATACACTTATAATGCCTTAGCATGTGTTCAGTTGTTTTTGAAAAACGGGATAGAGAGATAGAAAGAAAGATGTTTGGGCTCAGTGGTTATGTCGCTCCACGGGTGGCATCCAACATTTAATGGGGAGACTTAATTCATAGTGGCTTGGTGTTGATTTCTAGTCAACTACTCATCTTACTTCACTTTTGTTAATTGAACACCGAATCTTCTGATTTGAGAGCCAGTCCACTACCACTTCCGCCACTTCCGCCAAGGCCATCCACTTGACCCCACCTCCTGCGATGCTGCCAGATTTACGATCGGAAGTACTAGATTCCATTATAGAGGATGCTTACCGGCACCCTTATTCGGTCTGGAGGATGCCTGGTCTGGGTATGACTTAAGATCTACTGGCTCTTTCTTTGTGTGAAAGGCGTTGACTATCCGGAACTGCAGAACTATCACAGAACTATCATACTTAGGAATGCATAACTAGAATTATTTGCTTACGTTCTTTTCTGAAAAGTCAATTCATTGCGATTAGCATCAATGGACATTCTTTACCTAATGACCATCACGGCGGAACCATTGGCTTCAAGATGAAGTTCAGCGAGCACATGTAGCTTAACAAGAAAAATACCAAGCTGAACTGCATACAAAGAAAAAAGGATTCCCTGGAAAGATCTTTGGGCAATGGGAAGGAAAGGAATCGCAACAAAAAAAAAAATTAGGACGCATTTAAACGTTCGGACGACTGATGAAATTAGCTCGGGCAAACAGAATGAGTAACAAACAAAAAAACGACAAAAACACGCTATAATATGATGTCAAAGAAGGACATGAAACATAAACCGACGACGTTCAAAATGTCACGGTTCGCAGAATCAGTTTTAAGGCTCAAAGTCAGGCATTGAATATTTTTGCCAAGCGCTGGTTCCTTGATGTAATAAGGTAATTGAATAGTGCAGGAAATACGGAATACTGCCCATGCTGACGATGTGACCATCTTGATATTCGGTAAGCTCCCCCCAGCTCTTAGTGAATAAACCGACCAAGCATAAGCACTGATTGAAAATTGAACTTGTTGTACAATAGAAAGCCAAAAACCAGATCTCGTTCTTTTCACAGGCAATAACTGGAACCCTCAAATATTTGGGGAAATTTGTACCATCTAATTCAATACGATTTCTGAAAACAGAACATCAAAAGACGTTCCAGAAAAGCAAATATACGAGTAACCTTCTACTCATGTAAAAAGGCATTCAGCGTCACCAGCTCATAAGGCTTCAGATGATAATCGATTCTGAATTCAGTAAAATAACAACAGAGGCATTGGAGACCAGTCGCTCTCCGTCACGTTTATACCACAGCAGGTCGGTAGTCAAAGCCGCTTTCAGGCAGCATGAGGGATTTCTATGGTCCCCTTCTAAAAATGGGCTAACTGTGGGACTGCAGCAAATTGATCGAAAACTGATCACATGATTCGAAGGTCGTTTCTTGCCACAAAATTGTCTACCAGAATCAACACCGGCAGTTCCAAAATAAATACTGACACGTGGGCTGCAGGGATGCCAGAAGTGTCTTTCAAGCCGAAGTACTAGTAACTGCTATTATCGAGGCTGCAACAATTATTATTGTAAATAATATTGTGGAGAGATTAATAGCTGTGTTTTTCGGGCAGATAAGCAATTTTTAAGGCTCTAGATCCAGATTAGGTACCGAGTACTAATATGGTTATACTTGCTACTAACAATAAGAAAACTATTGAATTAGTGAGGAAGGAGTTGGAACTGCATAGCTTTCCAAAATTCCATTAAGCACGATCAAAAAAGAAATCACGGAGAAAGCCATCGGTCAACCAAGTGCAAGATGAGTCTAACTTAACTATCACTGGAACTACAATACTTGAGCGACATAGAACTAAAAGAGATCACGAGCTAGATACGAGTAACATTTATTATATTGAGCTAAGGATCAGTCTGCAATTCATATCACTATTCTACATATTTTCATAAGTTTTCGGAGGCAATCCTGCTATCTTGTGAGCACAATCGAACTACTGCTTGTCTAAGTGAGCAGTGAGGTTTTCCTTATATGGCACTCACCTACCTACTCTTCTGGGCTTTAAACATCACAGTACGTCTCTGTGGTGCCAGGGTTGAGTGACAAATGAGGCGAAGGAAATTTATAGATTTGAGAAAAATATCCTGCATTGAAGAAATATGGTATCCCGCATTTTTTAATATGTCCTGATTGCGGTTCTCTGTTGCTTTACAGAGACCTTCTTGCGGTCAAAGGTTCTCTATTGTCTAGTTAGGAAGAAACTTTCAGAGTTGTTTGACTTTTTCTAAGCGTAGCGTGAACATTTTCGGCAAAACACTAAGGCGAGGTGAGTTCATAGTTTTGGATCCCATGTCTGTAACACGGTCTCCTACGACAAATGGCTTCCGAACCTAGACAATGTGCTGTGCTCCACGTTGTGAATTAATCTGAAGGACTCGCAGTGAAATAATTGCTCTCCAGTTCATGACACATGATGAGCAACTATGGGCTATTACCGTTGGTTATGGCAGAAAGTTTATATAGGAACAGTTGGATATAAGTTCCTGTTTGCTATCTTTGCCAGTTTCCTTGATCTCTCTTTTGAGTCTAAAGGCTAATTGGCGTTCTTGATTTTATTGTTTCTTTTCTTTAGGGGGGCTGATTGTCAATATTGTCTAAGGTTTCTCCTGGCAAGTGATTAGATAAAGGAAACGCCCACTCAATATGGCAGAAAAGATCTTAGAAGCGATGCTTAGGAGCATTCTATAGTTGGCGTAGTCAATGAGGACTCCTTTCGGTCAACCGATGTTGCGATTCCATGCATCGTTTATGCTTTCCTCAGCTGATATATTAGAGATGAGCTGGTCCATGTTCCTAACCAGGTTATCTCCTGCTACCAGTCCGTTTGCGCCGGCAGCTTTATTAGACTTTAGCTTCGATACTGCTACTTTAAATTCAACTAGACAGGTGTCGCCTTTCGATGCAGCGCAGCCGTAAACGTTTCTTGTTTGGTTGCATGTACAGGATGGGCCATCGATTTTACAAGTGCCCTCGAATGTCAATTCGGTTGTGCCATTTGTGAAGTAAACAGAATTAGAATTTGTGTGAATAAGCAATGAAACACTAAATGTACTCCTGAAGAACGCGGAATAATCGTCAGGATGTTTTTGATGAACAATTCGTCAGTGGTTACGTGAACAAAAAAAAAATTGCGATTCTGGGGCACTCAAAATCCGCGAATAGTACACGAAGAGCCATTACATTAACTCAAAGTCACTGCATGGTGTGCTCCTTACGCAGGAGGATGGTCTCTGTGGATGATGAGCGGTACAGCGACCAATGAAATTTTCATTCCTCAATTGGATGACTTGGGACTGGAGGATATATGGTTCCAGCAGGACGGAGCAGCAGCGCTTACTGCACGAGCCACAACTGACATTCTAAAGCAAAGGGTCATACATTTTAGCTCACTCGTCGTCAAACCAGAGGTTTTTTTTGTGGCGGCGCATTGAAACTAGTTACACCAGACGCAGTTTCTCTGACGGCTCGTTGATAACATTGAGGGAAGCGTGATCGGCAAAGATTTTAGCTGTCTCTTATGACTGCAACCTTACGATCTTGGACTTTGGTGGTCTAGGCCTTTCATATCTGCATTCACACCCTGGCTGCAACAAGGTGGTTATTTAAGTCGTTCTTGGCTCCACAGAAATATCAGACATTCAAAACGGTGTAGGAGTGTTTGGCGTTAATCGATCATGGCATAGCTGAGTCTCTTTACGGACGTTGGACTATGGGAATCACATGACAAACGCCTTGTTTCAGATTTTAAAAACCTGGAACCATTGTAGAATGTGGCGTTATGCAGGTTGTGTTTTCCGATGTCCAGCCAAGAGACGGTAATATCTATTTTATAGCAGTCCAAGGCCTCTGCGAGCTATTTTGCCACTCTGTTAAGGGTCTTAACATGCCTTGTGCAAAGGAATGCATTATCTTATGAATCTTTGCTGGAAAGCGTTGGCTAGTCCTAAATTTGGATTTTTTTTTTCCATTTTGTGGAAGTTACACCCACGCGCAACCTCCAACCTGAAGGAACAGGTCCCCTCGAACAAGGGCTTTGTGCTAGTAGCCTCGCTGGGACTATGAGGCTGACTCTGGTGTTTGCACCGCCATATTTACTCTAGAGCCCCGATACAACTATGCTGTTTCCCTTTAGCCCTGGCCTCCGAATACTTTTCAGTAGCTCTAAAGGGAGGAGCCTAGTCTTCACTACTAAGAGGTTTCACTATGTAGATGTGAGTGTAGGAGTTAATGGGCAGATTCTTAAGTATCTACGCTTGAACACGATTTGAAATCTGGGCTGTGAAATTGGGAACTTAATTTAATATTCCATGAATCACCTACGATGAAATCCTGCGCTTTTGAACAGTCCCTATCGTGGACTGCAGAGCTCTTCTCCTAAACTGGAAAATCTACGAAAGGCAACTTGACCAGATAAGTACTGCGTAAGTGTTCTTAGTTTATCCAGACTTGGACAGTCGGGTTCACTCTGTAGGCCCGGCTTAGTTTCGTAGTAATGTCCTACCAGACTTGCAAACTCATATTTTCAGATCCCTTCAACAATTTTATTACTATTGAACTTATCTTGTTGTCTTGAGTCAAATTTGCTGCTGTAAATCCTTATCAACAGTATGAACCGAGCTCCTTCTCTCGAAAACCACTGATAGTCCTTAGAGTGCTAGTGCGTCTTCTAATTTGGAACCATTTTCAAGCTGATTGTGCTAACTACTCTGAAAATTTAGATCATCTCGGCAAGTTTTGGTCCTCCAACGCCTACTGACTTGTTTAGGTACGATTATTTTTTTTCAAATGTATCCTTGTTAACTATTGGCCAGCTATTTTAAGGCCTTATACGCAGTGTTAAAGGTTCCATATTTTGATAATTAATGCAGTTGTCTCTCCTCCGTTAGTCTAACTTTCCCATTTTTAATGACGACCTTAGGCTCTGATAGAGATCGATTACTGTACGAACTGTTAGGCCTTATGATTTTATGAATTGTATCTAACTTGTATTTTGGCATTTCACCATAAAAAATGCTGTGTTCTAGCCAAACAAATGAACTGATCGTCTGCCATAATGTTATCTGTCATGTTTTAGACACTGGGCAGATTTATTCTAACATATATTACGTTGCTTATATGTATAAACTCGTACCTCATGGTTGTGAGGACATTAGTCAATTAAAGACGTGTCCATTTAGAATACGAGGTTAAGAGTTTCTTTTATTATATGCATATACGAGTATAATATATATAAATACACACCATGCTGCATAAACAGGTTTTCAATAGATTTTGTGAAAGTACGATCCACTTAGAATACACACGACAATTTGCCCTATAGCCTTGCAAAACTTGACCTTTGTCGCATGCAAAAACTTCACTTGACATAGCTTTTTCCGACTTTAATTCTCACTGAACATTCACTATAAAATTTCAATGTCCGCAGATGTGATTTTTAATGCGAGTTACTGCACAGAAGCCTGCTTAACACATTTTACTAACTGTTTTGCCAATTAAAAGAAATTCCTTCATTACGCACAGAAGACGGTCCTCTATTCCTTTACCCCTTTCGTAATGCCTTGTTATTCATTCACCTGCACATTAGAATTCCCATCCCCCACTAGGATAACCCCGATCGGAATCCACCCGTTGGCACTGGAACTAACAATGTTACAACCGCTTCTCGTACTGCCACACATCTCACATATTTAAATCTTCAATATGTGCCGCCTTGGATCTGTTAACTTTCTTTCTAATCACCAAGGGGATACGGAAAACGTAACGTGCTCATGTGATTCTCAGTGAATTTATGTTCCGAGTTATAAAAATTCTTCAGAAGTATCCTTGTCGAACAACGACGCCGACTGACGACTACGACAACGACAACGACGACGACGACTACGACAACATTGCCGACAAGTCTGACAATTCCGACAACGTTAGGTTAGGATGTAATTACAGCATGTGTGTGCCCTTATTGCTTCTTGTCTGGAGCCTCATCTTATCCCAGGTCGGGGGAATGGGGCACAAAAATTACATCTAATTAAAATGCCGGCAGCAAAAGAAAATAAAAAAAAAAGGAAAGAGGGCCAACAACTTGCAGTTAAACTGTGTGGAACCTGTGTCTTGTGTAGGTAGGAGCCATAGTCACCCGAATGACACATGAATATGTGAGCTTTCCACTTACCATCAGAGCCATGTGTGTCATGTTAACCTTCTTCTGGTTCCTGCTATTCGACTGCCACTCTCTGGATCGGTACGGGTATTCTCCAGCGTGTTACTGTTTCATTGGTTCAGTATGTGGCCGACTCCAAGTGAAAATTGATTTCAACCACTGAGACATAAACTATGGTTCGATAGCTGTAATTACCCTCATTATCTGTATTTCCCACCATGTGAAGGTGGAAGACAGAAGCCATCTGAAGTGATCACTAGATTGCGCGTTGAAAAAAAAAAAAAAAAAAAAAAAACGGTGAAAGCCAAATTGAAGTGGAGGGGGACTTATCACCTTCGATCTAATCAATCCCTCAACACTGAACAATAACTCCACGGTCAACGAACATTGCTCATCCAAATTCAGTGGTCCATAATAGACTGGTAAACAAACAAGCTAATCTTGGTACTGGTTTCGGCCTCAGCCTCGGCCTTCTCTCGCCTCAGTCTTAGTCGAATTCCTTCTGCAATGTTTACATTTTCTGTCCGTCCATCTGTCTAGTGCCGCCACTATGGTCTGATCTCAGTGTACGGTTCATTATTCCGAAAGGGCACCATAAAGAATGCATCCATCGACAAACCCTATTGATGTCGCTTCGCCCTCCTCTCAAGCAAGAAGTCGAACTGCAAGTCTTCAAAAAAACAACAAAATCAAAAGATAAAAATACGAATATATCCGCAAGATTCAGAAGATACAAATACAAGACTATCCTGGTTTCCACAGGAAGATACTGGTTGAAGAAATTGTGCTGTCCTCTCAATCACTATAAGCGATTGAGCAACAATGTTGCAACCATGGTAACTCTATACCGTATACGTCGAATTCAAAGACGGGGGAGAAGCAGGAAGATCTCTTTGGGCCTCCATTTGGAGTGGACTGTTCTGCTTTTGAACCAACCTTAGTTGCAACTTTGTAGAGAAATTACGCTCGAGAAGACCTTTAAAGGTGTCCTATGGAGATTGTATCTTTAGTTAGTAATTGATTTGGCTGGAGCTGTCGTTGTTGTGGCATTATTGTCAGCGGGCATTTTTCGTGGTTGTGCGGGCCGACTTCGAGCATATGGAACATACTCGTACATGGTAAGATGCGTCTAGTAATAAAGCACTAGGGAGTCATCCGTTTCAGTTGAAAATTATGGTACAGGCTTGTGGTTTTTAGTATGTGATGTCACATCATCTAGTTTTTGTTCGAGACATTCTGATTCAGGTGGGAGGCGGTATTTATGGACAAACGTATTTACAAACATGATCTATTTACACGTTGACTTCTGTTTTGATTCTCGTATAAAGTTGTGTCAATGATTCTATGTACAAAACCTGTTGGACGGGGTTAGCATCATTCATGACATGATGTAGATTGGCATGTCTATCTCGTACTGTGTACCTCCTACCTCGCACCTTCCATCTATGACTTATTTCCAGTTAAGATACGTAGATCGTTTTCCTGCACTATCAAATTCGAGCTTGTTTGGTTTTCAGTACTTGTCGTTGAACGAAAAGCATATTAAGGATGTCAATCGTGGAGATATCGTCTATGTAACCACTTCATCATCAACTTCTTCATCGGTTTCATTTTGGAAAGTCTTTGCAATAAGTTTTTCTTTCATTAGTTGCCGTCATCCCATATCCCGGTTGTACTCGTATCTATAAAGAGTAAAAGTTACGGTCTGACAACGCTGTGACACTAACAATAAATTATCCGTCGATGAGGTGTTGAAAGTCAACTTTATGCCTGTTTAATTGTAAAACTGTCGTGAAGAAATACATCTATAACGAATTTTAAGATCGAAAGTTTAACCCCACAGGTTTCACTTGAAACGTGCTCCACTTTTTGTTTGCAAATTGAATCAACACGATCACCGCACTAATTGTGACAGTGTTACCAAATAACTCTAACTGTTAAAACCCACAAGAAGATACTGTCAACTTCATGGTCCACCTACGAGTATCTTTGCTACTTTTGTTTCTTTTTATAGCAGTAGGCCTGTGGTCTCTAAGATCGCGTATACCAGGAGCTGATTACACTTTGAACCTCTCAAGGTCACTCTCCGAGGGATGTCCTACTAACGTTTTTAGGGTCCATAGTGTCCACTCTGTTTCAGGAGTCTGGTTTATTTTTAATGGGTGATAGTGCACTACATTGTACGGTGAGAAAGCTAGAGAGCCTCCTTGGGCCGTTCAAGATGGTTCTGTTAGCGTGTCTGTTAGGTGTTGCCCCGTATTTCACCTGTTCAGTAGACTGCTGAGCTTAGATTTAGAGAAATGGAATACCGCAGACCTAGGTATCTTTCAGCAGAGCCCATTTTTACTAATTCCTCACATTCTGCGTGGTTTGGGACACACTAAAGTCTACCTGGTGGTATGTGGTTAGATTTTAAAATAGTTTAAATCGCTGCTTGACTATCAGAGTATACTGATGGAGGCACCTTCTATGCCTGCTAGAAACTTGATGCTAATGAGCGCCGCACCTTACTTACAACGAAGTCGGTCGAAATCCCCTTCTACTTGAGCTCTTCGTCTACTGCATTGCCCGTCCGGGTTAGATTCGAAGACACCGCGGGACAGAGCATTGGTGTCCATTTGCTCTGCCTGTTCTAATCATTTCAGGCGACTGATGAACAGTTTTTGGACAAGGTCGATGTCACTGTACAGCTCGTATTTGAATCTGCTCCTCCAAAGCACACCAAGGCAAACAGGATCGAATATTTTTCGAAGGATTTTCCTCTCGAAACGAGTGAGGATATCTTCATCCGCTTTGAATAGAGTCCATGATTCTGTGTCATAAAGTAAGATTGGGATGATCAAGGTCTTATATAGAGTCTCCTTTGTTTTTCGGGATAGGACCTTACTACTCAATTGCCTTGTTAGCTTAAAGAAACAGCGATTGCCAAGAGTGGTTCTTTGTTTTATTTCTGCTGAGGCATAGTTGGCAGAATCCATTATTCTGTCCAATTCGTCGATGTTGTGTGCTCCCTATTGTTGACAGCACATACTTGGTTTTGCCCTCATTTATCCCTAAACCGATTTTAGCAGCTTTCGTTTCAACGCTAGAGTGCGCACCGACTACAGCCCGTTGAGTTCTCCAATTATGTCGATATCATCGGCATAAGCTAGTAGTTGCACAGGCTTTCGAAAGTTTGTGCTTCCAGTGTTCACTTGTGAGTTCCGCACAAGTCACATGACAGTACGTCTCCTTGTCTAAAACCTCTTTTGATA
Source organism: Volucella zonaria (assembly GCA_963966105.1). NCBI lineage: Eukaryota > Metazoa > Arthropoda > Insecta > Diptera > Syrphidae > Volucella > Volucella zonaria. Next base: position 66,175,216 of record OZ014534.1, read on the forward strand.
TCAGAGGTCTCTGTTAAGTTGTGGCAGACTTTGACGGAGCAGCAAGCGTTCTCAATCGTCATTCTGCCCAGACGTTCACACAATATGGCAGATAAGATCTTGCATCCGAAGTTGAGGGGTCTTATACCTTCATAGTTGGCGCAGTTGAGGGTGTCTTCTGTTTTGTGGATCGGACAAACGGTACTGAGATTCCATTCATCAGGCATACACTCTTCTGACCGGGTCTGAGAAATGAGTTGATACATGCTCTCTCCAAAAGGTCACTTCCATCAACTTCGTTGGTCCAGCTGATTCGTTGGATTTTAGCTTAGGTATTGCTGTCCTTACCTCGGAAGTTTCGGCTATCATCGTCTAAGTTGATTGGTCTATTCTGCATAACGGAGGGATGATGGGCTTCTTCGTCGTTATACAGTCTGCAGGAAAAGTTGTTCCATATTCTCAGCACCAACTGTAACCCTACTACAGGGTTCCCTTCTTCATTTCTATGGGTTTTTGTACGATCTTGATCTTCTTGCCTTCCCTGTTGGTAAAATTTCTGTCTATTATTCCTGAAGTACAACTTCTCAATAATTTCGATCGTGCTTCTCGTGGAGAACCCGATGTACTTCCCGTCTCTTCTGCTCGTAGAGCTCATGAGCGGCTCTTGTCCTTGGTTGCAGCGCCGCTTTGTAGGCTTCTTGTTTAGGTGCCTGTGTTTGCCGGTATTCTTCGTCAAACTAGGAATTTCTTGGTGGTGATCAGTTACGGCGAGGTGACTCTGATGGCACGTTGGCAGTGTTGCCACAAGTCTTCGGTACTTGATGCTAGCGAATAGGAGTTGTTGAAAGATTTCTGGATACGAGTTCGGCGAAGGTTCTGACGATCTCTTCCGATTGCTGCTTTTCTACGTTATATTGTATCTTCTCACAGTAGTTCTTCTTTGTTGTGGCGCTTGGGAAACCCGCATTTGCACCTTGGCTGCAATAAAGTGGTGATCCGAGTCAATGTTGACTGTCCGGAGTCGGCAAAATGTCGTAACATAATACATAATAGTCGCACAGTAGTATCTTTTGAATGCCTCGACTTCAAACTTTTCAAACTCACGTTCTTAAATTCGAAGTTGCATGTGTTAAGCTTTTCACGTACGTAGTGGTACGTGGATACAGCAGCCCTTATCTCACGGATAGTCTGTCGCACGACATGCTAACAACCGGCACCCATAACTTTCTTTTTTGTGGTCGTCTCGTAAGGCCTAGCATATCAGGAGAAGGTAATTCTGATGACTTTTTAGCAGTATCGCCACTGTTTGATGGATGATGGTAACGTAGGATTATGAGGGAGGTTGAGAGAAAATTGGTCGGCAAATGCTTTGGCAATTCCTTGCAATTGTATCTGTCTGATGGCAAACCTTCTGGCGATGTGTTTTCGGGGCAATACTGCCCTTGATATCCGCAGTCTTACTTCCAACTGGATAGCGATTCGAGTCAATGATAGCCCCTTTTAATGAACAGACGTCAAGGGTACTGGTTTGGCATCTTTCGTCTATAGCAATATAATCTAGTCCACCACGTAGCCTGGTGAATGCTAAAATACACCTTTATATGATTCACATGTCATTGGTTCTTTCTAGAGGTTTGTAAAAGCCTCCTTAATAGGGGTTATTTCCGGTCACTCGGTTGTGTGTCTAAGACTAAGATTTACTCCTTAAATCTGCATCCAAATATGCGCTGTGCGCAATTGCAGTCGCTATAGTAGATGTCACAATTTTTGATTGTCTTCCAAGCCACATGCATTCAACGTATCTATTTAAGAGGCATGCGAGTATTTTTATAAATTCAACACGGTCTTCCATGTGTAGAACTTCAACAATCTAATAATGCCTGAATGGCAACACTGTCTCATCCCACGGGTACAAGTATTTATTGTAACATACACAGGGAAACTGCTGGAAAAATGTTCGTCAATGAAAACATCAAACGATGTTGCACCAAATGCACTGTCTTTTGAATGGTAGCAAACAACTTGTCCGTGTGCGATGTAAACATCCAGCATGATGATCAGATCGAGTCAAATGTCCGTCTGGACAACTTAAACGTCGACGTCAATGTGGTAAGCATCGCTGAAGTATCTTACTTGCTTTCATCGTTCATCGTGTGACTAGACGCGAGGTGTTAATTTCCCAAAGGAGTATGCGGAAAATGCAGCTCAGCCTGTTTAGATGTCAGTTAGTGTGATTAATTGCGCGTTTTTTTCTATCACCACCTGAACAATCCCCTTGGGGCAATAAGTGTCAACGAGCAGCGTTGTTTTCCTTTTGTGCGAAGTTTTATTGTGTTTCCTTTTTTGGTTGGGACTTAGTGAAGCCTTCATAATCTGTTTAAAGGAACTGAGGGGAGCGTGAGCGGAAAGTTTTTGACACTGAATAAAACAGAAACCAGTTGACTTCAAAACTACTTTCTCGAAGAACCAAATGCGCGATCAATATTGCCCTACTAAACCACGAAAAAATCGAAGGTCAGTGTACACACTGATGTGCATCTTAGGTTATGTTGGAATGGTAACTTGCCTTGATATCTAGAGGGAGCTTTCAATAATGATGACACTTAACATAACTTGATTGACGTAAAAGATCCCTTCTTCAGCTTTATTCACACCTCTGGTCACTGGTCCATCCTAAGCCACAAAGGGGAACATCCAAAGAGCTTAGCTCAGTCTGAATACAACACCAGCGTCGGATATCGCTGTGTACAAAGACAGTCAAAAGGCGATCAGATCCTTAACTTCGAACACCATAAATTCGGATGTAAGCACTTTTCTCAACGCGAGTTAAGCAGCACAAGATCACGCTCTGATAAGTTCCGGGTCACATGGGCATCACAGGGAACTCAGGATCAACCTCAAGGGAAAAAATATCTCCGAAATCACTAAAAGACATGTGCAGTGAATAAGTATTCCACTTAACGATTTCTGCAGGAATTACAGAAACCTAACCATGGCGGGATTATTATAGTAAGTCGTTCTACATACTTAGAGAGAAGAATAAAGACGCCGAGCAGTTTCTTGAGAAAACGATAAATATAAGACGTGTGGTTCTAAAATCGGCTGAAGCCTTTCCCATACTTTATTGAACTTCGCTGCCCATAAAAGATTCAATGGATGCCCTATTCATCGCTGTGGAGATTTCCTATCCATAACAATCACCAAGAACAGGTCTTTCTTTACATTCTCACTATCGCACTAAGGTTGACTTGGAGAGTGTTCAATGTTCGCGCTAGCTCAAAGCAAAAACTAACGCGGCAAAACTGGCTGTCATAACTCACGGCCTCCAAAAACCAAGTCGTACTTAATTACTAACAATTATATTCATTTTTATAGGGAGGAGTCTATGGTGATGTTATGGAGATGGGCAAAATCCGAGTTTGCCGATTTACTTAGTGAGATGTTTGAACTCCGGGAATAGATCAGTTGAAGTAAGCCTTATCCTAACAAAGCCGAACGGACAGGCTACATACATGATCATGAAAAATGTTGATCATAGAGTTCAAGAGAACACAAGTCTAGATGTACCAGTTTTTAAGAAGAGCGCAGAATTGACATTTGCCAACCTGTTTTTAAAATTGAAGGCGGATGGATCACATAAAAAAGTTAATCTAAACCAAATCTAAAAAAATTGCTAGCTGAGGTCTAATACTCTCACTGTTTAAAAATAAGGATACGCAAGTGAGATCTATAAAATTAGGGAGACGCCGAGACAAGGCGGCTAACTTTAGCTCAAAGAAGACAGCTTCGATGTTGCTACTTTATCAAAGCGTAAGTCTAAGAGAGTCTTAATACAGAGGCGCGACATAGATGTAGTTACTTACTTACTTAGGTGGCGCTACAGCTCGGGGTGAATCTGGGCATCAACTAATAAGCCTCTCCAGTTAGTCCGATCTTTAGCTAAATGCTTCCAGTTGCGCACTCCAAGTCGGTTGAGGTCCCCTTCTACTTCTGCGTGCCACCTAGGGTGAGGTCTTCCTCTGCTAGGTTGTCCCTTCGGTTTAGGTAGATATCGCTGTGCAGCTCGCATAATTCGTCGTTGAATCTTCTCCTCCAAAGTCCGTCAACGCAAACGGGACCGATTATCTTTCGAATAATTTTTCTCTTTAAACGACTGAGGATATCTTCATTCGCTTTCGATAGGGTCCATGCTTCAGCGTCATAAAGTAGGAACGGGATGATCAGGGCTTTATATAGAGTCTTCTTAGTTGTTCGGGAGAGCGAACAACGATTGCCTTCTTAGCTCAAAGGAACAGCGATTGACAAGAGTGATTCTTCGTGTTACTGGCAGAATTCATAACAAAACCAAGGTAGACAAAGTGCTTTACCACCTTGAAATCATAGCTGTTGACTGTGACGTTTGGTCCAATACGTCAATGATGACAGTATATACGTGGTTTTGCCCTCATTTACTCATTTACCGCTAAACCTATTTTGGCAGCTTCCGTTTCAATACTAAAACGAACGCATCGGTGATAGCCCACCGTCAACATCTTCGGCAGTACACAGACTTTTGAAAGATCGAGCCTCTAGTGTTCGCTTGAGAGTTCCTCACATTTGCCCAAATATGATGTAAAAGAGTTCCACATGATAACGTGTCACCTTGCCTAAAACCTTTTTTTATATCAAAGGTCTCGTTTAAGCCGTTATTGATTTTGGCGGAGCAGCTAGCGTTCTCAATCGTTATTCTGCACAGACGGATGAGTTTGGCAATGATGGCAAAACTAGCTCTCTATAGCTCGTCTCTATAAATGTTGCCATATGCGATCTTAAATTCGATGAAAAGATGGTGGGTATCGATTTGGAGTTCTTGAGTTCTTTCCAGGATATGATAGAGTGTGAAGATTTGGTCGATTCTGGATTTTCCTGGCTTGAAACCGCACTGATAGGGGCCAATCTGGTTATTGACGAAGGGTTTCACACGTTACGGCAGATAAGATCTTATATCCGATGCTGAGGAGACTTAAACCTCTATAGTTGGTGCAACTGAGGGTGTCTTCTGTTTTGTGGATCGGACAAACGCTGCTGAGATTACATTCATCAGGCATATACTCCTCTGACCAGATCTGAGAAATTAGTTGGTGCATGCTCACCACAAAGTTCTTTTCAGCAGCTTTGAATATCTCGGCCGGAAAGTCGTCCAGATGATTTTTTGTGTTTTAGGTTAGATATTGCTATCATTACTTCGTTTTTGTCAGGTGAACGGAAGTTTTGGCTATCACTGTCTAAGTTGATTGGTCTATTCTGCATAACGGCGGGATGATGGGCTTCTTCGTCGTTATATAGTCTGCAGAAAAAGTTTTTCCAGCACCGACTGTGTCTCTACTACAAGGTTCCCTTCTTCATATCTACAGGTTGGTAAAACTACCGTACGTTATTCCTGAAGTTCAATTCCACAAAATCATCGTTCCCGCGCTTCTCTTGGTCATTTTTCTTCTTCTGGAGAAGCCCATGTTCTTTCACGAGCAGCTCTCGTTCGTTGCAGCGCCGCTTTGTAGGCCTCTTGTTTAACTGCATGTGCTTACCGGCATTCTTCATCAAACCAGGGATTTCTTGATGGCACGTTGGCAATGTTGCCACTGGACTTCGGCATAGGAAGTTGTTGACCGATTTTGAGATACGCCTTTGGCGAAGATTCTGGCGGTCTCTTGCGTGTGCACCTTCTGTATTATTTCTTATAATAGTTTTCTTTGTTGTAGCGGTTGGGAAATCCGCATTCGCACCTGATCCGAGTCAATGTTAGCTATCCGGAACGTTTGGACGTTTAGAATACTGAAGGTATGCCTTACGTCTATGCCAAAATTATCAATCTCATTTAGCATTTTATGATCCGGAGACCGCATTGTCCCTTTGCGTATATTGAGATGAGGAAATCGTGTGGTAGCTATAGTGATAGTTCGTCCCGCGGCAAAGTCAATAAGCCTAAGCCCGTTAACAGACGTGGTGTCGTGTAGGCTACGTTTACCAACTGTCCTACCAAAGATGTCCTCCAAGGTATAAATGGCGATAAAATCGCCTAGTACGATTTTTACGTTTTACTTCGGACATCGTTCACATATCTTGTCGAGGTATTATTTAGTGGCGTCGTCTTTGCCTTCCGTAGAGGCATGCTCATGCATATTAGGCTTATGTTAGCGAATTTAGCCTTGATGTGGATTGTCATAAGACGCTCGCTCATGGGTCGGAAGCTCAAGACTACTTGCCTAGTCTACCGCATATGGTAAACCCGCATCTGAATAAGCGCTATGACCCTATAGCAATCACAGTAGTATACATACGAGTATATCCGGCCCAATCCATCACACTTCCTGGATAGCGGTGATATCTGTGTGATATCAGTGAAGGCCCTCTGCTAATTGCTCGGCTGCGCATGACCTATTAAGGGTTCGAACATTCCATGTGTGGATCCGAAAGTCATTGTCCTTTAAACGTCTGCAAGGGTCAACAGTGAATCCCATTTTATCCGAGGCCATTAGTTGGTTCGTCACTCCTTTTTAGTCTCTTCTGTATAGGATTGTGAACCCTATGATGGTGTAGGCCAGTTTTATGCTACTGGCCGAGCATGCCTTTGCTATTTTAGCCTGCATGAGCAAGCACATCGCTACAAGCTTGAATATTGTGCTGCTGACCCAATCCAAATTATACGACAATCAGCATTTTCTCAATCAATCGCCATGCAGGTCCGCAATTGTAATAATTTAGCTGGTAATTTTAATCATAGCCCTCGATGAGCGGCACTTACACGGATGATATTATAATGCTGTCCTGAGTGTCGTTAAATCGCGCCAGCAATATCGCTCAGAAAGAAATAGTGTTTCACTAACCCAAACTGAGCCACTGCTTTGGCTTTCATTACTGCATCGGCTCGTGTAACGAATGGTGCTTATGTGAATCCTGTTTTTTAAATAGGAGCCTCCTTGGTTGCTTCATTGACTTCTCTGAAAATTGTGATATAGAACCAGAGGATAACCGGAAACTTAGCACAGGGTGACTGTCTCATTTAGAAGGCCCCGCCCAATTATCGAGGCTTCACCCATTAATGACGTTGTCTAATAAAAAGTACTGGTCTTATCGTAACGATTTTCAGATGACACCACTGTAGATTGCTACGATTTGACCAGTTACAAGCGGCCGTCATAGGCCCTGTTGGTGCAGGACCACCGGCAATTCCTACTAGGACTTAAATATCGGTACCATGGGAGTCAGGAGCCTTCTGGATCTCGGTCCGGGCCTGACTTGGTAATCAGGTAGGCCCCCTTGTGTGATCGTCATGGTAGCTGTGGTATCAACCCAAATCACTGGAAGGGTCTTGCTGTTGGTTTAACCCAATAAGTACTGGGTGCTGTGACCCTCACAGGTCCGAATTGGGCACTCAGGAATGGCAAGGCATATCCTTGCTCCCATGGATGCATGAGCATCTCGTACTCTTAATTCTATACGATAGGTGTTTACGTAAAAAACTAAACTCAATGACTGATTTAGAAATATACGTCAGCCTTTCACTGCCTTGGGTCCTATACTGGCGCTTACTAGGGATACACCCGCAGCTTGGCTAACGGTTTAGTGATATTCTTTTCGTATTTTGTTGATAACCAGGTTTTAATTCTGTGGAAAGCTTAGTAAAAGGAAGGTAAAAGTTAGCCGAATGCTGAAATTATGAAAGAAGATTCCTGCACTTACGCCTTCGTGTAAAAGTTGACGATGTTTTATTGAAATGAACTGTCCTCTGAGATAGTGCGTTTTTTAGTTGGCGCTTAGTGTTCCCTCGGGGCAAACGAAATCAATTGATTCAGGGGTATGAAGTTGAATTTCTTGCCTGATGCTGGTGGATATTCATTAGGTTTAGCTATACGGCGTAGATGTTAAAAGCTTTGTAGTTTTCTCGTAGATGAGAAGACATTGGCCACCACCCTACTATGCGTTAAACCATCTCAACTCAACTACGTTAAAAATTGCAAAACATCAAATGAGATGTGGATTATTCTACAAAACACTCCCCAGCCACAAGGACCAGAGAGAAAAGTTAGCCAACTTCTGCAGTTAAAAATGCCAGAGAATAACCACGTTCTACCACATATTAATAATTTATAAAAAATTCAGCTTCAAAATGAACTTTTATCAATAATTTTACTCTCTAGTATCGCCAACAGCTATGAAAGTTTTGTTCTTGCGATAGAAGCCCGAGATAATTTACTTACGTGTGAGAACCTAAAGATACAGCTTCTCAAAGAAGGATACAGAAGAGATGGAGCAAAATCAAATAATCAAGAACAGGCATTGCATGTACGAAACAGAAAACAAAGACAATCCTCGCAGCAAAGTCAACAACAACCACAACATGGTAGAACCGAACAACACATTTTTAGAGGAACCTGTTTTAATTGCAATCGTCATGGATACTTGGCAGCTAATTGCAGAGATAAGCCCAAAAATAAAACGACAACATCATCATTTGCAATGATAAATGCAGCACGCGTGGAAGGGCTCACAAGTCTTTCATTAAGCGCTTCCTATCTGTAAATTTAAATAAAACAAAGTATGTGTGAGATTTCATCGAAATTGTTTATTCGTTTGAAAGGCCTATCGATGCCATTATGTATGGAATATAACATTGTTCAAATGTCCGCCGCGGCTTGTCTGGGCGGCGCGCATCCGAAATGTCCAATTTTCCATGCCTCTGGCGCATAAATCAGGCTGAATATGACCGATGACATAGGTTATGTTGGCTTTGAGGGCCGCTGTGGTTTGTGGCTTATTCTAACGGGGTCAAATCGCACTATCTCAGTGGCCGGTTCACATCTCCTCCTCCGAGGAGATGAGCATACCCTCGAATCGCACGTGCAGAATTTCCAATGTGACGTACGGTGTGTGGCACGTAGTGCCGTCCTGTTAAAACCACATGTCGTTGGTGTCCATATCATCCAATTCAGGCCAAAAGGAGTGGGTAATCATCGACCTATAGCGCTCGCCGTTGACGGTGATGGCCTGACAAATGTCGTTCTCAAAGAAATATGGATCGATGTCATCGCCGGCCCAAAATCCACACTAAACAGTGACTTTCTCGGGGTTCATTGGACGCTCTTGGATCTCATGTGGATTGGTATCGTCCCAAATTCGATAATTTTGTTTGTTGACGTACCCAGTCTTCCAGAAATGGGCCTCGTCGCTTAAGATGATCTTCCGATGAAAATTAGGGTCAGTTTCCAACTGCTCCATAGCCCATTGAGCGAACACACGTCGTTGTCTATGGTCGTTTACCTTCAGCTCCTGGGTCAGTTGAATTTTGTACAGGCCCAAGTCACGACGCAAAATTCGCCAAGTTGTGGTCTGCGAAAGGCCGAGTTCTTGTGAGCGACGCGAAATCGACTGCCTCGGATTCTCTTGCACACTCTCACGACAGCGACAATGTTTTCGGCAGATCTTGCGTTTCGTCGACGTACAAGTGTTTGTTTATCGTTTACTGAACCAGTGGACTCAAATTTATCCACCACACTGCGAATAGTCCTCTCGGTAGGACGATTATGGCGATCGTAAAATGGGCGAAGCGCGCGGAAAGTTGCCCGAACAGAACAACCATTTTGGTAAAACAATTTTATCAATTGCACGTGTTGTTAAAGTTCGTCGATTGTAATTTGGCAAAATAGACTGAATAAATGACAGCCAATTTGACAGATGTAGCTCCAACAATATGATCGCTATCAACTGTCAAAGTTAGGAAGTCCCTATTGGAAGACCCTGTATATCCGATCCAATGAAGACAACTTCCATTGGAGGAGCAAAATATTCAAGAAAATTTTTCACATATTTTTTAAAGACAGCAAGTGAAGCGTTAGATATGTTTAAGAAGTTCATAGCCATGGTTGAGATGCATACTTTGGAAAAGATCAAGAAGCTTAGTAGCGATAATGGTGCTGTGTTTGTGAACAGATCCTAAGAAGAATTTCTAGAATCAAGTGGGATTCGTCAGCAGTTAACTGTCCCCTATACACCGCAGCAAAATAAGGCTACATGCTGCGAGGTGAATCGATCAGGACTGCCAGAGACAATTTGGGCGGAGGCCGTTAATATTGCTGTACATTTGAGAAATCGTTCACCACACAGTACACTACAGGGAGTTACACCATTCGAGGTTTGTTCAGGCTTTAAGCCATCTGTCTAACATTGTAAAGTATTCGGTTGTAAGACATTCATGTTAAACAAGCGGCCACAATAACGAAAACCAAGCGTCTAAAAGACACAAAAGAGTGCATAATTACTAGCCTCAAACTAGACTTTCAGACTAATACCTAAAGCGTCGATCATTTCGATTAATATTTGTAGATCAAGTTGAAGCAGATCAGTGCCGACCATCTATCTAACCATCGGCAAGTGCACTTGTAAAACTCGCTCCTCGAGGGGAGAACAAAAAAAAAAAACCGCGCGAGTAAGAGCAAACAAAAAAAAAAACAAAACAGAACAATAAAAAAAGAATTCACTGTGCGGGCAAAAAAAAAAAACAAAAAAACAACGCACGAGTGCAGTGCAGACAACATCCACAGTGCGGGCATAACAACCTTCCTGCCACTGGTCACTACCGTTGTTGTATTACATTGTCATACAGCACGCGCAGTGACTGAGCGTATGTAACAACCGATGGATAGCGCGCTGTGGGTATGAATTTTGTTGGTGTGCTGGTCCCTATTGTTGTAAGGCCATAACACTTACAACAATCTGATTCGGTAAACCAACTCTGAATTTTTACTTCACAGCTCTGCTTAGTAACGCCGGTGTTTGTGTTTGTCCCTTTTTTATACTGACTTGGGAATTTAGAACGGATATAGCCAATATTCGCGGGCTAAAAAGTAATCACTTTTCCGCGTACGTCCACGTTGTTTGCTGTTTTCTCACTTAGCGAAATCATCCTGAAGCTACCTGACTAGGAACTACGAGTATAACTATTCTTTTCTCACCGCGGTTTCGCCACTTACGTGCCTAGTGATGTAGCTTACCAAACTCCACCCCAATGAAGTCCCTGTTCCAATCCGGAATTCAATTTCACGTGGTTAAAATTCCATCTCCGTACGCAAATTATCCGCTACTGCTTTATTTACAGAAGCCCCAAACTGGATAGTAATTCAACTTTTAACGAGTTTGATGCGCTGTCTGACTCCATTCAAAGAATTGTATCCCTGTATCCTCATACTGAAATCGTTATTACGGGCGATTTCAATATACAAAATTCTGGGTGGTTTCGACATTCTGGACAGACAACACCCGAAGGACGGTGTGTTGAGATCTTCGCTGCAGAAAACAACTTAACGCAGCTTGTAAATGAGCCCACGCGAATACCTGACGTTGATAGTAATACCGCCAACACCCTGTACTTGTTTTTAATTTCTCACCCTGATAAGTACAACGTTGATGTACGCTCCCCTCTTGGTTCGTCAGACCATTGTGTTATATCAGCTAATTTCTCGAACACCGACCACACAGTTAGGGAAAAGATTCCTAAAAGAACCGTGTACTAACACGAGAAAGCCAACTAGAGCGGTCTTAACAGCTTCTTTAGGAATTTTAACTGGTCGTTATGTTTCCTCGATAATGATGTGGATGCCGCTGCTGATATGATCACAGACATCATTCTCTTTGGAATGAGAAACGTTATCCCTCATCGGATTAAGAGTATCAAACTAAAAGAAAAAGTATGGTACGACTCGAGCTGTAAAGAGGCTATTAGGGTTTGAGAAACATTTTTTTTGGTCCTTAAAGACCAACCCCACAGAGGAAAACCGAAAAAAGTTTAAACGAGCCAGGAATAACTGCAATGTCTTTCTTAAGCATGTAAAACTCCAATACGATCAAAAACTGAGGCAACAAATACTACAATATCCCAAAGGTAGTACAAATTTTTGGTCGTTCGTTAAAAATATTAGAAATTCTGCCTCATCCTCTATCCCAACTCTCATTTACAATGACATTCCAGCTGTCAGCTCTTTGGACAAGGCTAATCTGCTTGCTGCACACTTTGCGGCCAACTCTATACTCCCATATTTTGCTTTGTCACCGCTTACACTTGAGTGCGTCGAATCTTCAATGGGACAAATCCGCTTTCGCACTCGTGTAGTAGCAAGAGCTCTTATAGGTCTTAACATTCACAAATACGTTGGTCCAGATGGTATATCTCTCCTCCTTCTGAAAAGGTGTTCTTCCTCGCTTGCGAAACCACTGCGTAAGCTTTTTCATCAATCCTATTCTCTGGGACTCTTTCCGAGCAGATGGAAAGCAGCATTTGTCCAGCCCGTTCCTAAAAAAAGCCGAATCATCCTCTCTCTCCTCCTATAGACCCATTGCCCTTACGACCCTTCTTTCCAAGGTCATGGAAACGCTGATAAACCGTCAGCTCATGAAATATCTATATCGGCAGTACGGTTTTCGTAATAACAGGTCCACGGGTGATCTTATGGCATGTCTCACCGAAAAGTGGAACCAAAGTTTACATCAATCTGGCGAAAGCAACATAGTTGCACCTGATATATCTAAAGCATTTGACAGAATTTGGCATCAGACTCTTATGTCAAAATGCGTGCTCTTGGGATCGATAACCCTCTTCTTCAATAGATTAGAAATTACCTTTCGGAACGTTCAATCAAGTTGTCTTGGATGGTTTCAAGTCTGATATTCACAAAATAAATGCTGGTGTGCCCCAGGGCTCCGTTCTGCCTCCGACACTCTTTTTAATTTTCATGAATGATCTCTTGTCTGCTACTTCTAATCCAATGTATTGCTTTGCAGATAATAGTACTCTCACGGACTCACCCCCCTGCTCTTCGGCTATAGAACAGCGACACCAGCGTATGTTAAGCTCATTAAATTCTGATATTAACAGCATAACTAGTTGGGGAACCACTAACAGAGTAGAATTTAACGCTTCCACACACAACTCTGTCTGCTGTCGTTAAAGCGAAATGTAAACACCCAGCCGTTATCCATAATGGTACGTGCATCATCGAAACCGATAAGCTTTCCTTTCTCGGTATGTGTGTCAACGACAACTTACGTTGGAATGACCACATATAGTATTCGGTGTCGTCAAAAATTCTGCGAAATGTCTAAGCTTCCTCAAGCGATGTAGGAAATACTTTACCCATTTTAATCTGGCCTCATTATATAAGGCATTTATCCGTCTGAAATTGGAGTACAATGCAAACATCTGATCGGGTGCGCCCAAAACATCTCCGCACCTGCTAGATAGGATTCAAAACCGTGCGATAAAACTCATAGGTGATACTAATATCACTGAAACAATGGACACCTTAGAACACCAACGTAATGTCTCGTATCCCACTCTGTTTTATTGCTACTTCCACCATCAGTGCGCCATAGAAATTGTCATTAGCATTCCGCCCCTTCAAACTTTTAACCGTAACACCCGTCTTGCTATGAATGCACATCAGCATACTCTCAAGCCCACTTTCGGACTTACTCTAAAATATTGTGATTCGTTCCTAAGCCGTACAACTCGCTTATGGAATGCCCTGTCGAACTCTTTATTTCCTAGTCATTATAACCTTCAAACATTTAAAACCAACGTTCAGCGGTACCTCTCTTTCGTTCCTCCCTGATTTTCCTTCGCCCGCGCTGTGTGCAAACATTTTAACGGTACCTAAATCCCTTGAGCCGCGCAAATTATAACATATATCAGAATCTTGTATCCAGCGATACATATTTGTAGTGAAAATAAAACCTCTTTGTTGTGTCCATTTTTTATCAGAGCTTCCACTGTAGGTAGCTTTGACTACTTTATTTCGCAGCCTTGAGTCACATATTCCAAGCACATTTAAGTGCTAAAAAAAAAACGCAGTGCTCCGTTACAAAGTCACAGACCGTTCTAAAAAGTCTTCAATACATTCTGACTGCTGCTGAGATCTAAGGAACATTCTGAAGAGTCACGCCATCTGCAACCGAGGTGGCAGGCAACCCTAAAGCAAGTTCGGGTCCTGCCTTCCGTTCAGAGAAGCCATATATTCTCGAACTAGCCTGTATGAATTTAGAGGGTGATGCAAAGCCTCAAGCGCAACTTAGCTGTCGCCACTTCACTCCCTTAACCGTTTCCTCAGAATGCAATTCATTGCCACCAGGATTGCACCCTCCAAAAACATTATATTTTCCTGGCTCACATTCTTTGCGAAACCATTCCTGACAATAGGGGCGGGCAATCGATTTAGTAATCGGAATCAACACGGAATCTGGTTTCATTGCATAGCTTTGGCTACCTTATTCCTCAACAGCTTGCTTATGTGCTTGTGAATATTTTGCCCCCTTATACTATAATGTTAATAAACAGTTCAGTTTCAGTATTACTTAAGGTTACTTCTTGTCTAGAAATTCCAGGTTTCTCGAATGAGTGTACAGCAGTATTCAGCACTTTTGACGTTAATCGATTCACAAAACCTTTGGATTGAAGATCCGCGGTTCGCTCCAGAATTTAAGGAAGAAAGGATGCCCGAAGTTCGTTGGAGAGTCTCTCCCAATTTTTGCCTACTTTTGGAATGAGAACAACATGATAGTCCACCCTATAGAAGCGGACGGTATCAACCGCTCCCTGAAGTTATGCTTGAAAGATGCTTTGCCCTAAATTTATATGTATAAAATGTTTGCTGTCCATTTCGAGCGCCTCTTTACAGATAGGTCAGAAGAGTCTGTGGAAATGTAGATACAGCTCAAAGCAAGCTTTAGCATGGTTAGAGATTCCTTATCAGAATCGATGCAGTAGGCATCTAGTCACGAGCGGGCGCAGCGCTCTCACCTTTAAAGCTGGCAGAAACCATGCATAGACTATCTAATTTCTAATTGTCCCCCTCGTGTGGGGAGGGGGAGACATTTGCGGGAATAGTTTATCGCTTGGTATTTGTTGACAGTCCGGATGCAATGAAATGACTTTGGAAATTCTCATGTCGTCACCGAAAATGGAAAGATTAGAATTCGTTTAGATGAGATTAATATTGTTAATCATTGTAATAAAGATGAGTGGTCCAAGGTGACTACCCTGAGGGACACCACATATTGCTTTAATGGGATCGGATGTTGAAGATCTGAAGATGACTCTGTATTCTCGGTCTTCTAAATAGGATTTGGTCCATGCAACAACATGAGGGGGAAAACCAAGTCTTTTTAGTTTAAAAATGATAAGTTGGTGAAAGATTTTATCGAATGCCTTGCCGAAATCTCGGGAAATTAAATCGACTTCATCACCGTCTTCTGAAGCACAAAGCGTCCTAGAGACGAACTCAGTTAGGCTAGGGGTGGTTAATTTACCTTTCATCAAACCGTGCTGATTTGTGCAGATAGTTGGCCTACAGTACTGAGGCATTGTTGTTGATAGACTATGCTTTTGAAAAGTTTGGGTATACAGGACTTCGGCCTTTCCTTTTTTATGAATAGGGATGTTATAGGGATATATGTATAAGAGAAAGCGAAAGTACTTTTTGAAACAGACAAGTTAAATAGGGCAGCGAGAGGAGGACCGAGATGGGTTACTCACTTTTTTATTACAATAGCCGAACGGCCAAATCAGGGTAGCCGTCTGACTTTCTTTTTGGTATTAACAAACGCGTAGAAGCCTTTAGGGTCCGAGACTAAGCTAAATTGCATGCGGTAGAAGTAGTCAAGATGAAAAGACCCATAAAGTTCCGAAAAAAGATTGTATACAAATCGATAATTTCTATAGTCGGAATCAGATTGGGTTCTTAAGAATTTGTGCCACAACTTGTTTCTGTTATTACGGAGATTGCGCAACCCCTTGTTGCTGGCATGCAGTCCTTACGGAACCGATTTGCCAAAGCAGGGGAAAGTTAATGAATAGAAAGTTGATAGGGCAAGATCAATGTTAGTTGTCTCAGCAATAAAGTCAAAATTAATGTTGCTGATGAGGCTTTTAAATTGAGATACGAGGACGGGTCAATAAGTCCTTTTGAATTTCTGACCTCTTTACTGAAACAGCAACACTGCTCCTGTCAACAGGCATCTGTCAGTTGACTCCTGTCAAAATTTAAACTTGCTGCGTCAGTTAGTTTGTGTTTGACAGCTATTCTTATCAGACTACTCACTAATTTGAGGAGAAAATGGAAAAAAGTGAATTTCGTGTGCTTATTAAGCATTATTTCTTGCGAAAAAAAACCATTACCGAGACCAAGGCTAAGCTTGATAAATACTATGGGGACTCTGCACCATCGATTTCAATGGTAAAAAAGTGGTTTACTGAATTTCGTTGTGGCCGTACAAGCACTGAAGATGCCGAACGTCCTGGACGCCCAGTTGAGGTCTCTACACCCGAAACAATCGAAAAAATTCACGATATGGTGTTGGCCGACCGAAGATTGAAAGTGCGAGAGATTGTGGAAGCCGTAGGGATCTCGCATGGCTCAGTGGTTTCAATTTTGAATGATCACTTGGGCATGAGAAAGCTTTCCGCAAGATGGGTGCCGCGTTTGCTCACAGTCGACCACAAACGCAATCGTGTAACAACTTCACAGGAAGGTTTGGCGTTGTTTAATCGCAATATGGAGGAGTTTTTGCGCCGTTTTGTAACCGTGGACGAAACATGGATCCATCACAACACACCAGAGAACAAACAACAGTCAAAACAGTGGGTTTCTAAGGGTGAATCGGCGCCAAAGAAGGCCAAGGTGGGTTTGTCAGCCAATAAAGTTATGGCGACTGTTTTTTGGGATGCACGCGGGATAATCCACATTGACTACCTTCAAAAGGGAAGAACAATCAATGGGGAATATTATGCCAACTTATTGGACCGATTCAATGACGATTTGAAAAAAAAACGACTTCATTTGGCCAAGAAAAAAGTTCTTTTCCACTAAGGCAATGCAAGGGTGCACACATGTGCAGTTGCCATGGCAAAAATCCATGAATTGGGCTATGAATTGCTCCCTCATCCACCCTATTCTCCAGATTTGGCTCCGAGCGACTACTTCTTGTTCCCAAACCTGAAGAAATGGCTTGGTGGAAAAAGATTTGACTCCAATGATGAAGTCATCTCGCAAACAAAGGCCTATTTTGAGGACCTCGACAAATCATGTTTTTTGGAAGGGATAAAAAAATTGGAGAAGCGTTGGACAAAGTGTATAGAGCTCAAGGGAGACTACGTTGAAAAATAAAATTATTTTTTTTATAAAAAAATCCATGTTTTAATCCAAAAGGCACGGACTTATTGACCCGCCCTCGTATATGGCGGAGATTTTAGAGCGCAGTAAAAGGACAGGCATTTTGGACTGGATAATACAACATTCAGTTTCTTAGGAACTGTAATAGTTTTTAAAATTTGAACAAGTTCTTTGTAAGTGGGAAAGACGTTTGGAGCTGACATGCAAAGACAGCGTAGAAAGATCATTATGAACTTCATCGTAAGAGATGTCGAAGCTCTCATGGTAGCGAATGAAAATTTGCATCAATTCCACTGCAAGGCCTTCTCGTTGAATCGAAACCATAATGTTGGTTTTGGTTATGCCATCAATGCAAACGGAGTTGGATTTGTCGAGCAAGTGGGCAAGGTAAAGCCGAACATTTTCATAAATGCCGCGGTCTCTCAAACAAGATACTAGATAACGACTGTACTCATTCATATCTGAACATTTTTTTTAGTAAGTTTGACAGTTGGTGGAAGGAGTGGATCACGAGCGAATGAGGAAGGGAAAGGTTTGTGAAGTACCTCGGATCTAGAATCTTGACTAGTGAGGGGGGTTGGATCAGGGAGATTGGTAGATGAAGATGAAGAAGAGGTGGTTGGGTTTAGTAAAGGGTGTTTCTTTTAGAGGTCTGGTTTTTAAACTGGCAACACTGTTTCTACAGATTGTCAATTTGACAGTTGAAAGTTGATTTGTAGTTAGTACGTCCAACCATGTGCCATTTTACGATGAATAGATTAACGCCAGAATAGTGCGCGAAAGTTGTGCAAACTTATTTTGAAAACCATGGTTCGGTTCGCCAAACTTATCGTGCGCTACGTCCATTTTACGGTCGACATAGTCGTCCATCTAAGCAAGTACGCTCTACTCGATAATGCTCATCCCCAAAGCTGACAAACAGTGCGAACAAAAAAGTGATTGCCGCTGTGGGGCGCAGTGTTGAGGAGATTCGCCATCGTGCACAGCAATTGGAGCTATGCCCATCCACCTTGTGAACGATTTTACGGAAAGATCTTGGCTCAAAAGCTTATAAGATCCAGCTTGTGCAAGACTGGAAACCGCGTGACCATTATATGCGTCGTAGGTTCGGTAAATAAGCCAAAAACATGATTCAGCTTGATCCTCATTTTCAACGTAAAATATTGTTCTCTGATGAGGCCTAGTTTTGGTTGAATGGATATGGACTCGGCAAAATTGTCGAATTTGGAGTAGAGAAAACCCAGAAGCCTTTGTCGAGACGCCCTTACAATCATTAAAACTCAGTGTTGGGTCTGCTTTATGGACTGGTGGAATCATCGGCCCATATTTCTTTAAGGACGATGCCGGCCAGAATGTTACCGTCAATGGAGAGGATTATAGAAACATGATTCCTGACTTCTTCGTTCCTCAGTTGAATGGTATTGATGTGACAGAGCTTTGGATTCAACAAGATGACGCAATATGCCACACGGCGCGCGACACCATCAATTTATTGCGGGAAACATTTTCTGAGCGTATAATAATGGACCTGTGAACTGCCCTCCACGATCGTGTGATCTCACTCCTTTAGATTACTTTCTTTGGAGATATGTGAAGTCACTAGTCTATGCCGATAAGCCAGAGACGTTGGACAATTTGAAAGTCAACATTCGCTGTGTTGTCGCTGATACGCGGCCCCATTTGCTCGATAAAGTTGTCGAAAATTGGACTTCACGATTACGCTTCATTCGAACTAGCCGTGGTGTGCATATGCCCGATGTCATATTTAAATATTAATGGCATAGAATTATCTATTAAGTAAAGCTAATATAATAGACATTAGCAATAGCTTTAAGTGTTATATTTCATATTGAATTTGTATATCGCTAAAAAAACACCCTTTATATGGGAGCTAATAAAATTAGCGTATTTGTCCTGTGGGGCAACGTCAGTTAGAACTTGGTTAGAAGGCGCAGGAACAATGAAGCTTTGTTTTGAAGGGAAGAAGTGTGGAAAATCTTGGAAAGATTTGGGTCGTAAATGACTAGTTTGGGTCGGGATGTTGATGGGATAGGCCAGAGTTGTGGGGGCTTTTAAGCTTATTATCTACCATATCCTTCCGTCGGGTGATGACCATCTTTTCCGAGATTTGTATGCCGTCCGAAGATTTGAACATCCAATCGCACTTAGTGGGTATACGTATTTCAAAAGACTGTCCGCTTTTGTTCTTGATTTCTTTCATAAAAAAGATCTTTGATCCAGGACGGTCTTGCGTGACGGGGACAGCTTGGAGGAAGAAAATAGACAGTTCGAGTTTATTGGTGGCGTCAAGATTCATTGTATTTAAATTTTGTATTCTATTGTTCCATTCAGGGAGAGTCCAGGATGTCCCAAAAGACCTTGGCAATGGTCTCGGAACGGAATTGGTGATCGAAGTTGCATTAAGCTTAGGCAATTGAACGAGGGATTCTGTGGTAGCGGGTTTTGAATGAGTTGTGGCTGAAGTGGTTGAGAGTGATGGATATAGCTTGTCGTGTAGATAGATGTGCAACCGGCTTACTAGAGATGTGTTTTAGTTCCTCCAATATCTGCATTGTGGTTAATCTAGTGGATGCTGCTTCCTCATGTTGAGGTCATGTTGAATGGATCCGATGCTTTCGGTGTGTTCAGCATGCTTGACATTTAACAGAGTGAATTGGTCAGTTTGGTGATTTTTGAGTTCAGGAATTGAACCGCTGATTTTATGGTGGTTATCCTGTTAGTTGTTGGTTATTACATTTCCTAGCCAGGATTATATGTGCCAGGGAGATAATCCGGCATTCTACATAGAAGATTCAGAATATACGCTTATACTCATCGCGATGAATTTTAGCATTTCTGCTCAAACCAATGCATATGGGATGGAATTCCTTCTCACATATCCCATTGCATGTAACCATTTCCACTAAGTTAGTAGGTACAGCGCAGTCAGCAAACCCACATGAAGACAAAGACATAGTTAAATTAAGTCAAAGTAATAGCAAGTACGTTATTTTTACGAAGACACTGTATTTTGCCTACACTGAGAAATGATGGTGTGAATGATTGGGAACAAGTAATGCTGGTAGAATGGGGTCAAACCAAACAGGTCAAACCAAAAACCAAATATTCACAAATTATAGCGGAGCGAGATTGAAGCACGTCCGAACTTGGCGGTGAGAAACTCAGAACTTCAGGATAAACGCAGCCTAGAAGTCGACTTAAATACATGGGCTTTGTCTACAACGTTGCAAACCAATGTTTCGTTAGAAGTTAATGTGTGACCTAGATCAAAGATCAACACTTCTCGTAGCTGCAGCTCTATAGCCGGGTTAGAGCCTGAAAAGCGGATCGAATTTTAGGTTTCTTTAGGAAACATAAGTATCTATCTTCTCTCTTTTTGTTGTTTGTACTCCCACATCGATTATTGTTCGATGACCAAAGTAATACTGAATTAAAGCTAAAAGTCTTCGGATCTAGAATTTTGATCTGATATCTGACCAACCACCATGTTAAGAAAAGAAGCAACTTTTGCTTTTAAATGTGTTGAAATACCATGGCCTGTACATCTAAGACACGATCTCATGGGGACACAAAACAAGAATCTATTGTTTGTCTTCATTCCCGCTCTTCATTCTTCACTTATACAATCAGAACAACAGTTTTTTTTTTTTTGTTTTTCTATCTTTTTATCTATAGTGGATTCCACAAATTAGTTCATCCCATAGTTGGTACCAAGTAATTGCAAAATTGCTACGCGTTCACGTATAGACGAGAAAAATAAGTTAGTACGCAATAATTCCGCATCTGGAGTGTAGGTACTCTCGTACAATAAGAGTACGTGAACTTCATACCCATGATCCAGCATCCAGTGTTCAGTATTCAGAATCAAGATCCCAGTCTACCATGAAAACCGTGGTAACCGTGAATCTCATAGATACACCGATCAGTTTACACCATACAACATTACAACTCACTTTCGGGAGAATTGTCGACTGAAGCCATCAATCTCCTTGGCACGTAGCAAATCTTCTGCGGATTCAAGAAATCCACACGCAGTTCTATTATATTGTATATATATACGAATATGTATGTATGATGATCGGTTTCATGTTTCGTTCGGATCTAGCTTTGCTGGTATTCCCCATACCCAACAATCAACGATCGGCGACCGGCGACCAACCTACCGACCGGCGTATTGGTCTAGATTGTAAGCTGGAATGTTCGCACACACCATTTGGTTATGTGGCATGCGTCTGCCGGTTCCTCAAGTCGTCGCAGATCGTACGAATCTGGCTATTATCTGGCCCATTACCAATAAATGGATGCGCATTGTGGTTTTCGCCTTCAGGTCAGGTAAACAAGGAAATGTATCGCAATACCGGACTGAAATGAGGTGTCTGTATGGATGAGGTGTGTACGAATATACTCGTATGTACGAGTATCTCTGGATGACGTGAAGGTTTTCTTTTTTATTTAATTCAAGAGGTTATCGAGGATTGGCGTTTTCTTCCCGTGATTTGCTTTAGTTCCATGTTTCGTTGCACGTTTTTTCCTTTGTAGTTACGTGTGAAACTGTCTTCTTCTTTTTTGCAGATTTAGTTGCTTGCACTTTCTTTGGTTTGTTGTTGTCGGTATGCGGAGTGTCGATTTGTATTTAGCTGGTGCAAACGTGTAAGTTAGTGGAAAATAGTTCTAGACGTATTTAATTAGAAAGAGATTTTAGATGGCAGTTCAGGGACCTAAGCCCACGGCCCACAAGATAACAGAACTGATATCAGATTCCATTTAAGTATCTGTTCCTTTGTTCTGTTATTGTTTACTGAAGATATTTATTCAAGTCAAGTTACTTTCAAAATATCTTTGGAGAAACTTGGGTCAGCTCAATTACTGTCTTTTACTGAAATTTATCAGCCTTTCATAGTGAGTAAACGCCTCAATAATAAAATGCTTACAGTACCACGTCAGAGAGAATACATGCTGCGGATGTGAGCGCAGGCCTGCGAATACTAATTCGTAGTGTCGTCATCACTTACACCAAATACAAGAGGGAACCTACTATTCAATTGGTTGGGTCAGTACAGTATAATGTATCGGCTCGGGCTTAAGGCGGCGGATAGTCCGTCGTTTCCCAGACACGGGTCCTATTTGGATCTCCTGCTGTTCGACTCACGAATCCAACTGACGTGCACTAACCAACAAACTACAAACTGTCTAAGCACTTTCGTGTATGACAGTGACCATTGCGGCCTCAGCACCGAAATAACTGTTCCCAACGAAACTGCGGAATTCGAAGAGTTTGTTCAAAAGCATTCCTACAATTATAGTAGGGTGCGTTGGACACACTTCTCAAGAACACTGAAAAGAGCACTGTCCTCGAATTCGCTCAACCCACCGACCAACAGAAATCTGTCAAACGAGGAGATTGACAGGTATCTTAGACTAATGGACGAGACAATCAAACGAACAATGGACAAAACGATACCTCGGTATCAACACACTGACGACGAAGACTTATTCCGCAACGAACCTATTGATGCACTGCACCGACATAAAAGTAGGCTGCTGTCAAGACTAAAAACCTTGTACAGACAGTTTACTGACAGACATAACCCGGAGATAATGACATTGAAGTCGTCGATTAAAAACCTCCAGACATTAATAATAGAAAATTACAAAAATTCTGTAAGTTTGTATTGAAACAACAAAATTCGGGCTGTAAACACCAGCAACCCGAATATGTTCCCGCAAATAAATAAGGTATTTCGGAGAAATAATCAAAACGACCTTCCATGTCTTAAAATCGCCCGAACGACGAACGACGAACGACGAACAAATACTTGTAGCAGCGGGCATAGATCCAAATGAGGCTGTTGAGGATGACAACTTCTTTGTGATCGAGGATTCGCAGGAGAAGATAGAGGCTATAAGAGCGACTTTTCAGGCAGTGTTCCAGACGAATGATATTATTGACCCGAACCACGACCTGGAGAGTCGAATCCTTGTGTACAATTCCTGCCATCGAAATGAAATTGCGAATTGGCGATTCGAGAGCTCGGGTTTCACCCAGTTCAGTGACGAGAATATGGCAAATAATGTCATCACCAACGAAAGGGTATTACCATCGTTCATTTCGAAGGAAGAGCTCCAAACGATCTTCGAATCACTTAGAAGTAAGAAATCAGTGGGAACCGATGAAATATCGAACATCGTGCTTCGACATCTCCCACTAGAAGCGGTGGACATTTATATCACCCTGTTTAATAATGCAATGAATAATGCACATTATCCAGCGCATTGGAAAACTACGGTGGTACATCCCATTCCCAAAAGGAATAAAGATACTTCCAATCCGGCGAATCTCGGCTCGATCAGTCTTCCGCTACATCAGTAAGGTTTTCGAGCAGGTGATCAATAGAGTCCTGACTAAGTGGGTTGAGGACAAACATATAGTTCCGGATAATCAATTCGGTTTCAAGGCGGGGCATGATATCATTCATGCTGCGTCTAAACTGGTTTCTGATATCCAATGGAGCAAAGGCAAAAAACAGTGCACTGGTGCCTGCCTGATTGACTTGGAAAAGGCCTTCGATACCGTATGGTTAGAGGGACTCTTCTTCAAGTTAGACAGGTTGGGCATTAGTAAACCACTGCTGTATATTCTTTTTGATATGCTCTCCAGTAGACAGTTCATCGTGAAGATGTGACTTCTGCTGGAACATTTAACATTAAAAACGGTCTGCAACAAGGTGCGGTAAATTCGCCAATCCTATTCAACATTTACACAAGCGATCTGATCTAATACACTTTTGGAATGTGACTTCGATATTGCGACGACTGGAAGTTAAAAGTAAACTTTCAGAAGTCGGAAACCATTCCGTTTAGGACGCCTTTGTCTGGGGCCTCTAGGGATACCAGAAAGAATTGGCGAAAGTTCTCTATCGTCGGACAACATGGACAGCCACTTGCTTGTCGAAATGTAGTCAGATACCTTGGGATCTACCTAGATCAATATCTGTATTTTAACAAACATATAGATATTGCTCTGGCCAGAGCCAAAGGTGCTTTTGTCGATGCGAGGGCCCTTGTCCGGCCCATGCTTGTATTTGGATGTCCTGTGTGGTTCAATGAGAGAGCAAGTTTATTGGAAAAGATTCGGGTGATTGAGAGGGCTTGTCTAGGTACTTGTCTTCGCTTATACAGAACACCAGAATCTAAGTACATAAAATTCTATCGTAATGAGGTCTTGTATAGTACAATAGGGCAAACATAATAAGAGTGGACAATTGCGTCATTAAGTTGACTCGAAGGCACATTGCAAGAGCAATGACCTCATCGAACAACCTGATCTCCGGGGCCTACTACCCTAATTATAACATATATATCACGAGAGAGTTCGCTTTGACGGCTTTATTCCTGAAGAAGCGTTCCTCTACCTAGATAGCAAAGGTCTGATCCAGGACAGATTGGCGGTGCCGCTAATCTTCCACGTCGCTCGTACAGCTGCGGACAGGCGACTCAACTACGGCAGAGACGTCGAAAACGACAGTGCGGAGCGTCTCCGGTTCAGTAGGTCGGTAGGGAGTCGCGACATGAGGGATGTTGCTCAGCAGCACCAACAATTTTGGTGGCTTTTTGAGGGAGAGGATGCTTCGTCGTCGAATTCCTTCAATACTTGATAGATTCATGCAGAGCAAAGGGGGTCGCCTAATTTTTTTTAGACATGGCCGTCTTACATAGTATTAAGTTGGAGTAAGTTAGATTTAAGAAAAAAAAGTTCATAAAAATAACAAAATTAAAAAAAAGAACATATACTCGTATATACACCCTGAATGACTCGAACTGCAACCAACTTCAGACTGCCATAATTTCCAAACCGTTCATGACAGTGAGCTCAAATTTTGACACATGACAGATAATTTTATTATTTACAAGCCTTTTAAACGATTTGCGTCTCAGTTGTGCTGAAAAATTTTTATCCGCGATGGAATTCAAACGTGATAGTGTGATTGCTTTATATTTGGCTGGAAAACCACAAGTAGCTGTCGTTAGAGCCCTCCAGCACCTTAACGTGAATAAATCATTTGTGTCTCGAACCATAGCTCGTTACCGTGATACTGGCAGCTTTGCAAAACGCCATGGAGGTGGTCATAAATAAAACAGCAACATCGGCAGAAATGGTTCGGAAAGTGAAGGCTCGAATTGAGCGAAATCCGCGTCGAAGTGGAAGAAAAATGGCTCGTAAGCTCAACATATCGTTGGAACAGATGCAACACATACTGGAAAAATGCTAGGCTTAATTTAGAGTGCCCGCATGGGGCCAGTAAGTTAGAATAAGATAATTTTAAGTTAATTAAGCTAATTTTCAAGTGTTTTTTGTCTAGCATGTAAGAATTAATTAATGAATGAAAATAAAAATGCATATAAACTGAAACTGAACTGTCGTCATCACTTTCATAGCAAGATGCGCAAGATGTCAGTATGCCCGGCATACTTAGGGTCTTAATAAAAGAGCATACAGTCTTATTTACTGAGAGACTACAGAAGAGTCGCTGACCTCTTAGAGACCTTGCGAAGCACTTGTTTGGTCTGTCGACATCTGGGAGAGTCATGCCATCTGTAGCTATGCTCATATGAAACTCAACTGTCAATGAAAGCGCTAACCGAAAACACAGGCAGTCCAAATGTATATTATTGCCCTCAGAAACACTTCTCTGTTCCTTGCCTTCCGAGTTTATCGAGGATTTCATTTCCCGTGATCATATTGTGACTTGGGAAACAAACAAGAGTTAAAGAATTTACCCTTCTCGGACAAATGTAGCTGGGCTGTCGCCACAGGCGCTAATACCGATTTTGAATAATCGATTGTTCAAAATATAGTCCATTCCTCTCAGGATTGCATATATCTTCACACACAAGACAGACGCAAATTTTCCTAACGAGGATTAAAATGTAACGTTGTCGTCCTTCAAAAAGAGATCTAGATCTAGATTGATTTCAGAGGCATCCGTAGAACTACGTTCCTTCCCTGGCTCAGATTCTAGCCAAAGCTATTGCTGAGGGAAAGTCATGTCCGCAAGAACAATATCATAACAGATTTGGACCGTATGGTCGTCATAATTCCAGTGCGTGTTGTAGCAAAGACTGTAATGATATGAATACGAGGAGGAGAGAGATTAATAAGTGAGTCTAGACCAGAGCCAAACGTGCTGTGAAGAATCCATTGCAGACAAGACTGGCCGTTCTTTGGAGTCTGGTAAAAGGCAGCAGTGACGTATTTTCATAAAAGCTTGTCTTACCAGATAACAGATGCACAAGTTGCAATTAGTTTCATCATAGCCGTGTATCTCCGGTTAACAAGCCCGTTGTCCTAGTAAAAACTTCCCTACACTGCCAGAACCTTGGCGGTCTTCGACGTTTGGTAGCTCACTACCCAGCACAGTAATAAGAACCATCGCGACCGATGTTAAACGGACCGATGGTGATAGCACTCTATCACTCAGTCAGTTTGCTATTTTTTGTGAAGGCAACAATCTGAATTTAAAGACGATTGACTGAAGCTCATTTATAGTACACCAGTTTGCCTGCGCTCTAGTGGAAACGCAGATGTTATTTGTCGTGGTGTTTACCTTATTACAGCCCGATGGTATCAGGCAATTTAACATTAATCGTAACAGGACGAGCGTCTTCGGAACAGCCTCCAAGGTTCCACCCCAATAATCCAATGTGCGGTAGAATGGACTACAGAATTCAGAGTCCAAAAATCTAGCAACTTCCCGGTCAACATCTTAATAGACAGAGGTTTTCTGGGACAGAGGTTGGGACCGGCAGCGGTCGAGCAGACCACGATTGCAAGTACATACTTACTTATTTAAGGTGGTGCCACAGTACGATCTTTAGCCAGCTGCCTTCAGTTTCGTACGCTCTACATGACCCAGCTACCTCACTCTTCTGACTAAGTCGATGTAGCTGTACAGCCCTTACAGTTTGTCATTGTATCTCCTCTTCCACTCACCGTCTATGTAGACGGGACCGAAAATCGCACGAGAAATATTCCTCTCAAAGCAGCCAAGAGCGCTCTCGTCCATTTTTGATAATATCCATGCCTCTGCGCCATGACTGGGATTATTAAGGACTTATAGGGTCACTTTTGTTGTTCAAGAGAGGGCTTTGCTAGGCAATTGCGTTTTTAGCCAAACGAAACGGCGATGGATTGGTCTCAGCGTTGTTGCCGTTGTCTGAATTAATAGCGGAGCCTAGGTAGACAAAATCTTTAACTACCTCAAAGTTATATTTGTCGAGAGGGACGTTCTGTCCGAGATGTCGGTGTTTCTTATTGACAGCATATACTTGCTCTTGCCCCATTGACCATACTCGCGAAAGCGCCTCTGATATTACGCTGCATTCTGTCAATTATGTCAATATCACTGGCGTAGGCGAGTAATTAGACGGCCTTTTGAAAGATTGTGCCCCTTGAATTTTGCACTATTCTTCCAAGAATTATTTTAAATAAATCGAATGACACCGCATCACCTTGTCTAAATCGTTTTTTTGCATCAAAAGTTACCGACCTTGATAAAGCAGCGCGCATTCTCCATCGTCATCTTGCACAAACGGACGAGTTTGGTAGGGTTGCCCAAACTAGACTTGGTTCTATAAATGTTAGCTCGTCCCTATAAATGCTGTCATAGGTGGCCTTAATATCGATGAATGGGTGGCATGTATACATTTGGAGCTCATGGGTCTTCTCCCATATCTGCCATAGTGTGAATATTTGGTCGATCGGCTTCAGGCGTTCACACAATACGGCAGAGAGGATCTTGTAGGCGTTTTGAAGAGCCTATCATCACTTTATCGGGGTTGGTTGGATGGAATCGTTGGCCTACATCGTTCAGGTAGAAAGTTTAAAGGTTCATTCTGCCTGGCAGCGGTATTTGGTTCGCCGTTATACAGTCTCCATAAATGTTGTTTTCAAATCCTCTGCATTGACTGCGACTCTATCATTATGTTCTCTTGTTCGTCTCTACAGGCTTCGGTTCGGCATTTGTTTCCGTGGCCGACTCCCGAATCTCATTCTAATTTCTAATATTCTCGACCGCGCGCTTCTCAAGCTCCTTCTTTTTACACCTGAGAAGCTGGTGTTTGTTTCTCCCCTTCTGCTCGTAGAGCTCGTGAGCAGCTCTAGTCCTTCTATGCAGCGCCGCTTTGTATGCATCTGCCTTAGCTGCATGTGCTCGCCAGCACTCATCGTCAAATCAGTAGTTTCGTTGTGATGACCTTATGAAACCCAGCACATCAGAGGCGGCATCTCTGATGGCTTTTTGACAATTTTGCCACTGGTCTTCGACACTTGATTCTGGCAGCTTAGGACCTCTTAACTCGATCAGAAGAGGATTTGGAGATCTCTTGCGATTGTAGCCGTCCGACGTCGAACTTCCTCACACTATTAGCTTGCCTCTACGATGTTTCTGATATCCGCAACCGTACCTTGGCTACAACAGGGTAGGGGTCCGAGTTGATGTTAGCCTCTCGGAACGTTCGGACATCCACAATACTGGAGGAGTGCTTTGCGTCGATCGCAATGTTGTCAATCTGTTTGACGGTTGATTGAACAGGAGTTCTCCAAGTCTCCTTGTGCATATCGATATGTGGGAGCCGCGTGCTAGGTACGTACTAGATGGTTTCATGCAGTTTATACCATCCGACAGTATTACCAAAGATGTTCTCTTGATGACAATTTGAAGGTCATAGGTAGTACACTGCTCGTAAGTTTTGTCTAAGAGCTCTTAAAAGCTATCTTTGGTGTCGTCATCTTTCTGCTCTGTAGGGGCGTGCGAGTATATAAGGCTAATGTTGGAAAATTTAGCCTTAATATGGACGGATTGTTACGAGGCGCTCGGAAACTCAAGATTGCTTGCCTAAGTCTGCTTTTAAAAACAAATCCGCATCCAAAAAAACTCTGCCGTTGATAATAATCGCTGTAGAAGATGTCGCAGTTTTTCATCTCCTTTTTGTGCGGCTCATCCTATCGCATTACTTGGTTGGCGGTAATATCTTCTTAACATTCTATGTGCAGATCCGAATCTCTTTGTCCTTGTTTCGTTTGCATGGGTTGTCAACAGTAGATCCGTCTGTATCCGAGACTTGTTGTTGCTTCGCAAGCTGTGTTTTATTTTTTCCATTCCCCAGTGGCACAACTCTCAATCTGGAGCGCTAGTTGCATTGTAGATATACCTAGGACGAGGGGTTGGTTAGACCGAAGCCAGTAACCCGTTCGGGGATGTGAGCGCTGCCGTTGGTCCATTAAAGTCTCATCCGCCACGATCTCTTTTCCAAGACCCTGATTTAGTCACGAGAATCCTTACCGGCCTGAGCTTCAAATATGTTGGAGTAGCCTGGATAAGGTCTCGTATGTTTTATTCCGGGATTTTACTTCCATCTGGCGAATTCATCCGCTGTCCCGTTTATAGTGCTGCTATTTTTGGCTTCTGGTCAGTGCTCGCGCTTATAAGTTTGGCAAGTCGAGTTCGATGGTTACGACTTGGAGCTAAAATAAGCACAATTGATGTGTATAAACAGTTACAGTACTGGATATCGCCAGGTTGACACCTCTCAGTGCCTACCCTATTTCTACTGCATCAAACCATGCGAGTGCTTCCTGAATTATAATCGTGTGGGATCGTCTTCACACTGTTTAACAATTTGACATCGCTCTGGACGTCTTTGGC
Organism: Volucella zonaria; assembly: GCA_963966105.1. Classification (NCBI taxonomy): domain Eukaryota; kingdom Metazoa; phylum Arthropoda; class Insecta; order Diptera; family Syrphidae; genus Volucella; species Volucella zonaria. The sequence continues at coordinate 66,205,115 of OZ014534.1, forward strand.
ACTTGGTTCAACGTCTCACTTGGATTCCGTTCATAACTTTGGGATCTTTGATCTTTAAGACTGCCTGACACAACAAGGCAGCCAAAGTAGGGTAAATACTGTAAATCTACTACTTTGTCTCATTGCTCACTTGGTGTTCCTAAGTATTTCCTCGATCGCACGCACTTTTAATGTTTAGAGTGGACTCACATCCGTCGGAAGATCTTACTTCTACGGAGCCCAATACAATTTGTTTCCATCAATATACTCCGTATACTTTGCCTGTGCAGCATTCAATTGCAGTTGCTGTAAATGCCGGCTGTTTTCTTCATGAAATTGCTGAATTGCATGACGCTTTCTGATTAATGAGTACGTATTCTTTCCGATGCAGGTGCATCCGCCACCACTCTTTTCCAAGTCGCAACAGATAGATGTATAAGAATCCTAACAGACTTGACTTCGGAATGTGTCGTGGAAGTGTTTCTATCTGCCACTTCTTCTCCTGCTGTTAATTTATTCATGTTCCCGATCCCTTCAAGTTTTCGCGTTTATATCTGAAATTCGGCTAACTCCTATTCCAATGTAAGGATGCGCGTGTCCTCCATAAACTTAAATCTCCAGAGTGCGAAGTACTATTGGTGGAACTAATTTAACTCGCTGCAGTAAAAAAATGTCTCCTAGCTCATTACGTGTGTCATAGTGGTACTTTCAACAAAAACTGCTTACACATCTCCTTTTCCCAGCAGCCTTAATTACTTCCCATTTCACGAGTGCCATAAAAAAAAAAGGAAAGAAGCCGAAAAACCACCAGCTCTCAAATTATATGATCCATGAAGTAATCTTAACCAAATTAAGTATGCAAATGCAAATTCACTACGAGTAATCCATCTCCACAAGGAGATGACTTACTCGTACAAATACTTCTATCCGGGAACCATTCCACTTCCGGTGGCACGATTGATAGTGCCCTCCCACTCTTCATTTCTGTAATCAACAAGCTTATGCCCTAAAAATCCGCTTCCTCTCGACATTAAATGAAGAAACGATCGTAAAATTCCCAAATTCCCCCCCTGACGATGAGTATTTGTCGTCGATGGTAGTGGAATCTACATACTTTGATTACCATCCACACACAGTAGGGCCTGCGAAAAAGTGACATAGTAAAAATGTAAAAATGTAAAAATGTAAAAAAAATAAACCGCGTGACATAAAACTCTCAATTCCAAGACAACAACAACAACAACAACAAGAGCAACAGCATGGAATATAAGAAGATATGGTACGATATGGATACGGATACGATGTCAAGTACACTCGCCGTATCTTTTGTAGTGTAAATAAAGACTTACACGGGAGGCTAAAAGACGTTCTAAAAGGAATCGCGATGTCTTTCCACAATTTTTTCTCGTTTTTTGTTTGTGGGTTTAAGTCTTCTATGTTGTAAAATTTTAGGCACTTGTCCTTTTATTGCCTTTGTCTGTGGGTAAACACGGCTTTAGGGTGGCAACAAGGAACACAGAGAGAGAGAGAGAGAGAGAAAAAAAAAATTCAAAAACTAAGAACAACTCCAAGGAATCCCATAAAAAAGCCCTAAAAAAAGAGGACACAAATACGAAAAAAAAAAAAAAAAAGAACGGACAAGATGGGAACAATGTTCAAAGGACTTGTAAGTGTAGTGTAAGCCATACATTGAGGAGGAAGTTCTAGAGCTGAAGTTGGTGTAGCTGTAAGAGTCTGAGTAGGAGTAGGAGTTGGTGTACATTTGCCTGATGCTTCTATAGAATGACATTGCAGATGCGATAGTAGTGATGGTCGCCTGGCATTCCAATGGCTTTTGTAATAAAACAATGCCCGGCGGGGACATTCTTATAGAATCTTCAAGGAGAAGTAGTCCTATAATGCTATTCCAAGGAGCACTGAGCTCTTTCTTTATTTTTTAATTTCGTATGCGACTTTTAGTCGGGTTTGCTTTGCTTCTTATTTTATTTTATGTTTTTCTCTTCTTTATTTTTTGTCATATTCGTCCTGAATAGGAATATTTATGTAACATATATCCTTGTTACTTATACATATTCGTATTTATGTACATATATACTCTTATTTACTTGTCGAAAACATTCGCTTTACTTTTGATGTAAGTAATACCACAGAGTTACAGAATACAGAGTTCTGCTTATTTGGTTAGGTGTGGTTACTCTGAGTGGGGCAAGGGGAGAGGACTCATATTGGAAGGAAATGCGTGTGCATAATACGAAAACGGAAACGAAATCGAAAACGAATACGAATACGAATACGAATACGAATACGAATACGAATACCTACCTCGACTGTTTATAATTGCCCTTGTAAGAAAATGACGAGGACGATGACAAAATGAAAACAAAGCTAACAACAACTCGATGGTTAACGAAACGATGTTGACGGCTGATGGCTTCCTGTTCAATTATTCAAAGGAAATAAGGGACGACTACACATAAAAGGATTTGTAATATTACATTGCGTACTCAAATAAAAGATTCAATACGAATTCCACCCCGGGTCCTGAAAACAGAGACAAAAGTGCTTTGCCCTTTCAAATATTCGCTTTTGTGCTTAGGAGCGGTTCCATATTGCTTGGTCCTTGAATTTGAGATTTTGAAGGCGGATTTCGAAGAATCTGTTGGGAATGGTTAGGGAGGGAATATTTAATGGAACATTGACTTTGAGATTTGTCTCTGTGGATTATTTGATTAGAGTTGAGCTAATATTGCCGTTGCCTTTATGCAGAACCTACTACAAGGATGGGGATACGATTGGGAGAAATGATTTACATTATACGGATATGGATATATGACTCGTTTGACATGAGCCAATTAGATAGAAAAGATTTAAAGATTTAACCTAATAGGGATATTGCTTGTAATTGGACCAATGCCAAGTATCTTCACTATAACAAATCACTACCACTCCAGGTGTAGATGCAGAGATTCAAGCAGTATGAAAACAATGTGCGAAGGTTAGACGCAACAGGCAAATTTTAGATTAGATCATTTCCGGAAGTAACGAAGGGTTATAGTGTAGGCCCTATTTAGTTGAAAATATTTGAGGTATTTTTTTTGTTTTTTGCGATGTCTTTGCTAGGTTCGCACTAATGTTGTCATGTTTTTCCGCGATTTCGATTATGTATTCTACTGATATCCACTAAAAAATAGGAGAAGTGATGAGCTCTACTTTGGGCTTGAAAGTCTGGCAACGCGCAAGGCTACCCAGATAAAATATCAGCCCAAATTTTCGAAAAATTTTTCAAAATCAGTAGTGGCGTACGCCTTGAGCATGGGTGCTTGCGACAACGCAATTTTTGACGGCATGTGTAACCCGGCCAGACAAGACGGCGTAGATGAATCACAAGTTTTTTGAATAAAAGCAAGCTGGTGAATAGGACATTGATTGCGGATGCTGGCTGCGGCCAATATGTGGTGACGGGTGTAAACAGGGGTTGCCGCAAGGAGGCGTTCTGTCTTCACTGTTATGGTGCATGTTGGTCGACTCACTTGTCAACGCACTTAATAGTTCTAATATCTATGCACAAGCATACGTGGATGATGTAGCTGTACTGTCTTTTGGATCGTGTCTAGAGACTGTCTGGTCTAAAGCACAAGCAGCCCTAGACATGATCGACGACTGGGCTTTCAGTCAATCCGTTCAAAACTGAGGTTGTTCTCTTTACGACTAGGAGGAAGCTGCCTGGTCTGACTCTTCTAGTGTTTAAAGGCATCACCATCCAATTCTCCAAAGAAGCTAAGCATTTGGGTGTCATCCTGGATAACAAATTTCTCTCGACTGAAGATGTTACGTCGAAAGCATCTAAGGCGTTGTCGGCCTTCTGGCAGTGCGAAGCAGCTATCAGCAAGACTGGGGCCTGTCACCGAGAAGGGTCCGGCTATGATTAGGTCAATTATATCCTATGCGTCGGTTGTCTAATGGAATAAGCTTTCGCGAAAATACGTGATTGCTGCTTTTACCAGAATCCAAAGAACGGTTTGTGTCGGATGCTTGGGGGCTTTCCCCAACACTCTTGGCTCCGCTCTAGACGCATTGATGAATCTCCCTCCCCTTGATATTCATATTATGGGCTGCACACTCAAAGCCATTTTCCATTTAAAAGAAAGTGGTCTTTGGTACAGCACGCACTGGAGCTTTGATGACCTGTCTTCTGACTCTGGTCTTATGGACATGATGTCCGATGCAGTGACACCAGAACTCCTGTTGCAGAAAAAATACGAAATCGACTTTCCCTATGCCCAGGACTGGTTTCGGCCAGAATCTGAAAGGAATGCAGTAGAGCCTTCACGGCCGGATCCAAAACCAATATATGGTGTGGCGCTGGTGTCTTTCTGGAGGACGGCAACTTTAGATTTCACTTCACATTAGAAAAGCTTGCATCTGTCTTCCAAGCGGAGATTTAGGCAATCCTGATGGCAGCGAACTATATTGCGAAGAACCGGTGGAGAGGGCGAAGCATTTTCACTGTAGCGACAGCTAAACTGCGCTTAGAACGTTGCTGAAACCTCTTACGACTTCCAAGCTAATTTAAGGATGCAAGAGAGTACTGAACGCAGTCGGAAGGCTAAATTCAGTAACCCCTTATCTGGGTCCCAGGTCACTATAGGATCACGGGAAAGAAACCGCTGATGAACTTGCCAGGCAAGGCTTAGAGAAGAGCTTTTCAGAACCCGAACCTACGTTGAGTCGGCCTGCGCCCTCGGTTACGGCTTCCATTGACAGTTGGGTCTCATATGAGCACAACTGCAGATGGCATAGCTCCTCGGATGTAGCGAAAGTCAGCGGCAGGAAAGACTGAAGGTTGCTTACTGCCGTCGTGACAGGGCATTATACTTTTGCATGTGCTGGGCATAAGCGACACAACATCCTGCGACGCTTGCTGTTGAAGTTATGATGACACCGCAAAGCATTATCTCTGTGAATGTCCGGCTTACGCTCGTATCAGGCTGCAGGTACTCGGGGTTGATGGTGTGAGCACTGGTACTATAGGCATCTTATCACTAACGCTCTTACTCATCTTTCTTCGTAAGACTGACAGATTTCACTAAAAGGAACTAGTTCTTTGTCTGAGTGCTCTGTTCCGACAGAAAAAAAAAATCCTTCAGAATATAACAACTGTAGCCTACTACCTACCTTGAGCGCTACTTGGAAACTTCTCTGTCACCATCTATATTTCGAACAGCTTACTCGTAAATGAGGTCTTCGCTGGATCTGCCTCCGACGTAACCGTTAACTCTATTCTGGTAGTTCCTCCGTAAATAGCTTGAGATAGACCCTGCAATCTATGAAAGGATTTATTACAACATCGCATTTCATCCCCGAAAGTAAGCACTGTAGAATAAGTTAGAAAATGATATCAGTCAACTTAGACTACACTGTACTTCTATCCACTGCAGGCTATCCAAAGTTCGGATTACTAAAAAGTCTTGTTGATTGAGGCGCAGGTTGACCAAAGACAAACCAACATTCCACGCGTAGGAGTGTTATCGCTTTTATTGAGAACAAATTTCATTCGGGAACTAGATCCTGCTGAAATATTATCTATGTATGGCCTAGCTAAGCCTTAATTTTGGGCAACTTTTGCGTAGATAAATCTCAAGATTAAATTTCGTTATAGGAGTACATATAGGTAAATAAAAATTCGATAAGAAAAAAGGCACAGTGCTGATGTCAGCTTCAATTTAATTTACGACCATCCATCAAGTGAATCAAAGGACCCTTTAATTGTCGTTAGTGTAGCATTTGGAAAAGCCGTCCCTTCTAAAATTGAAGTTTATTACAAAAAGCCCATCATGGTCATTATTTTCCCGCCATTCTCCCAACACTGTCCGTCTGTCTTTCCATCTTTATACAGCAATAAAACGTGTACCAAATTTCCACACTTCTCAACCATCGTTTTGTGCTTATCACGTCCGTCATATCCATAACTGCTCCCTCAAATCACCAATAAAACCCAACGAATCCCATTCCCATTGCCAGTAACTACATCTGTCGGTCTGATTTCCAAAGACTCTGGATAATTGAATCGGAAAACAGCTCACAAAATCAACTTAAGTGGTGCACTCTTTTCCATGGTAATCTTTTATTCTTGACCATAGACCGACAGCTAAACGGTGTCGTCTAAACAGAACGCGCACTTTACTACGGATACCACCAACGAGCACACCCTGTACCGCCACATGCTCGTACAATCGTACACATCCCCTCCAGTTTTGGAGGGGGCAAATTAAATTTCGAAAATTATGTCGTCAATAAACTCGCCGACTTAAGTGGTGGGGACGACTTCTTGAATCGTCGCGGTCGGTTCCTCGGTTTCTTCATTTCTTGGAGTTCCGGCTCTCAGTTTGTTCGGTGATTTTATGAGCTTGTTCGTAGAGATTTCTCAAAAACTTTTATCGATTTGAATGAATGGAGCGTGTGTGTGGTCTTGCAGCTTGGAAGGCTTCTACCCCCGGGCGGTCTAGGTGGATTTGGAATCGTTATTGCTGCTTAATAGCAAGGCTAATGGCAATTTACTATCATTTTAAGTGCTCGTGGTATAGGATGATGATTTCGGTTTCACTATTCGTGAAGGAGAACGTCTTAGGATTTAACTTTAGCATTTGGAAGGCTACCTACCTACTTAGTTGGCTGCTGTGGCAGATCCTGCGCCTTTTGGTGTGAATTTATTGGTCTGCCAGCGTGTTTTCGTGGGATTTTATGAGCACGCTTGGGAGTGGATTATTAAAATTGTGGTTTATTGGAGTTGATGATTGCATTTGGAACTGAGAGGCGGCAATTACAACATGAACGGCAGAGCTTTGTGTGGTTGAGAGGGTTTATCTGTGTCAAAATCGGACGATTCCATCGGTGACAGTGAGTAGTTTAAATGGCAGAATAAGAGGAAGATTATATTTTGGAATGCATTGTGTGCGGTTGTTAAAAAAAAAATAAAAAATTAATAACATTGATACGAGGAGACTTCAGGAAACGACATTCTGACTAGATAATGCTGCAAGACCATCGTCGATTTTTGACTCTATTTGCATCTGCAACGATGAGGGTTACAGGTTGGACTTTTTAATTGGCCTTCCTTGGCCTTGTAAGTTTATTGCCGATTTAAATTTATCGATCCCACTTGTCAGCTGGGTTCAAAGAAGCTTTTCATTATTAAAGTTTATAACGTGGTTCAACAAAGCCTAAGCTTAACTTTGCTGTCTCTACCGGTGCAGTTTCTTCGTTCCCTACACTACCACCTCGAAAAACGAGTTAGTCGTCAACAGGATTACTTATGTCATCACCTCAAAGACAGAAGCAAGAGGATCGAGGTCTAAAGCTATCGTCCTCCAAGGAGACACCATTGCTGATCATGGCATAAATAGAAGACTCCAATTCCGTGAAGATTCGTCTACATTCTTTGCACCGATCCGATTTGTGCCGAATCTAGGCTTTGCCTCAGACAGCATTTACAAAGAGCAATACCAATGCGAGTTGTACCAAAGATAAATTCTCCTTAAGCGAAAGGTGGCTTCAACACTACAGGCGTGCTACGTAAATCCGTAGCCGTGTAAATTTGGAGGACCTTCCGACGTCTTGGCGAACAGTATTTTATAGTCTCAAAAAGCCGGCAATGCCTTGGAAACTGTTTACGTGGCATGTTTAGTTCAAAGAAGTTTGCTTTCCAGGGTGACACATGTGTACTTAGAATAATGATACCTTTACGCACGAGTTAGAACTAGTCCATTCGGAGGTACCTGAATTTTGAGAGAATTGACTGAAAGCCCATTTCTAGTGGCCCTGTTCTACACCAGTTATTGGTAAAATAATCAGTCTTTTCAATACTGAAACAGGTGTCATTCAATGGCTGAACACGAACTCTGTTCATGCCCAATCATTCTCTCCATCTGGTATGAGCCTCTGGTGGAAGTGCGAACCTTTACTATCGGTTTTTTCCTGCTGCAGAAAGCATATGTAAGATGCAATCTGCTTGGTTTTATTGTAAACCACCCAAGTGGCTTGGTAGAGGTGGTAAACCTCCTACGAAGGATCCCAATTTCCCCTCTTCCTTCGGTTCTTCTTCCGTCAGCTATATTTTCTAAGTACGGAATCGTTACTATGCCTTTGCTTATGTTGCGACAATGGTTCTTCAGAAGAATTCTTGACTCAAGCTCTCGCCTGTAAGCTGTGGCTATTCCATTGGCGCATAGACGATCAATGCTTTCTGGCCGCCACTGCGCTTCTTTAAACAGGCGAGCTCTGAAATCTCTTACAAGTTAATGATAGAAGTCGATGTTACTCATTGCTCTATCCTAGGGAGCCCTGAGCAGCGGCCCGATGAATATAAAAACTTTGGTTTAGAACGAGGTACACTGCAGGACTGCTGTATGACGAGTTCCATAAAGCAAACCCCCTGTGCTAAGACCTTTGGCTATTTTAGAGTCGTCAATGAAGATGGAATTATTACGAATCACTTCATATGCCTCCATTCGTCCCTGTATGGAATCGGGTGACTGAAATAAGCGTTGAAGCCAATTTTAGTTAATTGAAGGTTGGTTAATTGGATGAAAAGACTGTAGAGTGTCTCTTCATCTGCGATAGAGTTGATTTTAATTTATGTGTCGAAAAAGTCTAAAGGTAATAAGTGGAGAGCCATTATTAAAGAGGTTCTTTTGGCACTAGATTTTTTCTAACAGCTTGACGTAATTCTATATTTAAGGTGCAGACAACAAAGCATTTTCACGATGATGGGATAGAATCAGCGCTTAATAGGGTTGAACAACCTCCTCTGTACCAAGAGGGCTGTTGGTTGGTTATTTCGCTCTGCAACATTTTATTTCCACTTCGGTTTGCTGTCGAGAAGGAGGCATGAATACCTACTCATAGCACTCTATAATTGTGCATCGAAGATATGTTCTCCGATTTTGGTAAGGCGGGCAATGAGGTTTGAGACTGCCAGTCGGGACTTTTGGAGGCTAATCTGTACCACTCTTAGCTCAATTTCAGGGTGGTAGATACGTATTCCCTTGGCATCCCAATTAGGCGATGATGCAGTGATTAAGCAAGAAGTTTATTACATGGATATCAACTCAATGAATATGACGGTCATGGAAAATCAGGTCTAAGTCTTATCCAAGTAGAGTCCTTTCTTTTTAAAACACTGATCCAAGTATACTATGGTGTTGAGGTAGAACTTAAAGCAGTAATCATTTGCTGAATTACATATCCAGAGGAATCGCTCGGCATCCGCGATAGCTTGATTCTTAAAACGGAGGTTCACTCTTCTTTGTTGTCTCGAACTTGGAGCCAGTGATATGACATACTTGTCTTTCTGTACAAGCCTCAGTCGGTGTAAATAATGATGCAGTGTATATTGAGCGAGCGTTCCCGAAGCAACCACCACTTCTGACCAACTCAATTGACACGAATCTCAGAAACATCAAATACTTCAGCTAGCTTCTTAAGTGATGTGCTCAACTTTCTCTCGAACCATTCTAATAGTCAATACTGTAGCGATTGTAGTCCTTCCGTGACAAATTTTAGAAAATACCTGCAACGTCCTGGAAAAAGTATTTTCTAGAAACAATCGTAGAGCAGTAGAAGATCCTCTTAATCCTTTATCAAAAACAGGAACAGTCACATGCCAATTTTCATTATTGGAACTCCCAAACCCTTGTAACATCTAAGAACAAACTCAAGTATCCTAACATACTTACATTGTGAATTCAACGAAACACACACCTGCTTCACCCAAGAGGCATTTAACCAAACAATCTCTGATATCGGCTTCCTAGTGACCCTCATCTAAAATCAGAATTCTGTTTAACCCACACCCCGAAAAATGCGCTAAGCTAGAAATTACACTTTGATGGATGGCTCCTTGTGCTATAGCATAACCCGCAGAGCCCTCAATATCAACGGATAAGGATCTTCACCTCCTTCCGTATGGTAAGTACCACAGCGTGTATGATACCACCATAATGTACGACTCATTTTATCAGTCCAACTGAATCTGGGTTACTCCCACTTTAGTAGGTCCATTGAATAGATTTCAATCCTCGATTTAAGCATATTGCTACCCATGTTGCGCCGCAATTTCATTTTATAATTTCACTGGCAAAGTGCATCTTTCATAGGCCACTAGTACGAGTACGAGTATCTACAGCTAACCATTCGTAGACCACCCAACCGGGAAGTACATTAAAATCATAGTCAAAGGGCGGAGATTCGCATTATTGAAAGATACTATTCATGGATTTGCATCCGTAACCAGTATCCAGTATCCAGGGATACGAGTTTCGTTTCGAGAGTATTCATATCTTAAACTACCAAATCGATGATTCTTCAATTAAGCGATTGGAATTTATTGCCGCTATATAAGAGTGCACTGCAATACTAGGTATCGACGTTATGATTCCAAAAGTACGACTATCATAGAATCGCAGATACATTTGCATATGGATATTCGCAAATCAACGAGAGGGGTGAACGAGTTGGTTTCCTAGAATGATTTCTCTTTGGTAAATTGTGATTGGAAAATCGTGGTCAGAAAATTGTTCAACAGCGGCGGATGGAAGTTAGTTTGCTTACATTGTTGCAAGAACTGATGCCGATGATTGAGGTGTAAATAGCTTCGGGCTTCATTATCAATTAAGTACTACCAATGTGGCTGTCTGAAGCCAGAGAAGATAGAAGACAACACAAGGCTAGGGAAATGGTTACATTGTAAGTAAATTACAGCCGTTTTTCATCCAATAATGCGGCTATCATGTTTCATAATGAGAGTGGATTTCGGTACGTAATACTTTACCATATCGGGAGAGAGGAGAAGTATAAAATTGAGATAAACAGAAGCAATCGTGGCTTTTTGGCGGCTTGGTGTTTTGATTTACAACTTGTAAGATACAAAGTTTCAGGTCTTGATTACAGAATGGTCGATGATTGTAGGTGTTTACCTTGACTCTTACTCCATTGTAAGTCCAAGAAGGTCTTTAATCAACACTTACGCTTCCACAATACCTTATTCGTGATCAGTCTAAGAAATTGACTTGTTATGTTTTTGTATTACAACGACGTACTTTATTGATGCCGACAATGTACGAGTAGTTCTAAGTGCAGGGACTTGGTTACAGGAAAATATTTGTTGGCTAAAAGCCCCAGACAAACTCACTAGCAAGAATTCAAGGATACATTTTTATAAGTGCCAACGACGACTGACTTTTGACGATAAATTTTTGATTAAAACCTTCAATCGAATAATCGCTTGAAATAAAGTGTCTATACTCACCACATCAGCGGCTTGTACCTACAGGTTCATGCAAGAGTAAGCCGCCCATTTAAAAAGGAAGTGCTCAGCGTGTTGCTATCACTCTCACGACAAACGTCACCGAAGATAGTGCCTATCCGTAGCTTATTTAGGTACTTAGAACAGCATAGTGCCCCGTTAAGACAATACTACGTAGTCTTACGTCTGTCCTGCCGAGGGATAGCAGAAAGGCCACTGACATCTAAAGAAGCGCACAAAATCATTCGAAACCTGGAGATTCACACGAATACATTCTACGGTTGCGCTTATAGGAGACCCGATTGTCAATAGAAGCCCTTATCTTGCTGTAGTCCCAAAGCAGGTTTAGATCCAGAGAAGTCCTTCTCTGGCCTTTGTCAAGCTAATTCTTCTGGAATCTCATTTACTCCGAATCCATTGTAGGCTGAGACCCATATAGGACTCAGTGAAGTCAGCTTTCCAACTCTGTTCAAAGAATCGTTACACTCTTGAAATAGCATGCAACAGATGCAAAAACGTCACCTTTTGATGTCAATGTGTGTTACTCTCGCCAGGATGACGAACAAGTAAGGACGGTCTTCAAAATTACGCTGGTAATATTTATTGTTTGAAAATGGTAGCAAAGTAAAGACCTACAGACACAAATTTGGCTAACGAGCAGTGAAGTCTTAGATTATTTTCCTATACAAACACGCCAGTGCCACGTCCTAGTTTGTCTCTGGACCCAACCGTGAAAAGTGTTTTTGAAAAAACCCTTACGCAGCCAAGCCAAACTATGCTTTGGAGTCTGGTAACAGCAGCAGTGATGTAATTCTGTGAGGAATTATTCCATCAAAAAACACACGCTTAAGTTAGATCCATAGGACCCTGCTCGGTGAGAAACCCCAAAAAGCCGACAACGTTTTGAAAATTTCAGATGTGGGGTCAAAGAACTTGCTATCGAGGATAATACCCAGAAACTTAGTAGGAGGCTATATGAGTCACACTAGTCAGCTTCCTCCCTTTTGGAAAGAACAACCTAAGTTTTGACAGTATTGATAACATCTCTCACTAGGCATGATCCGACACAAAATACAGCCAAAAGATCTACCAAAAGGAAAATATAAGCACTCGTGGTCTATACCTTTTTGCAGCTGGATGTATCATCAGTGTTGGGCGACTTGAAGCCGTCAAAGGACACAAATACACTTTAAATGGTCGTAATAACAACCGACAGAAAAGGTTTTCATGTTTTCCCAATTAGGAAAGATTTTCCATTTTAGTGCCGAGAATAAGGTTCTGCGAGAGGAGACCCGGCAGTACAACCTCCGTTTTCTTTAGTTGTCTGAGAGTTCCTATCTGCATATCGCAGCCCTCCACTTGAATGCAAACAAATGCTCTTTTAGCAAGCTCCAACGGTTGATCTCTGCAATATTCATTGTTGTCGTTACCAGACTTCCCAATTCGAAGCGTCAGAGATTAGAAGGCGGCACCTTTATAGATAAGCCGGTTTACTGCTCTTTTGTATTTCGCAGCTTTCCTGAAAGTGGGTTTTCGTCCGTTCAATTTTAACTGGTTTCATTTGGACCTTGTACGCTGTGAAAACCAAAACGAGAGTTGTTTCTCTGGTTAGATTTGACCATATCAATCGACTTCCGTCTACCAGAATCACAAGATTTGTTGTTCAGGCCACTGGGCTTGACTGCTTCGACCGAATTCTGCCCTCTCTGGAATTGCACCCCAGCGAGAATCTGCTTACGGTTCTCCAGCCGAGGTAAGGGCCTTAGACTTCAACTACACCTCCTGTCGCTCCCATTTTTCCTGGAGATTTTTACAGCAAGTAGTCCACCGGAAGACCAATATTGTAGTTAGCCGATAATAAATGCAAACAGAAATTAGCAGGACAAAGGGGCTCCATCTGTCCGACCTTTAGTCAGTTGCCTTCAGTTTCCTACGCTAAGTTGAGTGAGGTTCCACTCTACTTGCTTACGCCATCTGAGTCGGGGTCTTCCTCTACTGCGCTGTCCTTCGGCTATGGATTCGAAGATTTTTGCGTTGGTGTCCATCCGTTCTACCTTAGACCTTCACTCTTCTGGCTAAGTCGACGCCGCTGTACAGTGCGTACAGTTCGTCGTTGAATCTGCTCCTCCACTCATCGTCTATGCAGATCGGACCGCAAATCACTCTCATCTATTTTGGTAAGGTCCATGTTTCTGCGCCACAGAGCAAGACTAGGGTTATTAAGGTCGTATATAGGTTGTTGTTCAAGAGAGAGCTTTGCTAGTTAATTACGTTTTTGGTCCAAAGAAACAACGATTCATTTGATATCAGCGCTGGTATCGTTGTCTGAATTAATAGCGTAGCCTAGGTAGACAAAGTCCTTATTTTTCTCAGAGTTATATCTGTCGAGAGTGACATTCTGTCCGAGATGTCGGTGTTCGGTATCCTTTTTTGTTGACCGTTAAACCCATCTTCGCCACTTCTGCCTCAATACTCACGAAAACGCCACTGACATCAGGCTAATTACTTCCGGTTATTTCAATATTATCCGCGTATCCGAGTAATTAGACAGACTTTTGAAAGATTATGCCTCTTGTGTTGTTAAAGAAATCGCATGGCAGCGTGTCGTTTTGTCTAAATTCTTCCTTGACATAAAAGGTCTCGGTGAGCGCTTTACCAACCTTGATGGAGCAATGTGCATTCTCCACCGTCAACCTACACAAATGGCCGAGTTTGGCAACGATGCCAAAACTAAACATTGCGCTGTATGGTTCGTTCAGAGGGTCTCCTTTTTTGAGGAATGGACAAACAATGCTGATGTTCCATTCATCGGACATACTTTCGTCCGACCATATTTTGCTGTATGCTCCTTACAAAGCAATCTGCCACCGCTTTGACGAGTTCGGCAGTTAGGGCGTCCGCTCTAGTGGCTTTGTTAGACTTAAACTTAAATACGGCTATCTTCACTTCATTCAGGTCGGGTGAACGGAATTGTTAATCTGCGTCGTCCCTTTTGAAAGGTTAATTCTTCCTGACAGCGGTATTTGGTTCTACCTACAGTCTACAGTGTCTTTCCAAACCCTTAGTATCGACTGCGACTCTACTACCGTGTTCCATTGTTCATCTATATAGGCTTCGGTTCTTTGTTTGTTCCCGCGGCATGTTTTTTTTTTTTAACTTTTGGTAGAATTTCCAAATCTAATTCCTGAATTTCCTCGACCACATGCTTCTCATACTCCTTACTTTTCGTACTGAGAAATTCTCAGCAGCTTTAGTCCTCCTATCCACTGCTGCAGGGTATGACTCTAGCTTAGCTACATGTGCTTGATTGGAGAAGTGCCTTGCGTCGATCGCAATGTGGTCAATGTGGTGACCGGTTGATTGATGAGGAGTTCTCCAAGTCCCCTTCTGAATATTGAGATGCGAGAGCGCCACGCTAGATACGACAATGTTGCGCCCCATCGGCAAAGTCGATAATCGGAGATGATGTCGTGCAGGCTATACTTTCCGACAGTACTACAAAAGATGTCATCTCTTTCCAGTTTTGCGTTAAAGTCGCCGAGGATAACTAGATATCGTAGCTAGCGCACTGCTTGTAGAAGCTTTGGTATCGTCATCGTCATCAGCAAATCGTTGGTAAATTCAGCCTTAATACGGATTATTATGAGGCGCTCGTTGATGCCTAAGTCTGCGTTTAACAAAAAATCTGCATCCAAATAGACACTGCTTTTGCTGTTGATAGATGTCGCAGTTTTCCATCCTCCTTTTATCCGGCCCATCCCATCGCGATTAGTGAGCATCATGCCGCTTTACTACAGCAGTTTAGGGCCTCCGCTAGTTGCCTGGCTGCATGTAGCCTATTAAGAAGCATAACATTTCACGTGCAGATCTGGGGTTCGTTGTCCGTAGGGTTGTGAGCCCTTTGACGGCGTAGGCCCTTATAATGCTGGCCGGGCATGCCCATTCAACTTGCTGGGCACTTCATGCTGTCAGCTGACTTCCTTGTTCTTTTAGATGGGCTACTTGATGATTGTATTGCTGCAGCTGGAGTTGAACTTGCTATACGTGATGCTTGAATGTCGGCATTGGTAAGGTGAACCAATTTTGTGTTAAACGTAGCTTTAATGCAGAGCTGACCATCGACAAGTGGACACGCGCAAGTATACTTATAAAATTTGCTCCTGACGTAGATAAAAAAAAGAACAAAAAAACGCGCGCGAATGAACAAGACACCAAAAAAAAAAACTTCCCTGAGCGGGCAAAAAAAGAAAAACAAGAACAACCCGCGAGTGCAGTGAAATCGTCATCCACAGTGCGGACATCCCATCCTTCCCGCCCCTGGTCTTACTGTTGCTTGCACTCGGTCACTGCCGTTGCTGTATTATATTGTCATACAGCACGCGCAGTGACTGAGGGTATGTAACAACCGATGGATAGCGGGCTGTGGGTATGAATTTCGTTGGAATGCTGTTTCCTTTTGTTGTAAGGGTGTAACGCCTACAACAATTTGATTCGGTAAACCAACTCTGAATTTTTACTTCACAGCTGTGCTTAGTAACGCTGGTGTTTATGTTTTTTGTGTTTGTCCCTTTTCTATACTGACTTGGGAATTTAGAACGGATATAGCCAATATTCGCGGGCTAAAAAGTAATCACTTTTCCGCGTACGTCCACGTTTGTAAATATAGACCAGCTGTTTTGGCACTTAGTGAAATAAAATACTTAGTGAAATCCTCCTGAAGCTACCTGGTTACGAACTAGTGTCATGATTCTGCTCTCGCCGCGTTCTCCCCATTTACGTGCGTAGTGATGTAGCTTACCAAACTCCACCGTAAAGTAGGCCCTGTTCCAATCCGGAATTCAATTTCATGTGGTTAAAATTCCATCTCCGTATGAAAATTATCCACTATTGCTTTATTTACAGAAGCCCAAACTAGACAGCAACTCGACTTTTAACGAGTTTGATGCGCTGTCTGACTCCATTTAAAGAATTGTATCCCTGTATCCTCATACTGAAATCGTTATTACGGGCGATTTCAGTATACAAAATTCTGAGTGGCGACATTCTGAACAGACAACACCCGAAGGACGGTGTGTTGAGATATTCGCTGCTGAAAACAACTTAACGCAGCTTGTAAATGAGCCCCGCGAATACCAGATGTTGATAGCCAACACCTTGGACTTGTCTTTAGCTTCTCACCTTGATAAGTATATTGTTGATGTGCTCTACCCTCTACGCTCGTTGGACCATTGTGTCATATCAGCTAATTTAAACGAGCCAGGAATGACTGCAACGTCTTCTGTCTTAAACGTGTAAAATTCCAATACGACCAAAAACTGAGGCAAAAAATACTACCAAAGGTAAAAAGAAATATATGGCAATACGAGAAGAGCAATTGGAGCGGTCGCAACAGCTTCTTTAGGAATTTCAACTGGTGGTTATGTTTTTTCGATAACGATGTGGATGCCGCTACTGATATGATCACAGACACCATGCTCTTTAGAATGAGATCCTTTATCCCTCAACGGATGAAGATTATCAAGCCAAACGAAAGGGCATGGTACAACTCGAGCTGTAAAGAGGTTGTCAGGGTTCGAGAAATGTTTTTTCGGTCCTTCAAGACCAACCCAACAGAGGAAAACCGAAAAAAGCCAAGAGTACATTTATCTCTGTGTGTGTTGGAGATTTTTTACAATTCTAGAAATGGATTTAAATTTGCAACAACGAATTTGTACCAAACTTGGTATTAAATTTTACGTAAAAAACGGATTTAATGGTGCGCGAACGTTGGAAAAAAGTGTTTCGGCAACGATTTTCTAAGAAAACGGTCGTTTACCAGTGGAACGAGCGGTTCAAAAGTCAATCGAAGATGATGAACACAGTATCAGGCCATCGACATTGAAAACCGACGAAAATATTCATGAAGTAAAAGAAATGTTGGTCAATAACCGCAAATTAACCATCAGAGAGATAGCGGAGGACTTGAACATTGCCTATGGATCCGTCCAAGAAATTTTGGTTAATGATTTGGGTTTCCGTCGTGTGGCAGCAAAGTTGGTGCCAAAAGACTTCAATTTCATTCAAAAAAGAGACCGTGTTGACGTCGCAAAAGAGATGATTTGCGAGGCTGAATCCGATCCCACATTCATCAAAAGGATCATTACTGGAGACGAGACGTGGCCGTGGGTTTATGAGTACGTCACGCAATCTAGACATCAGGCAAGTGAATGGCGTTCACCAATTGAGCGGAGACCAAAAAACCACGTCGTTTTCAGTCCAACAACAGCCACCGAATTCACCTGATTTGGCTCCCAGTGACTTCTTTCTGTTCAATCGAGTTGAAAAACCACAACGGGGAACGTGTTTCAGCAGCCGAGAGGAAGTAATGGAAATATCGTAGGATGCACTGATGGACATACTGAAAACCGAATATAAAAAATGTTTCGAGGATTGGATCAAGCGCTGGCATAAGTGTGTTGAAGTCGATGGGGATTACTTTGAAGAGGACAATATATGTAGATTTAGATGAATAAACTTGTTTTTTAAATTTTCTAAATAAATTTGATAAAGGTGGTATTCCTTTGCTGACGACAGTACTCTCTGCTTTTCATGTTCGTTCTCGGACTCACGTCGCTGCTCTTCGGCTGTAGAACGGGAACGGCAGCGTATGTTAAGGATAACTAATTGTGGAACCACTAACAGAGTAGAATTTAACGCTTCCAAAACACAATGCTGTCGGCTGTCGTTAAAGCGAAATTTAAACACCCAGCCGTTATCCATCATGGTACTTGGATCATCGAAACCGATAAACTTTCCATTTTCGATATGTGTGTCGATGACAACTTACGTTGGAATGACCACATATTTGGTGTCGTCAAAAATGCTGCGAAATGTCTGGGTTTCCTCAAACGATGTAAGAAATACTTTACCCCCTCTGATCTGGCCTAAATATATAAGGCATTTATCTGTCCGAAATTGGAGTACAATGTTTTGCGCTCAAAACATCCCTGCACCTGCTAGATAGTATTCAAAACCATGCTATAAAACTCATAGGTAATACTGATATCACTCAAACAATGGACACCCTCGAACACCGACGTAATGTTTCGTGTCTCGTGTTTTATCTCTATTTCCATCAACAGTGCCTCATTCAAACTTTAAACCGTAACACCCGTCTCGCTATGAATGCTCATCAATATACCCTCAAGCCCATTTTCGGAGGTATTCTAAAATATCGTGATTCATTCCTAAGCCGTACAACTCGCTTGTGGAGTGCCTTGCCGAGCTCTTTATTTCCCAGTCATTATAACCTTCAAACATTTAAAACCAACGTTCGCCGGTACCTCTCTTTCTATCCTCCCTAATTTTCCTTCACCCGCGCTGTGTGCAAGCATTTTAACGGTACTTAAATCCCTTAATTCAAATTAACTAAAATACTACTGCTGTGGGTTTGTCTTCCTTAACTCTTCCAAATGTCCAGTGTTTATTTGAAAGCATATCTAATACTAATCTAACCGCTCCAGTTAAATATTTCACAGAGTACAAGTATTCCCCATCCTTTTTGAAATTGACCCATAAACGATGAACATCGCGATGTCTTCGATATCACTGATGGTTGCTGAGTGACTGAGCATGCACTTGTAATCACTTTACGCTCTTTTGATAATTATTTTTGTTTTGCACTCTTCGATAATGGCGGTATTGGTTCTGTACCAATACTCACTATACTAGACGCTAACTTTTCTCTAGTCCGACTCATCCGGCTCGAAGGACCATGGAAATCTGTAACACTTTCTGATTTTATAACCATAGTTTAAGCAGCTTCACATTAGGTAAATCAAAGGCTTGGTTCAATCGATCACACTCCATAATATTCAATTCCTTATTTCAGAATTAACCTGCAAGATCAAAATTATTTCCTGTGAAGCTAGTTTTGCCTGATTTTTTATAAAGTTACAAAATACATCAAATTGAAGTTAATATTTTTCTTATTTTACTTTCAGGTAAGCTTAAAAAGAACTGGCTATTTGATGATGTAAGTAAAATTGTTTAAGCCTTGAATACTAGGTACTCCTTATTCTCTCTCTTATTACTTATCTATCTACAGGGTGAATGACTCGAACTCCAACTTTTTAAAATGCTATAATTTTTTTATTGTTTGATAAATTTATATTGTGCCAAAGCAAAAAATGTTGGAAAATACATTAATTTTCAAATTGTATCAGTAGTTTTCAACATGTCCACCTTTGGCGCGAATAATGGCCTTGAGACCGTCGAAGAAAGAATCGCACGTTGCACGCAAGTGGCTCTGCGGTATTTTGGCCCATTCCCGGCGAAGTGCTTGTTTAAGGTGGTCCAAAATTTCGTATTTTTTAGTGCCAACCTTCGCCTTCCAAATACCCCAGACAGAGAAATCCAACGGATTTGCATCCGGAAAATTTGCAATCCATTGTGTCGAAGAAATGAAGTGTGGAACATTGTTTTTTAACCAATCTTGGTTGACGCGCGCCTTGTGAGACGGTGCCGAGTCTTGTTGAAATGTCCACGGTCTCCGACCGAAATGATTGTTTGCCCAAGGCTTCAATACTGCCTGTAAGACAGTTTCATGGTATGCGATCGCATTAATTTTGACGCCACGGTCCAAAAATACGAGCACAGAGCGACCATCGGCGGTTATGGCGGCTCAAACCATCACCATCGGGGCTGCCTGCTTTCTGGTGGCCATCTGAAAGTGTACATTTTCGAAGAACCTCTCTGGCAAGTAAACTCGGTCATTTTGTTTGTTGACATATTGCTCGATAACAAATGGCGACTCATCTGAAAAAAACCAAATTCGGCAACTCACCACTTTCGTGCAAGCGTAGCAACTCCTTCGCTCTTTCGACTCTAACTTGTGTGCTTTTAGAACTTCAATGGCTTGAGCCCAAGCTCATTTTTCAGTATGTGTTGCATCCGTTCCAACGATATGTTGAGCTCACGAGCCATTTTTCTTCCACTTCGATGCGGATTTGGCTCAATTCGAGCCTTCGCTTTCCGAACCATTTCTGCCGATGTTGCTGTTTTTTTATGACCACCTCCATTGCGTTGTGCAACGCTGGCAGTATCACGGTAACGAGCTATGATTCGAGACACAAATGATTTATTTATTCACGTTGAGGTGCTGGAGGGCTCTAACGATATCTACTTGTGGTCATCCAGCCAAATATAAAGCAATCACACTATCACGTTTGAATTCCATTGCGGATAAAAATTTTTCGACACAACTGAGACGCAAATCGTTTAAAAAGCTTGTAAATAATAAAATTATCTGTCATGTGTCAAAATTTGAGCTCACTGTCATGAACAGTTTGGAAATTATAGCAGTCTGAAATTGGTTGCAGTTCGAGTCATTCAGGGTGTATAACCTTCTTACGCAAATGCAACCCATCTCCTCTCCGACATTATTTCCTCTATGGTCCCTAATTCAGTCTTTTCAAGACCTTGCCATATTAATTTCCGTTCGCGTATCGATAAGATGATCTTCAAAGCCAACTCATCACTTGGCTTTATTAAACGGTGGTCCAAGGAATTTTCCAACCCGTCTGTAACCAGATCTCTCCATGTTACCTCTGTTCGCCCACTGCTTCGGTATGCCAGCGAGCTTGGTCCCCCTTTCACCGGGCTCATGTTTCCCGAATCGAGGGTATTCAACGTCGATTCCTCCATATTGTTCTCCGTGGTCTGCCCTGGAATGACCCATTAATCTTGCCTCCCTATCAGGACCGAATCAAACTTCTCAATATGAATTCGTTAGAAGAACGTACGAATACTGCTGACATTCTCTTCATTCATTGACTGCTCTCAGGTTTCATCGACTTCGCATCCATTTTGAATTCTATTTCAATACCAACCCCTGGAATCTACGTTGTCCTCGTCTCTTCTATCTACCGGTCCACCGCACTTCTTATGGCTCCAACGAACCAATCTCCTGCATGCTCCGAAAGGTCAACTCAAACCTCTCCTTTTCATCTGAGCACTCCTCGTCTCAAAAAACATCTCCTCCATCACTCCCTTGGTCCCTAGCTCTTAAGTCTTTCTGTTAGTTTTTAGTCCTAGATTTTAAGTTAGATTAAGCTGGTATTAAGCTAAATAAATGGATGTCTTCGATCTTGGACTGTCATAACCGTCAATGAATCGAACAATCGGCGGAAGCATTCTCTTAGAAGCCAAGCTCTATCTTCTTAGGACATAATAAGTTTTATCATCAATCTTGTTCAGAAATTAGTGCTCGAGCTACTGGAGCAAAGATTTCTTCGTCCAAACTCAATTCGAAATGATGCCCAGCATCTGAATTCCGAATTCCGAATTCCGAATTCCGAATCAAGTGATGGACAGCAAGAAGGCTTTATAACGGTCTAATGTTTCTTTCCTCATTGGTTACTAAGTGAAAGAGCCTAAGGAAGCAACTTAAATGGTCGTTATCAACACATTCAAATCTGCGTCAAAGGGGTTTAAGTCTATTTCTGTTAAACAAAACATATAATTCTAAAGTCTTTAAGAAAATTACACACAAAACATCATCGTAATTTGGTAACTCAAATCCTCTTGAAGAATACCTCATGTTTTCCATAAAATTTTATCATCTTCAATCCTGGCCAAGCCTTAACCAACTATATCTACTCCTCTCTTAAGCAACATCATGCTGTTAAGTTACTTACGACGGTAAAGCTTTAAAAATCCCCACAAATTGGCGTCCAATCAAAATGCTAAATACTCGAAAATTTAAATAAATAAAATAAAATTAAAATTCCGCCGCATTTATATGGTCTTTCTTGTTCGAATAAACATCACCAATTTATAATTTTCCATCGATGTGGATCCATTGCATGCCCAGACGGGGAAGGTAATGGATAAAACTTTGCCTGAGTACACCTAAATACGGCTGAATGCCGTCGGCTTTAGCTCCAGCAAGCAGGCATAATGTCAACACAAAGTAATAAAAACCCACATAACAGTAAAAATGAAATTAAATAAAAAATTCCTTTTTACGGGCGCAGATATTTGATAATTTTTATTGATTCCGATTCCCCTGTCCTGGCGTCTATCGACGAAAGAAAGAGCTCTTTTTTATTGCCTGACGTTCGTAAAACTTGATTCAATTAGTTTATGTCCTGGAGTTAGTAACAAAATTCTCTCTCCTTCAAAAAAAATATATATATATAAGAATAAAAGCATGGAACAGTGATGACGAATAAATCCGAAGCTCCTTGAATCAATCGCTATTGAATCCCAAAAGCTGGCATGGTCCAGCTCCAGTGAAATGAAGAAAAGACCAAAACAAAGATGATAGAGTCTACCTACCAATTGGCTTTCATCAACCAATTAAGTGCACGCACACAGAATCGAAAAACAATAGCCCAGACAAACGAAAGTGTACTCGTATCTGTATCCCTAACCGTATCCATCTCACATTCCTATACCCATCTGGCTAATCTGAGGACAATGTGAGAATTAAACCCTAATCCACACCGTCCATCCATAAAAGATACTTAATTTCAATTTACCCAGTATTGCTTAGTTCTCTTCTTCTGGAGTCGGTATTTGTATTTGTGTGCTGTATAGCCCCTTGAGAATGCAAAAGGAATTAGTACGGCTGGGAGTTGGGAGTAGAGTAGCTAATGTTGAAGTTGGCTCAGGACTCTGGAGGATGAGACTGCCTTTGTTGCAGAACTGGTTGTTGGCTAAAGGATTTTTCAACTTCGGCATTCGTTGGTAGTCAGTGTATTCAGAGCCTTCACTTCCACAGGGGGATGCATTTATCCTTTGGATGAGTACAAGCACATCTGCTTGATAAAATTTTTTCCTCTTTTGTTTTAGTCTTAAGGCTTAGATAAGTCGTCGTCGATTGACTTCATATTGGGCAATCACTTCTCAAATACCTGGTCTTAGGAATTTTCGGTCTTAGAAAAATACAATAAAAGAAAAAACAATTCGGATGAGCTAATCTAAATTACGATCTGCGTGCTTTGATTCTGATGGGTTTCCTTAATCTTTTACGATCCAAAGAGTTGTGGCGTATGCATAGAATGCTAAAAGCCATCCATGCGTTCATTTATTCCCGTCGCAGATTGAAATCAAATAAAAATATTGCTCGAAGCGGTGCTCATGATTAGAAATTGGTTGTGGTGGGCTTCTCTGTTTAATTGACCTAAATTGGAAATTAATGACTGGCCCACACCCTCTTGCTGCACAGCACACGGATGCAGATAAATGCCGCAGCCGCCAAACCAAAATCAACCGAGGAAGATATTTATTTCAAATTATTGCAATAGAAATTCCTCGATCTGGAAATAATCATAAAATTTTAAGACACTGCCAGAGCCATAGTCAGAGCAATAGCCACCCACCCACAGCGTTTGCTTGCTCTGAATTTTTTGTTTTGTTTTTTTTTTTTTCGTTGCAGCCAATATGCAGCTGTCACACAGTGGGACTTATGAGTTTGTGGTCACATGGAATTAATTTTTTTTTTTTAAAAACAAAAAGTGATTCATTTGTCTTGTAGTTGTTTCGTAAATTTTTTTGTTTTTCCGTGGTAGGGAAGACATCCCGGCGCACAATTCCCAACCTGGAGAAAAAATAGGTCCTTTGTTGCAACCCAGGGAGGTAAGCTGCACCATTTCTTTTTTCCAGGCCCTGCCACGGTCTTGAAAGTTGATAGTTCCACTCATCAAAAAAATTCCTCCGTTGCATGTCCTCCTTCTGAAAGCCACTTGTTAAACCTCTGAGAACATTTGGCCTTCAAGTCAACAACAGATGCCTCGTGTGGCACGTGGGTGATAAAGTTTAGCAGGCTGAGCTTGGCTGTTCAGAGTGTTCAGCTTCACCTGAACTGATGATAACTGACAGAACTCAGCGGGCTGTCACCGGTGCGTTTACTTGTATTGAAACGGAAGCTGCCCTCAGTTTAGCGATTTACCGCTTAGGGGAAAATCAAGTACCTAACATATACATATATGCTGTCCACAAGAAGGGACACACAACACCGCTGAATTGGATGGAACGACAGCTAAAATTTTGAGGTAATAAGGGATTTAATTTGCCCTGGCTCTGTTATCAATTCTGCCAACAAGACCTCCGTAGAAGTAAAACGAAGATTAACTCCTGTCAATAGCTGTTGCTTTCTGCTAAGAAAACAATTCATTAGTAAGGCCCTATCCTGAATAACTAAGAAGACTCTATAAGACCTGGATCATCCCAGTCCTACTTTATGGCGCGAAACATTGACTCTGTGGAAAGCGGATGAAGATATCCTCGGTCGTTTTGAGAGAAGAATATTTCGTAAAATATTCAGTCACGTTTGCGTTGACGGGCTTTGGAGGAGAAGATTTCACGATGAACTGTATGAACTCTATAGCGACATCGACCTACTCAGAAAACTGCGTATAAGTCGCCTGAGATGGCTAGGACATGCACAGCGAATGGACACCAACCATCCCGCTGCAGCGTCTTCGAATCTAATCAGGAAGGACAACGCAGTATATGAATAGCTCACCGTAGATGGCGCGCACAAGTAGAACATCAACCGACTTGGAGTGCGGAACTGGAGGCATTTAGCTAAAGACCGGTCTAAATTGGTCCAATTTCAACCCGAATTATAGCACCACCTAATTAATATTCAATGGTAGTATCGGGTGGCCCGAAATGTAAGATTTTGCTTCAAACTCTAACTATTTATGGTATGTAAATACATAAAATCTGTTTCTGATTTTCAATAGGAGAGCAGATTTATCATCAGTGCTACATTGTTCAAGCCCTGCTGAGTGCTGTTGGGTTTTGATGGGAATCCACTCATATTGGCCACTCGAGCATTAGCGAGCAATTTGGGAGTTTCCTTCTATATTCCTGAAATAAACTCTCAAGAGATTAATGGCGAAGTAACTTACTTACACGGGCTCCCGACCCGTGGAGAGTCTCTACTTGAGACACTTCAGCTTTCCATCCTCTACGATCCCGGGCACGGTGCTTCCAGTTATCCAGACCAAGCGCTCTGGCATCCGCGATAGCTTGGTCTTTGAAACGTAGGTTCGGTCTTCCTTGTCGTCTCGAACCTGAGGGCTGAGATTCGAAGATTCTTTTAGCGATGTGGCCGAGCCAATGTAGTCGACGTATTTTGGCTTTTTGGACTACATCCACATCTTGGTATAGCTCATAGAGTTCGCGGTTGTACTGGTATCTTCTCCTCCATTCGCCCTACTCGCACACAGGACCAAAAATCCGTCGAAGAATTTTTCTTTCGAAGGAGCCCAGAATTAGCTCTCTGTTCCTGCTTATCGTCCAGCACTCAGCGCCATACAATAGAACTGGCAGGATAAGGGTTTTGTAAAGCGTACATTTCGTCCTTCGAGTAAGGAGTTTTGAACCCAATTGCTTTGCCAAACCGAAGTATCAGCGGTTTCCTATGGTAATTCTTCGTCGGATCTCCAGTTGGGTGTCATTTGTGGAGTTCATGTTACTCGTAACTCCGAGGTAGGTGAACTCCTTAACTACCTCGAAATTGTTGCTATCAATAGTTTTGTCCTAGGCGGTGAACAGATGATTCTTTGTTTGTTGATAGCATGTACTTGGTCTTGTCCTCGTTTACTTCCAGGCCAACGAATTTCGCCTGTTCTTCAATCGCCGTGAAAGCCTCTATCACGGAACGCTGCGAGCGCCCGATGATATCAATATCGTCCGCATATCCCAGGAGCTGGACGGACTTGTTGAAGATAGTGCCTTCCGCACTATCTGCTCTAGGACGAGATTGAAGAAATCACATGATAGCGCATCACCTTTCCGAAATCCGGTGTATGTTTGAAATAGGTCGGAGGAGCTACTTCCAAACTGCACGTTACAGTGCGTATTTTCCAGTGTTACGCGACACAACTGGATTAGTTTTGCCGGGATCCCGAATTCGGCCATCGCCATATAAAGCTCCTGACGATTAATGCTCTTATATGCTGCCTTGAAGTCGATGAAAAGGTGGTGAGTCTCGACTTGAAATTCGTTGGTCTTTTCCAGGGTTTGTCTCATTGTGAAAATTTTGTCTATAGTCGATCTGCCGGGCCGGAAGCCACAATAGTACGTGCCGGTTAGTGTGTTGCAGAACGGTTTGAGACGTTCACACAGTACGTTGGACAGGATCTTATATGCGACATTAAGCAGGGATATGCCACGATAGTTCTGGCAAGACATAGGATCGCCTTTTTTGTAGATGGGGCATATGGATCTGATAGTCCAGTCGTCGAGCATGCTTTCTTCCACCCATACTTGGATGATGATTTGGTGTATGCGCCCTACCAAAACATCACCACCGTATTTGAAGAGCTCGGCTGGTAAACCATCAGAGCCTGCAGCCTTGTTGTTCTTAAGCTTTTTTATAGCTAAGCCAACTTCTTCTATAGTGGGTGGTGCAACTGTTTCTTCATTGATTGGACGTTCTATTCTTGCCCTATCACTCTCTCTACATGATGCCCATTTAGCAGCTGCTGGAAATGCTGCTTAAACACATCTACTATTCCCTGTGCTTCGGTGACTAGGTTTCCTTCGGTATTTCGAAGAGCTTATGTTCCGGTTTTGAAGCCACCAGCCAGTTGCTTGGCCTTCTTATAAAACCTCCGAATGTTGTTTCGATCACGAGACTCTTCGATCTCCCTGAGCTGGGATGCTGCGTAGGCCCTCGTTTTTTCTACGCAGGATCTTCTTCTCTTCTCTTCTCCTAGCTCGATACTCTTCCTTTGCTGTTTTTGTTTTGCGCTGCAGCATTTTCTTGTGTGCATCTTCTGTCACCTTTTTCCTGTAAACGCATTCATCATCATACCACGGGCTCTTTCTCTGGGGTGACTGGTACCCTAAGATGGTTTCGGCTACCTCCTTGATGATGTCACGATACTGGCACCACTGATGGTTGGCGTCTGTGGCAGGTGAGTGCGCACAGTGAAGAGTTTCTCACTCAGGCGCTCTCTGTAGTCTCTGGCTACTCCAGGTGTGCTAAAGCGTCCAACGTTGAATTTCTTTTTCTGGGCGGTTCGCAGTTTCTTCTCGTTGGACAGTCGAGCTCTGAATTTAGCCGCAACAAGAAAGTGGTCAGAGTCAACATTTGCCCCTCGGAAAGTGCGCACGTCGAGGATGTTGGATGCGTGCCTCGCATCAATTAGCACATGGTCGATTTGGTTGGCGGTTCGACCGCCTGGAGAGAGCCAGGTTGCTGTGTGGATCCTTAACCTTGGAAACCTAGTGCTACTTATCATCGTGTAACGAGCTGCTGCAAAATCGATTAGTTGGTAGCCGTTGTCTGTTTTCGTTTCGTGGATTCTGTGCTTACCAACTAACCCGCCAAAGATGTTTTCCTTTCCGACTTTAGCATTGAAGTCCCCGAGTACAACTTTGACATCATACTCGGGACAGGCTCCGTAGGCTCCATCCAGGAGCTCATAGAACTCCTCATTGATGGGTTCTTCAGCCTCGTCGGTATGGGCGTGTGCACATATTAGGCTTATGTTTTGGAAGGTAGCTTTGATGCGGATCACAGACAAGCGATCACTTATCGGCTTGAATTCAATGACTATTGACCTGAGCCGATTTGACACGACGAATCCGCACCCTAATACGTGCAATCTTTTATGGCAGCTGTAATAAATATGGCAATTTTTTCTTTTCATCATACCTGATCCTATCCATCGTATCTCCTGGATGGCGGTAATATCTGCCTTATACCGCTCGAGGACAGACCTAAGTTTTTGAGTAGCAACTGGGGTGTACAGCGTTCACACATTCCAGGTACATACTTTTATATCGTAGTCCATTGACATTCCGGGTCTATTTGCCATTTGAGGAGTTATATTATCCGAGGCTGGTTGTGTCTCTCTTCTAACTATTCTTTTTTTCCATGGTCGGGAAGTTACCCCGACGACACAACCCCCAATTTGGAGGCCCAGGCCCTAGATTTGACCTTAGGACAGTAATCCACTTCGGGATATGAGCGCTGCCGTTGACCCATCCGCCACCAACTCTTTTCCCATACCCTGACTCAGTATTGGAGATCTCTATAGACCTAGTATCCGAATACGTCGAAGCAGCTTATATAGGGATGACACTTAATATATATAGTTCAGCGTAACTGTAGACGCCACCGTTGCTTCCATCTAAGGAAATTCTTCCGCTGCAGCCTGGAACAAGAGGAAGTGCCCTAGTGAGAGGCCACTCCTCCCCCCTCTCTCGTTCGCTGCCCCCAACGACCTTCCAAAGGGGTTGGTTACCCAGTCTTCAGTCGAGGTACTAGGCACCCACCAGTCACCAACATGGAGGTGAGAGTAGGAGTTGGTAGTGAGAGGTTAAAGTGAGAACGCTTGTGCTCTCATGTAATCGCATCACTAACCTTAAACCAGTGGCGAAGTAACAGCAAGTGTTGAGAGCACTTAGGAGCACCTGATCAGATGTGAGCATTTTACTACAATTTTGGGCCAAAAAATATCTAAAAAATTGAGGCCTTTCATCACTTACATTTTGCAGCATCGAATATGTGGTCACTCCGACGTAGGTGGTCTGAGACATACACCGAGACAGGAAAGTTTTTCGGTTTCGACGATGCAAGTGCCATTCATGGATAGTGGCTGCTCATGTAAATTTCGCTTTTACGGCAATTCTACTCTGTTGATATCGGAATTTAATGATCTTAACATACGCTGCTGTTCCCGTTCTACAGGCGAGGACCAGGGACGATAGTACGCTGACGAATATGAAAAGCAGAAGTACTACTGTGAGCAAAGGAATATACTGGATTAGAAGTGACAAACAAGAGATTGTAAATGAAAATTGAAAAGAGTGTCGGAGACTAAACGGAGCCTTGGGGCACACCGGGTTTTATTTTGTTTAGGAATTAAACTATATTATTAGATGGTGAGCCGCTATGAGAACTAGTCCGTACAGATCTGTTTCAGATCTGAGACCTTCAAGACGTGTGGACGGGGATCTTGCTGTATTTTATTAAATGTAAAAATAGCTTGTTTGTGTTTACGAACGCGGACGTACGAAGGAAGTGATTCCTTCTTAGTCTACCTTATGCTTGCAATATCCAATCTAAATTCCTCACAAAAACACAGATCATGGGTATCTCCGGAAACCAAATCGAGGATCGAAACCGACCCAGCAGTTGAAACGAATTTAGTTACTTTTGATGACACTGGACTTCAACCAACCCACCTTTTCGGCTGGCCCGATTACCAGCTGTCTGCCTTACATTTTTAACTGTGCATGGTATGTTTAAGGTACGGTACTTCCTCATATCGATAGGATCAGGAACGTCGGTATTCATGCTCTTTCGAATCGTTCAGATGTAACATATTTCTTTTGTAGCTCTTACGGTGTAGAATGATTAAATCTTATTCTCTCTTCATTCTTTCGATGCAGCCAAGGATACTTTAATCCGTATGGGTAAGAACTTAATTACTTATATAATTTTGCATTAAATTGCAGAACTGCAACGATGTGGGTCTTAGTCGCGGTCATCTAGGTCACGCTTGATAGGGTTTTGCTTTAAGTTACTCGTAAAGTAATTCTTCATTGGGTTTCCATTCCGCTGTTGTCAGATTCAATTATGGAGCCTAAGTGAGTGAAGTCCTTTATAACTTCAAAGAAGTAGATGTCGATATTGACTTCTCCTTCAATACTTGCAAATGGTCCACAAGCATTTCTCTGTGTTCTACCCATGTGATGTCAATTTAATCAGCTTATGACGGAGATTATTCGGATTTTAAAGAACCTATACTGCCTAAGAAAATCACATGAAATTGCATCGCGTTTTCTTAGTCTTCTTTGGACATCAAAAGTATCTGTGCAGTTGCTATTAGCAAGAGGGGATTAATTCCTATTATCATTTTCCGTAGGACCATTTTCACTGGTTATCAAGGCCTAGACTGTCTGCCTAGACACTCCATTCGTTAAGTCGGGCAAGCAAATTTGTCATTGTTGCCGTACGAGTGACGACACTTGAAATTATTTTCTTTTTCCCGCTTTTCGGTGTACTGGCCCGAAAGTTAACCTCTGGCTTAAGAGTTGACGAGCTTAACGACTTTTAACTTTTGCCAAAATGTCTGAAAAGCATGCATAATACAGCTCTTCTGTACATCGTTTGAGAAGCGCTTCTCGTTTCTTTATTGTGAAAAACATTGATGTTCTTCCCGTTTTCTCCGTCGTAGAGGACGTGACCTACTCTCCTCTTGTAAACTGCTTTCGATAGTTGAAAATCACCCAACACATTGGAGGCAGCATTTCTGATAATGACCTGGTGGCATTGGTGCTACATACATTTGTTATCACTTAGATGGAACTAAAACTCGCGATGAACCAAATTTTTTGTTGATGAGCCATCTTTTGAGATTTGGGAAGAGATAATAGTCCGCTCAGTGCTAATCTTTGTGGTATCTGCTAGCTCGCGTATCTTCACTTTCCGGTCAGCCAACACCATTTCATGTATTTTTTTGACATTGTCCTCTGTAACCGCATCGGAGGGCCTGCCGCTGCGGACTTGATCGGTAGTGAAGTTGCGGCCATCACGAAACTCTCGAAACCAATATTTGACGGTATAATCTGATGGAGCATTAGCCCCATAATATTTATCCAACTTTTCTTTTGTGTTCTTCGCCGTTTTGCCTCTCAAAAAATAATGTTTTATGAGAGAACGAAAATCGTTTTTGTGCATACTCAACATGATGCCAAACACGTCAACAACAATCAGCTGTCAAAACAAAACTAAAGGCAGTACCGCACTGAAATTTGGCATGTCTGCCTAAATATGAACAGACTTCAAGGCACCATAACCTTTTTTGCAGTAGCAGCGCATTCTGGCGGTCAAGGAGCTCACTTTCCACTCCATCTAGTATTGCGAACCGAAGACTCTTTGGATCAAAGCATTTATTTGCTCTACATATCCCAGCCTCAGGCGAATGGTGCACACTTTTCTGATCAGTTCGATGTCACTGTACGTTTCGTAAAGTTCCTTGTTTTATCTCCTCCACCAAAGCTCGTCACGCAAACGTGGTCAAACATCCTTCGGGGAATCTTGCGTTTGAAACGTTCAAGGGTATCTTCATCCGGTTTCGCCTACGTCAACTGGATGGTCACGATTTTATACAGAGTGTCCTTAGTATTTCTCGATAAGGCTTTGTTACTCGATCAATTGCCTCCTTACGTCAAATATGCTGCAATAGGTAAGCATTAATCTTCGTTTAAATTCTGATGAGGTGTCATTACCAAAGAGGATAGCGGAGCTGAGGTAGACAATTTCCCTAACCTCAAAGTTATGCCTGTCTCTTGTGCTATTCTGTACAATTCGTCGATGATGTGTCTCCCCACTTGTTGACAGCGTATGATTGGTTTTACCCAAATTCGACAGTTTCACTTCAATACTTGGAAACGTACCACTGACAGCATAGTTTACGGATTTTTATAAAAGTGCGCCTTTGGCTCTGGCTTGCGATTTTCTGCTATTTTTTGAAGTACTCGTATGATATTAAAGGAGTTTGTCTAAGCCCCTTTTGATTTGAAAGGTTTTGGTGAAATTACTTACACCTTAACGGAGTAGCTTCATTATTCTTCACATTCTGACGACTTAGCGAGGATGCCAGAAGTAGACATTCCTCGTAGCTCGTTTCTATAGAAAATCGTAGTGACATCGAAATCTGCCGTAATATGAATTTTGAACTTATCCAACTGAAGAAGGACAATCAGATCGTTTGCAAATGCGGCAGACAAGGGTTTGTATGGGAAGCTGAGGACACTGATACTTCTATGGTCGGTTCATTTCAGAGAGTATTATTTCTTGCGGATCGGGATCGGGCAGACATTCATTAGTCAGGCATATTTTCCTCGGACCAAATTGTGGAAATAAATTGGTGTATGCACTCTACCAAGAAATCTCCTGCTGTTTTGAATTGTTTAGTAAGCAAGCTCATGGGCAGAAATCTTGGCTTTCATCGCTCAAATAGAATGATTTGTTCAGCTTGACAGCAGATTTTTGATTGTCGCAGAAATGGTATTTCTATATCCCCACCACAGGCTATGACTGGTCTGATAAGATAAAGCTTCCCTCCCTGGTATAACAGAAGACTTCGCTCGTTGCGAAACAAAAGCAATAAATTATAGGTAGTTGTTCTTCGCACGAATTCTTAGTATGACTACTCGAACTATCTTGGAACCTACCTCCAATTCACCCAACTCTATAACTGTCCCTATTCCCCCAAATTTGGAAGACCTCTTTCATAACCCCGGTTCACAAAAAGAGATCAAAGAATGAAGTAACCAACTACCGTCCCATTGCTAAGCTTTCTCACATACCTAAAATGTTCGAAAGATTTTTTTAAGTTTTAAGCTTTCAGTGCAAGTTACTTATATCACCCAGTCAGCATGGATTTCTGAAAGGTAGTTCTACTACAAATTTAGTCGAATTCGTATCCTTTGCGCTTTCAACCCTAGAAAATGGCAATGAAATAGATGTTATTGCTACAAATTTCGCTAAGGCCTTCGATAAAATATCACATCAATTGATCCTTTTTAAATTGTCTTCCCTCGGTTTTGACCCCATATTCTTAGAATTGATATCTTCTTATCTGGAGAACCGTTATTATAGCGTTCGTTTTAGCTCAATCTTCTCAACCCTGTTTTTAGCCATTTCTGGTATCCCACAAGGCAGCCATCTAAGTCCCCTCTTTTTCACTTTAACTATAAACGATCTTGACAGGATTATTAAACACTGCTCCCTATGCATTTACGCCGACGACACTAAGCTCTCCAAAATTATTTCATCAGCCTAAGACTCTATTCTCCTTCAAGAAGACCTCGATAGGTTGTCCACTTGGTGTATAAAAAATTGCCTTGAGCCGAATGTCTCCAAATGTCAGTCTATGACTTTATCTCGTAAGTCCAATCCCTTCACGACCTGGGAATATTATACGATAGAGAGTTAACTACGGTTGGTTGGAGTGGGGAAGAAAATCGGATTTGAGGCAGGTAATGGTGCGTTCGTGCCATGGTGAGTTGGCGGAAAGAAGAGACGAGGGGTACCTAGATTACGAGTTATTGTTGAGGAAAATAGAGTTGTGAAGGGACGCGCATTCAACGTGATCTGAAAGGAGTCGATGAATGAAGAGAAAATCGGCTACATCTCTGCGCTCCGCAAAGGTGTTTAAGTTAATAAGGTTGAGACGGTTTTGATAGGGGCGCAGAATAAAAGGATCACCGCAGGACATACCATGAAGAGCAAATCAAAGAAAACGGCGCTGGATGCTTTTGATTCTCGAGATATGAACACGATAATATGGGGGCCACACTTGACTGGCATACTGTAGACGGTGGGGAACAAAGATAATATATAGGGATCTGGTCACGTATGGGTTGGTGAATTTTTTGGATCACCGTTTTACAAAACCTAGTACAGAGATGGATTTAAGGATTATCTCATCCATATGTAAACGGAAGTTGAGCTCCCTATCACACAAAATGCCGACGTCGTAAAGAGATTGAGCTGAGTAGATAGGTTGGTCGTGGAGAAGGTAGAGTCGGAGAGGAGATTGATGCCGCTTATGTGAAAAGGTGATGGATTGGCATTTGGGGATATTAAGTTCCAAACAATTTTAGAGGCACCAGATCGAAAAACTATCAAGGTTGTTGAAGGAGGAAGGAGTCATGGGATGAGGAAATGGTTTCGAAAAATTTGGTGTCGTCGGCGTAAAGGGAGACCGACGAGTGTTTGATGATCCTATCAAAATCATTTGTGGGTAATATAAAAAGAATAGGACCTAGATGGCTGCCTTGTGGAACTCAACGGAACCGAGTGGACTGACCTAAAACGAACACTATAAAAACAGTTTTCGAGGTAAGAGGATATCCATTTTAACAATATGGGTGCAAAGCAAAAGGTAGGTAATTTGAAGAGTATTAAATGATGAAAGATTTTATCGAAGGCCTTGCTAAAATCGGTTGCAACTACAATACATCGACTTCGTTACAAGTCTTTAGGGCTGAGAGGGGCAAAGGATACCCTTCAGGAAGCCATGTTGTCTAGCGGAAATAAGTGATTTGCATTGGAAGCTTAGAGCTTCATACAAAATACTTTCGGAGAGTTTGGATATATGGGAGAGTTTAGCGATGGGACGGTAGTTGGTTATTTCATCCTTTGATCCTTTTTTGTGGATCGAGGTTATGAAGGAGGTTTTCCAAGCCTGAGGAAATTCTCCTTGTGAAAGAGATAGACAAGATAGGGCAAAGGAAGGCGAGGAGGAACATTTTTTAAGACGGGTCCAAAGTGTGAGAGAGAGGTGGGCAATTTGAGACAATCAGTAGGAAATTAAAATACATAGGTTGGCTCTGGTACAAAGGATTGTTTAAGAAAGGTCGCAAATAGGTTGGCAATGGTGAGTTGAACGGTTGATGACTTGTCCTTAAAAGAGAAAGAAGGAGGGTGACTATCGGAGTTTCCTTCGTAGTTAATGAATTGGAAAAACGAGTTACGGTCGTTTATAGGTTTAACTTTCGCATTGTTAAGGTAGCGCTGGTAAAGTTCTGTGAAATGAAGGTAAGTACCGAGATAGTTGGAATAGTCGAAAAAGGATCTGGTACGAAGAAAACAGCCTTTCACTTTTTTCTCTTCTTTCGTAAGGAACGAAGCTTGCGATTATACCAGGGAGGACTGTAGCTGAGGAAGATTAAAGTCGCTGAAAATAAGGATATCTTCAATGGAGTCAGATAGGTCAATTAAATGTTTGATCGATAGCAAGTTGGTAAGATTCAATAGGTTGAGCTGGTAGGATATAGCAACATATGGTATAACGTAAGGGGACTTGAAGGGAGTGTTATTTATATTGCGACAAAGTCGACTTTAGAGAAAGAAGAAATGGTAATGGGAGAAGAGTCAAGGCTGTTGTGGACCAGTAGGACGCCTGGACTGGGAAAATCATCATTTCGGTTGGTAGGATCGTAGTCGCAAAAACATCCAAAGTAGAGGGGAATAATTCCTGGTTCTTTATTTCGGGGATCAAATTGGTTTCAGTCACGGCAAAATATCAAAGGGAAGAGCATGCGATTGACGTAGAACAGGTTTAGAGCGAAGTCCTCTTACATTCTGGTAGTAAAAAGTAAGAGGGATGTTGTGGGATGCAGGTGTGAGGCGGGATGATTTAAGTGCTGGCAAGGGAGGCAAATTATGGAGAAAAAAACTTATCGTGGTCGGCTCGGCTTCGCTGTAGGTGTGAGACTCGCTTAGAGTGAACCTAGTGGCCGAATGCAGCGGGGCCGCCCTCCATTTTCTGAGGGGACATGCTCGTGCTTGACATAAGGGTTCGTGAGACTGATAGGGTCGGTAGGGAGGCCTTCCTGCTGGATGGAAACCATGACGCTGGTTTTCCCTTCGTAATAGACCGAGTCCGGTAAGAAAGAGATGAATGTTTTCATATATCTTTCTTTCTCTAAGCCTAGAGAGTGCATAGCAACTTTCTGTAGTGCCTTTGGTTTGCTGTGGTAGTTTAACTGTGATGGGAAAAATGGGGGATCAACAATAGGGGCACCTGAGGAGGAGGATGGAGATAAATGGTTGGATATGGAATAGGACGAGGGATGAGATGTGTGGTACTTAGCTCCAGTTTTAGGGTCGAAATTAGGAAATGAGTTGCTAGCTGGGATTGGTGGCGTAGAAGGTTGAGGTAGGATAATACGACTGGTTGGGGTTAAGCTGAAAGAGACGCGTTGGTGCGAGGGCTTGTGTGGAACGGGCGGAATTAGGGGATTAAAGGATTGGTGCGTAGGGGGTTTGTATCGGGCAAGTGAGGAGGAGAACTAAAATTGGGGAAGATGTTTGTATTGAAGCTCCAGCTATGGTCGGGATTAGAGCTTCTGTTAACATGTTTCTTTATAACTTTAGGAAGGGAGTTGGAGAGGAGTCTTTTATGAAGCGTATTATTGGAACTACGCTTGTTTTTAGAGCTGCGATTATGGTCGAAATGTGAATTTCGACGTTCCTCGGACTATTTGCTGATATCTATTCGCCCACGAATAACAACCACAAACCAAAAATCAACCAATGTTGATTTTGAAGCTGCTGAAACTGTTGAAGTTAGCAAGGAAAAGCATCTAGCACTCACTAATAGTCATAGCATAATTTCGGTGACATTACGTACCCAAGAAGCATCAGCGTGCTGAGGAGCACCCTCAACGTAGAATGCCGTATGGTTTCCCTTATTCAGTATTTCAAGTCGGAAGAGCAGACATGGTCAGTGGGGACCATGAAGTTTCGAGTTGTTTGAGCAGTTTGCGTGGCGGGAGGGATACTAGGTGTTGAGGGCGATGCGATTTCGGTGTCCGTTGTTAGGGCGGCGGGAGGAATAGGTGAAAATGATGGCATCTGGGACTCCGTATGTACTAATTCATTATAAATTGAGACATTGTACGGGGAACTAGCTTGGAATGGAATTTGGTCAGCTATACAATCGATTTTGTGGGAAGGCAATCTCACTTCTTTACCGATTTTGACAAAGGTCAACCAAGACGCTGTGAGCTCCTCGCTGACGTCAATCATTCTAAGGGCCAGGTCATCGAGTATAGGATCTGATGGATGCGGGATGGGATGTATTGTTTTGGAAGAGGATTGAAAAAGCAAGAAATGCAAGTAAGCAAGCAAGGAGAAGATTGATAGAATCGTTTATGTCAGTAAGCACGTTAGATTTAAGGAGGTTGTCGAAATTTGATGGAATCTTTATAATCCATCGAAATGATATTTGATCACTTCACTCTCCTTGTCGTAATTAGCTTGCTTTTTGAACAGATTTTGGATCACTGCCAGTTGCTTTTCGATGTTTCTTCCTGTGCACTTGTAAGCTTCCATAGTACTGTCAATCCAGTTTACTGAGTTTTCAATGTTTTCTATTCTATGAAAAATTGTTCTGCTAATATGACCTTTCTCCGTTAGCATTGTATTAATGGACTCGTTGTTACGTTTAATGCTAGTATAAAGTGAGCCAGAGTGATCTCCTTGCACTCGTTGCAGTAAAAATTGAAGAGGCTGCAACACTCCTTGAGGTAGGTAATGGATCTCCGGGTAAGTCCGATGCATATGGAGAACACTTTCACAGCACTTTTCCATTGTTTATTTATTTGAGTTAATTTTTGTTTGTTTTTTTTTTTTTATTCGGGGCCAACTGGCACAGGTGAACTTGTGAAATCGGCAAGGTCGACGAACAACGACGGGAAAAATACCAAGTCGGCAGTTTTCGGGGTTTTGAGGAAAGCGGGAGAAAAAGAAAAATGCGTCCGCACAGGTTGACAGTGAGCTGAATCTTGCTGCATTCATAAAGAAGCACGGACTTAACATTGGAGTGGAACAGTCATATGTTATTTAGGGTGACAGAGTTGTTACTCCCTATTTTGGACAGCATCCCGAACGCAGCTTTTTCTTTCCCGATTTGTCCGATTATATCTAGTTCGGTCGCAGCATCAGTAGAGAAAATACTCCAAAGATATTGAAAATTCTGTACCATTTCTACTGGTTGTCCAAAAATCTTTGCTTGGTTAGATGAGAAAGTTCCAAGGCTGATCCATTTTGTTTTTGCCGCATTGATCTTTAGCCTAACAATTTCAATTTCCCTCTCCACCCTTGTTGGCATTTGATGGAGATCCATGATCCTATGAGAGAGTAAGTATACGTAGTCCGTGTAGTCCAAATGCTTGAGATGAGACTGTCGAGTCCACTGAATTCTTCGATTTCCAGTCGACAAAGCTGCATGCAGTACATCACTTATCACTAACAGGAACAGTATTTGTGACAGTACATAGCCCTGCCTAACCCCACTTTGGATTCCAAACTTCTCTCCATCATTTGTAGCCTTGATAAAATCAATTTATCCGGGATGTCCCTCCTGCGCAAATCAAGCCAGATAAATTCTCTATTAACAGTGTCGAACGCTTTTTCGAAGTTGATAATAGCAGGTGAAGCGGTGATCGATATTCAATGCACTATTCGGTGATAATCCGCAAGATGTTGATGTGGTCCACACAGGAAGATTCAGTGCGGAATCCTGATTGTTCGGCGTCGAGTGTGTCTTTGAAGTGGACTTTTATTCGCTCCAGGACGAGTTTTACTATTACCTTGGCTACTGCAGGCAGCACGCACATTCCTTTCCAGTTTTTGCACTGCGTAAGGTCTCCTTTCTTCGGGAACTTGACAATCATTCCTTGTGTGCAGGAGCTCACTCGATGTAGTTGACGCTACTCGTAAGAGCTCTGCGGGAATACCGTCAAACCCAACCGCTTTGTTGTTCTTCAGTGCTTTGATTGCGGTAAAGATTTCTTCTCTACTGGGGGATACAGTGCGTATTCGGGAACTCGTTACTACGTACGGGTCATTGGGCATTGAGTTCACTTCACTGGCGAAAACGCTGTTAAAACCGCAGAAAAGTGCTCCTTCCACCTTTTGAGCTGGTCCTCATCCGAAACTAGCAGAGATCAGTCCGCGTCTTTTACGAGGTGTTGGTTAGAGCTTTGGACACCTGTGAGCTCTTTGGTAATTCTGTAGCCGGTCCTACCGTCACACCTACTAGCGGCCTCTTTTGTTTCTGTAGCTAATGCGTTGATATAGTAACGCTTACTCCATCGCACGCTACGGTGAACTTCTTTCTTCGATCCTTGCCCAAGTTTCTTCGGAAAGTCAAGAACTGTTTCCTCCTTGCGACCGACTGACTATATTTTCAGCACCGGAAATGAGGCACACCAATGGTTTTCGATGGATGTGGGTTTCGTACTACTTATTGCTCTCAATCCTTGTGAAAGGTGATACCCTATTTGTTGGAGGACTGCGGGATCCTTTAGTCTATCGCTATTAAGCTGAGCATTCGGGTGTTTTCCTGGGATCTCCAAACTGCAGCTGTACGTAGTCTTACGGTAGCAGCCATCAGATGGTCGTCCCGGGCCATTCCCTTGTCGGCACGCTTTCTATTACTGACTTGTACTCAAACATGGTCTCCCCTATTACAAGGCGGTAGGCGTTGCAAAAATCGACAAAACGCTCGCCTGAGTCCATCATTGTCACAGCCAGCCTTGGTATTCAAGTCTCCGATTACCATTATGATGTCTCCGCATGGTGAACTATCATAAGTAGCACTTATCCGGTCATAAAAGGTCCCCTTCTCCTCGACAGAAGAGAGATCCGTTGGGGCGGAACACTGTATGATGCGACGTGCTCTAGTCCGGAACCTAGCTTACAGGATCCTGTCATCTAAAAGCTCCTAGAAAATTAAGCTTTCGTGAGCTGTTTTGGAAAGCAGCAATCCAACGACAGATTCCCGATAGCTTCCAGGTGCCTTTCCGGAGGTAAGTATTGTAGTTCAGTGTTATGAGTTGGAGACTTAAACTTCACCGAGCCCGACTATCTAACTTCACTAATCCCTAAGATGTCCGTCTTATACCGCATGAATTCATTCTCTAATTGGATGAATCTGGCATTTTGAGGACCTTCAGTTCCGTTGTCAAAAAGCGTCTTCACATTTCAAAAACCAATCTTTGTCCAGGTACAATTGCCAAATGTCGTCAACATGTTATCAGTCCTTATCCGAGGCGTAGTGTCGGTTTCGGTAGCCTGGCCCAACCGTACCTCTAATGACGAACTTCATGTGAGAACAGGTCATCATACGAAGATGTAAGTGGCAGTGGATTGGCCGTACGCTTCGTAAAGGTCACGAGTGCATTCCGAGTCAAGCGATGAATGGAACCCTCTCACGCAGAGAGGCAGATGAATGGGACTGATCTAGGAGTACTTGGCGAAGCACGGTCGAACAGGAATCAGCACAACAGGGGAAGAGTTTGAGAGAGCTGAGATATATCTCCAAAAACCGTACACGATGGCGCGTAGGAGTAGTGGAGGCCCTATGCCCCGCAAGGGGAACCTCACGGACATAATAGGTCCGAGGTCTAACTAAGCAAGTTATTTTTGTTTAACAAAATTAGTATTCTCATTTTCATTAGTTTTTTTCAAAAAATATGCTCAACACCGGAAAAAGTAAGATGGGCCTATAGTTAAACTGTTCGCTAGCAGAACCTTTTATAAATAACGGTACAACATCACCACATATAAGCGTTTCTGGAAAGACGATCGGGGGCCTGCGTGGTAATTGATCAGGAAACATCAGTTTCTTATAACATGAGTTGGTCCAACAGTTTAACAATCAAGTTCATAGCAAAGTACTTGCCTTACCTTCCATTGGTGATCCCAGTAACTGCATAAGTAAACCCTTACTA
The DNA here is from genome assembly GCA_963966105.1 of Volucella zonaria. Classification (NCBI taxonomy): domain Eukaryota; kingdom Metazoa; phylum Arthropoda; class Insecta; order Diptera; family Syrphidae; genus Volucella; species Volucella zonaria. Next base: position 66,245,664 of record OZ014534.1, read on the forward strand.
ATGCAGGCTAAAATGGCAAAGGCATCCACGGCCAGCAGCTTTATACCGGAATATGCCATCACAAGTCTCACAACCCTGTAACTAAAGAAATTAAAATATTATGACCAATCAACTAATGGCCTCGGATAAAAATGGACTCACTATCGCGAACCTAGTATTCTGCACGCAGAATGTTCAGACGCTTAAAAGGCCACGTCCAGCCGAACAACTAGCGGAGGCCCTTGATTGCTATCCAGCAGATATCACCATCATCCAGGATGTGCGATGCGATGGGCCGGACATAAGGAGGATGGATGAAAAACTGTAATTGCTGTGATTGCTATCGGGAAAAGAAACAGCTCTTATTTGTATTCGGATTTACCATATGCGGCAGATTTAGGCAAGATGTCTTGCGCTTCCGACACGTAAGGGAACGTCTTATTAGAATCCGCTTCAAATCTAAATTCGCTAACATACCTAATATGCGCCCATGCCCCTACGAAAGACAAGGACGACGGTATCAAAGTTTATTTCTACGACCTCAATGACAAAACATATAAGCAATGTCCGAAGTATGACGTTAAAGTCACTTTTCCTCCTACGAAAAGAGGACATCTTTGGTAGACCAGTTGATAAGCCTAACCTATGCGAAACTCTGTCTGGCAACGGGCTTTGGCTTATTGACCTTGCGGCGGGATGAAATATTACTACAGGGTGACTTACTCGAACTCCAACTTTTTAAAATGCTATAATTTTTTTATTTTTTGATAAATTTTATTGTGCCAAAGCAAAAAATGTTGGAAAATACATCAATTTTCAAATTGTATCAGTAGTTTTCAACATGTCCACCTTTAGCGCGAATAATGGCCTTGAGACGGCCGAAGAAAGCATTGCACGCTGCACGCAAGTGGCTCTGCGGTATTTTGACCCATTCCCGGCGAAGTGCTTGTTTGAGGTGGTCCAAACTTTGGTATTTTTTAGTGTCAACCTTCGCTTTCAAAATACGCCAGACAGAGAAATATATCGGATTTGCATCCGGAGAATTTGCAATCCATTGTGCCGAAGAAATGAACTGTGGAACATTGTTTTTTAACCAATCTTGGTTGAAGCGCGCTTTGTGAGACGGTGCGGAGTCTTGTTGAAATGTCCACGGTCTCCGACCGAAATGATTGTTTGCCCAAGGCTTCAATAGTGCCTCTAAGATAGTTTCACGGTATACGATCGCATTCATTTTGACGCCACGGTTCAAAAATACGAGCGGAGAGCGACCATCGGCGGTTATGGCGGCCCAAACCATCACCATCGGTGCTGCCTGCTTTCTGGTGGCCGTCTGAAGGTGTAAATTTTCGAAGAACCTCTCTGGCAAGTAAACTCGGTCATTTTGTTTGTTGACATATTTCTCGATAACAAATGGCGACTCATTGGAAAAAACCAAATTCGGCAACTCACCACTTTTGTGCAAGCGTAGCACCTCCTTCGGTTTTTCGACTGTAAGTTTTTTCTGGTGCGGTGTAAGATCGTGTGCTTTTTGGAACTTCAATGGCTTGAGCCCAAGCTCATTTTTGAGTATGTGTTGCATCCGTTCCAACGATATGTTGAGCTCACGAGCCATTTTTCTTCCACTTCGATGCGGATTTGGCTCAATTCGAGCCTTCGCTTTCCGAACCATTTCTGCCGATGTTGCTGTTTTTTTATGACTACCTCCGTGGCATTTTGCAAATCTGCCAAAATCACGGTAACGAGCTATGGTTCGAGACACAAATAATTTATTCACGTTGAGGTGCTGGAGGGCTCTAACGATAGCTACTTGTGGTCTTCCAGCCAAATATAAAGCAATCACACTATCACGTTTGAATTCCATTGCGAATAAAAATTTTTCAACGCAACTGAGACGCAAATCGTTTAAAAGGCTTGTAAATAATAAAATTATCTGTCATATGTCAAAATTTGAGCTCACTCTCATGAAATTATAGCAGTCTGAAGTTGGTTGCAGTTCGAGTCATTCAGGGTGTATATGTAGCAAGCACGCGGTTTCCTCTTCCTCAATAAACACAAGAGACATGGCGGTCTCCGGGTCATCCAACACTAACTCAAGGTATGCCTCCAGTATTCTGGACGTCCGAACGTTTCAGACAGCCAACATTGACTCGAATCACCACCTTGCTATACCCAAGCCCCACAACAGAAGAACTACTGTGAAAAGATATAAACTAGAAAAGCTGCAATCGCAAGAGACTGCCAGAATTTTCCCGAACGTGTATCTCAAAATCGGTCAACAACTCCTATGCTGCCAGACTCAAATGCCGAAGACCAGTGACAACGTTGCCAACTTGCAATCAGAGACGGCGCAACTGAGAAATCCACCACCACCAAGAATTCCCTGGTTTGACGAAGAAGGCCGGCAAGTACATGCAGCTAAACAAGAAGACTAAAAAACGGCGCTGCAACAAGGCACGAGAGCTGCTCGTGACCTATACGAGCAGAAAATACAGGATGAACATCCGTTTCTTCTTCGGAAGAAAAAAGAGCTGTACTCCAGGAATAACATACCGAAGTTTTATCAACAGAAAATAAGAACGTGTCAAGGCAAGAAGATCTGTACAGAGCTTGTACAGATGAAAAAAAGTGTAGTGGAGTCGGTGCTGAAAACAGCATAACGGTGAAGAAGCCCAACACGCCGCCATCAGGCAGAATACACCATTGGATATCTAAGCTAATGTCCAAGAAATCAGCTGGACCTGACGGCTTACCAGCCGAGGTATTCAAAGCTGCTGGAAATGAATTTGTTGAGATCATGCACCAATTCATTTCTCAGACCTGGTCAGAAGAGTATATGCCTGAAGAATGGAATCTCAGCACAGTATGCCCGATCCACAAAAAAGGAGACACCCTCAACTGCGCAACTCTAGACATATAAGCCTCCTCAACATCGGATGCAAGATGTTATCTGCCATATTGTGTGAACGTCTGAAACCCTTCGTCAACAACCTGATTGGCCCCTAGCAGTGCAGTTTCAGACCTGGAAAGTCCACAATCGACCAAATCTTCAAACTCAGGAAGTCCAACTCGATACTCACCATCTTTTCATCGATTTTAAGGCCGCATAGACGAGCTATATATGTCTAGTTTTGCTATCATTACCAAACTCATCTATCTGTGCAGAATGACGATTGAAAACGCTAGCTGCTCCGTCAAGATCAGTAACGGCTTAACCGAGACCTTTGATGTAAAAAAAGGTTTTAGACAAGGTGACGCGCTGTCATGTGGAGTTCTTTTACATAAAACTTGAAAGAATTGTGGGGAACTCGCAAGCGAACACTGAAGGCACGATCTTAGAAAGCAGTTGTAAAGGCGCCAAGCCTTCTTACATGGCAGTGTCCAGTGATGACACTTATAATGGCGCTGAGATATTTCCTATTTAGAAGGACCAAACTCTTAGAGCGATTCGGATCTAGCCTTGGCCAGATCTGTTTAGTCGCTAGACATGTTGGTCCATCATTCCACCTAAGGTGTGCTCTTTTATTGGCATAAAATTAATTTGCACGTAGCTATCGGTATACCGATCTTACACTTTCCCGGCGGAATAGGTGGAGTGGTTCCAATTTTGACGTGTTCGTCAGCCCTACAATTCCCTGGAATGTCTCTGTGGCCCGGCACCTAGAAGGTTGACCTGCTCTGCAATCTCCGTAAGAGATGATCGGCATTCAAGGGCGGTTTTAGAATTTAATGAGACTGAATCCAGGGGCTCGATAGCGGGCAGCTACTTGCCTGCTGAAGATATCGAAGGGTCTCAAGTGAAACAGAATATCGAGTGCCGCGGAGGGAGTAGAACGTAGGGCTCCGCTTATGCATACTCGTAGACATGCTGTTCTTTGGACTCTGCTTAGTTTACTGCAGTTGACTGAATTGCCTTATGCCATCCACCAGACAAGAACCCCAGAGGTGAGTATTTGTCTTATGACCGAGATGTATAGCCAGTGGGTTATGCGAGGTTGAAGGCAACATTTGTTCGCAATGGCTTTTTTGCAAGAGAATAAAGCTACTGTAGCTTTCTTGGCTCTTTCTTGAATGTTAGGTTTCCAGTTCAATTTCCTGTCAAAAAATGAGTCCCAGATATTTCGCTGTATCGGAAAAGACTAATCTGGTAACGTTGATTGAGGAAGGGTCTACGATTGGAATTTTATATTTCCTAGAAAAGAGGTCAGTTTTATGGGGGCTAACTCACAATAGACAGCAATACGCCAAACGGGTTAATCTGTTAAGATTTAGCTGAAGGAGTTCTTTAATGGAATTAAGATGAGACGTATAGCCGTCATAACGACATCCGAATAGGCAATCACCCTGCTACCACCCGCTTCCAGGTATATCAGGAGCTCATTAATCACTAAGTTCCAGAGAAAGGGAGAATTGACACCGCCTTGCGGCGTACCTCTGCTGCCACCCAATTTACAGTTGAATATCATGCTATTTAGTATAAGACTGTTCAACTACCCAAGTGAGTCGTCTACCTGCAGAGTTGACAACGCAGTCGTGATTGCGGATGTGTTGACATTGTTAAAGGCACCCTCTCTGTCCAGGAAAGCAACCATTGTATACCCTCTATATTGTACGGATCGTTTTGGCTAGTCAGTGAATGCAGAGCCGTTTCCACCGTCTTTCCTTTACAGTAGGCATGTTGAGCGATAGATAACAAATGTCGTGGATCAATTTTAGATCGTACATGGATATCAATCAGTCGTTCAAGAGTTTTCAGAAGGAAAGATGATAGACTTATAGTTCTGGGCATTTTCCGACTTTGGGAATGAAAACTATGTTATATTGACTTGATTACTTGACAGTGGAATGTGGATCAGTTCCTCACGGCTCTTCATGATATTCTCTAGCGTAGGCAGAATAATATCTGAGGACCTTTGTAGCTCGGTAGGTATTATACCGTCCGGACCAGCAGACTTATATGGTTTGAAGCTATGCAGCGCCCAAAGCAGCGCCCAAAGCAGCGCCCAAAGCAGCTTGTCTCTTGTAATCAAACCATGAATTTTGGTCCCCGTTGCAGTAGTCGTCTGTTGGTTGCTGCTGGCCGCGAATTGGGAGCTACCAGGATAGTGGGTGTCCAGTGGCAGGTTGAGTGATTCAAACAGCTAGGCATCATAGGATTTGTAGAGTGGATTTTTCTTAGACGCGATGTCTCAGAATGAAATCCAGAATTATCGCTTTGCCATCCTCAGTTCGTTTTTTTTATATATTTTGAGGGATCTTTTGTATGAGTCCCAGTCAGTCACTCTTCTTGTGCTTTTTGCTAGGTTAAAAAGTAGGAAGTAGCCATAGCCTGATTAAGAACCAGGATGAATTCCTTGAATTTCATGTCAAAGTCATTGGTTTCAGGCGGGGGACTTGAGAGTTCAGAGCATAGTATTTCTGACAGTATTCCTCATTATTTTAGCCAATCAATTTGCTGGATTTGCAGTTTCAACGAAATTAGGAAGAGGTTGCTCATCAGCATCTAACTCATCCTTTTTATAAACTCTTAGGTGAATTGGCTCAAAACCGAACCGAATCATCCTTTTAGTCTGCGCTAGAGGGTTAAGGGATTCCGTATTGATAACAATTAACGCGCATCAAAAGAGCCCCTTAGTTCTTCCGGTTTCGCGACTTTCCAGTCATGAATCGGAAGGATCAGGTTGCTGAGCCTGATTATCTCCAGAATGCTTTCTGAGGAGGGGGGTTCGGCTGAGATCCACGTGCGGGTTCTAGGCCTGCTAAGGATATTGTCCTTAGCCACGACTTCGAGTTTTCCACCATGCCAAATCTCTCCTAATCCACCTATGGTATTGGTGTAAAGATCGAAAGATCTTTGATTGGCACATGCGATAAGTTTGACGTGGCCTTCGTGCCAGCTAGCGTCGCTTGCACCCCAAATATCAGCATTTGGGGGGTGCCTTTGATGGAAAGTGTAATCATCTGGGTTTCGATTTTATCCAGCCTACGCCTCCATTCGGAAGGTGTCCATGTTGTACCAAAATGTTTGATCAACTTGCGTTGGCGGCGGGAGGAGTTAATGGTGAAACAGTTTCGGATTCTTAAATTGAAGGGACAGTGGTAGAATTTGTAGATTGAATCAACCATGGTGGACGAGTAGGTAGTGGTGAAAGTGGGTCGATTTCGGTTTCCAACAATTCAGCCAAAATTGATGTATTGTAGTAGACATTCCAGTGATGTTAAGCATGGATTGGTAAATCGTCACTTTTGCTGCTTATCGTTTCTATATATATGATTCTCGATGTCGAAAATGGTTGATTAAGCGGCAGCTAGATCACCTAGGATTAGGCTGCATTGGCGATGGTTGTTTCTTTGAGGAGGATTGAAAATTAGCCTCACGCAGGCTGTTTATCGATTGGCCCAATTTAAGGTTAGAGATATTTTGCGCAGAACAATTTGCTTTGATATCACTGATCGCAGTATTTATCTCGAACAGACTTGCAAATTGTTTATCAATGTTAGTGAGCTGGGATTTAATTAGGTCGGTTGAGGACACCGCTTAATTCATCAACATAACTAATACTACTTTCTAACTTGGACAGATTCATCGTAATAATTTTGGTGATACCCTTTTTTGGAATGAGTCATTGGAGTCACTGAGGTACTTTAAAGCTAGAAGCACGTGCGAAAGCGAGATGATCTTGCGCTCATCACAAAAGAAAACGAGGTTGAAAGAGAACTCTTTTATAAATACCGTATTTCTTTTATTTAAACCAACACAAACTGCGTGGAATGATTTTCGATAGAAGCCCTTACGGGTAACATAGTCAGCAATTACATCAACGATTGGGCAGTCAGTGATTCCGCAAGACATGGCGATTTTATCAAGCGTGAACCAAAGGAAAGTTGGTCAACACTTGCGGTAATGCACTAAATATATGCGGAATCGATACCAAAAGTGACACAGCAACAGTTATTGAGTGCGAAAGATTGAGGTCAGCCGAAGAAAAAAATAATACAGAGACGGTCAGCACTTGGGGTAATGCAATAGTGAAACATAGGTAGATCCCCGTTCACACCTCTCAGATCACTCTGATCTGAAGCTACCTGACTAGGAACTAGTGCCATTATTCTACTCTCACCGCGGTCTCGCCATCTACTTGTGTAGTGATATATCTTACTAAACTCCTCCACAATGTGGTCCCTGTTCCAATCCGGAATTCAATTTCATGTGGTTAAAATTCCATCTCCGTACGCAATTTATCCACTACTGCTTTATTTACAGAAGCCCCAAACTGGACAGCAATTCGACCTTTAACGAGTTCGATGCGCTGTCTGACTCCATTCAAAGAATTGTATCCCTGTATCCTCATACTGAAATCGTTAACACGGCCGATTTCAAAATACATAATTATGGGTGGCGACATTCTGAACAGACAACACCAGAAGGACGGTGTGTTGAGATCTTCGCTGCTGAAAACATCTTAACGCGGCTTGTAAATGAGCCCACGCGAATACCAGACGTTGATAGTCATACCGCCAACGCCCTGGACTTGTTTTTAGCTTCTCACCCTGATAAGTACAGCGTTGATGTGCTCTACTCTCTAGGCTCGTCGGACCATTGTGTCATATCAGCTAATTTAAACGAGCTAGGAATGATTGCAACGTCTTCTGTCTTAAACGTGTAAAATTCCAATACGACCAAAAACTGAGGCAAAAAATACTACCAAAGGTAGTGAACATTTTTGTCCGTTTTCAAAAATATAAGAAATTCTCCCTCCTCCTCCATACAAACACTCATTTAAAATATCATTCCAGCTGTCAGCTCTTTGGACAAGGCCAATCTGCTTGCTGCACACTTTGCAGCCAGCTCAACACTTCCAGATTGTGCTTTGTCTCTGCCTAAAATTGAGTGTGTCTAATCTTCAATGGAACGAATCCACTTTCACACTCGTGTAGTGGCAAGAGTACATAAATCCACTGGTCCAGATGGTATATCTCCCCTTCTTCTGAAGCGGTGCTCTTCCACGATGGCAAAATCACTGCGTAAGCTTTTCAACAATCCTGCTCTTTAAGACGCTTTCCGAGCAGATGGGAAACATCATTTATCCAGCCCGTCCCTAAAAATGGCGAATCTTCTTCTCTCTCCTCTTACAGGCCCACTGCACTTACGTCCCTTCTTTCCAAGGTCATAGAAGTGCTGATAAATCGTCAGCTCATGAATTATCTCGAAACACGAAAACTCTTCAATGACCGCCAGTACGGTTTTCGTAGCAACAGGTCCACTGGTGATCTGATAGCATGTCTTACCGAAAAGTGAAACCAAAGCGTACATCAATCTGGCGAAAGCAACACAGTTGCAGATGTCAAAATGCGTGCTTTTGGGATCGATAACCCTCTTCTTCAATGGATTAGAAATTACCATTCGGAACGTTCAATTCAAGTTGTCTTGGATGGTTACAGGTCTGATATTCACAAAATAACTGCTGGTGTGCCCCAGGGCTCCGTTCTGCCTCTGACACTCTTTTTAATTTTCATTAATGATCTCTTGTCTGCTACTTCTAATCCAATGTATTAATTTGCTGATGACAGTACTCTCTGCTTTTCATATTCGTACCCGGACTCACGTCCCTCCTCTTCGGCTGTAGAACGGGAACGGCAGCATATGTTAAGCTCATTAAATTCCGATATCAACAGCGTAACCAATTGGTTAACTAGAAACAGAGTGGAATTTAATGCTTCCAAAACACAATGCTCTCTGATGTCGTTAAAGCGAAATTCAAATATCCAGCCATTATCCCTGAATGGCACTTACATCGTCGAAACCGAAAAACTTTCCATTCTCGGTATGTGTGTCATTGACAACTTACGATGACCACATATTCGATGTCGCCAAAAATGTTGCGAAATGTCTAGGTTTCCTCAAACGATGTGAAAAATAATTTTCCCTTTTCGATCTGGCCTCAATATATAAGGTATTCATCCGCCCAAAATTGGAATACAATGCTCACATGGTCAGGTGCGCCTAAAACCTTTCTGCATCTGCTAGACCGGATTCAAAACCGTGCGATAACACTCATAGCTGATATCAATATTACTTAGTCAATCGACACCCTCGAACACCGCCTTTGTTTTATCGCTATTTCCACCACCAGTGCTCCATAGAAAGCGCCTCAACCCCTCAAGCCCACTTTCGGACGTATTCTGAAATATCGTGATTCGTTTTAAAACAACTTACTTGTGGAATGCCCTGACGAGCTCTTTATTTCCTAGTCATTATAACATTCAGACATTTAAAACCAACGTACTCCGGTACCTAACCTTCTTTTCTCCTTAAATTTCCTTGGCCCGCTCTGTGTGCAAACATTTTCAGGGTTCCTTAACCCCTTGAGCGCGCGCTATTTTATAAAAAAAAAATAAAAAATAATGTCGCGGAACTGTTGTCGGTGGTAGGGAAATGAAATGGGAAGAAATAATTTATATTTCGAAAGTAAGTACATCCGAACACGATGAACAGTAGAAATGTATATGGAGGCGAAATTCGGTTTTTCTTTTATATAAGAAAGATATAGAAACTAATATTTATATTACATATTATTGTACTATAAATAATTTAGATTATTACATAGATCAAAGCTCTGTTCGTGAAATTTTTAGGCATCATCGGCCTTCTGAACGTGCTATTTATCGAATTGTTGAAAGATTCGCACTCAATTTACACTATTGGATACTCACACACCCACAAGAATAAGGAACAGTGCATTCGGAAGAGCACCCCGATTTATCGATTCGTCGTCGTTCGCAGCAACTTGGCTTTTATCCATCCACTATCTGGAAATTCTGCGGAAAAGATAAAGCCGCGTGACTATTTACTGTGTCGGGTATTCAGTGATTGGATTTTAAATCAGTGTTCAGTGATGAGGTTCTTTTCCGCTTAAACGGCATCTAAACAAGCAGAATTTACATTTGGAGCGACGACAATATTCAAGGATTTAACCAAATGCAACACATCCAGAAAAATTTATCCAGAAAAAGTGGATTGTGCGCCTGTGCCATCATCATTCTTACTTTCTTCAAAAATGAAGCCTCAGTACAAAGGCCTGTCAATAGTCACTTGAACATTGCGATGATCAACGATTATTTGTTGCCAAATGGACCCATCAATTGACCACCAAAATCGTGCGATTTGACACACCAATTTACGCCGATAAGCCAGCCACGATTGACGCTTTGGAACAAAACATTGTTCTAGTAATACAAGATATACGACCCCAATTGTTCGAAAAAGTGGTCGAAAATTGGACCTCTAAGTGCACTTTGTACAAGGCAGCCTTGGTGAATATGTGCCTGAAACTATTTCTAAACATTAAATGGCATGATACAGTCTTTTGAATGAATGTGATAAGTGTTCCTCAGATTAATTTCTTTGTGTTTTATTTACCCAAAAAAAACTAAACCTCTTAAAAAAAGCACCAGGAGAACCCGGTATACGAGTACTAGGGAAAGCCTCCAAACAGCCAAGACAGACCATTTTTTAAGAGTAAAAGCAGCAGTGACATATTTTCGTAAAATCTTATTTAACCATGCAATCAGCGCATAGGATATAATTGATCTTATCACAGCCGTGTAGATGCGAAATACCCTCCTCTAGGGTAAGACTAAGAATACTCTTACTGATTCAGCAAGGATTCGGCGGTGTGTATGCCGTTTCCAGGTTAGGATTAAATATGCTCTTTAAAATTACAGTGGTCTGTACATTTTTTTTTGAAGCCATTTGGCTGACCGACTCGATTAATTTTTAATATCTACTATTGAATCTTGTAGCAGTCATTGTCTTCTCGTGGACTCTAGGTTCAAACCTAGCCCCTTAGTACAATACATCTTCTGTTACCGTTTGATGCTTCATTGACTTTGTCAAAATAAAGCTATAATCCTTGTTTCTACTGTCGTATGTACTGTGTTAACTACTCAATCTCACAACTCATCAACAACAGCAAAATTAAATTATCTAATCGAAAACATTTGACCTCCACTGTCCTACCTTTGAATGATCCCTACAGAGAGCCCACATTCCTGCACCCCGCCATAGTGTATCCACCTCCATGGCCCGACATGCATGAAAACGTGACGGTATTTCAAATTCGTTTGCCGTCATTTCAGTTTGATCGAACTCATCTGAGCGACAGGCACAAAGACCGGCCAACTTCTGCCACCAATAATCATTCTGTCTGTCTGTTCCCCTTGGCCGATACTTGAGTTCACTATATGCTCGTACACAGAAACTTGTGTATAGGTACATACTCGTATATAGCCGTATTAGCTGTGGGTTATATCTCCACATCATGACACCACCTAAAGCGCGCGCGCGCATGCTCACACACACTCTGAGTCTTCCTCTTACCCTCGTAGTCACTGCCAGATCCCAACCTGAAGGAAGGCGCGCAGTGCAATTTAGTGATCCCTCACGTATTACATAAGTGCATACGTCATGTAACGCGATGTGATCTCTTACATGATGATCACCTAATCACAAGTTATTTTTGCCCGAGACAATCTCTCTCGGAGTCGCTCTGGCAGTCTCTTCTGGGCTGATCCTTTGCTATTCCTGCGGATTTGAGTTTGGGTTTTGAAATTTGGATTTGACTGTTCGGGAGTGGAACCTTTTCCACGTCATGGTCGTGTGCAGCCGTGTCGTCTTTGTTAAGATTTGCAGAAGGAGGCCATGAAAATTTTTCGCTTCGCTTTTAACAATTTAATGGAGTTTACGTGAGGTGGAGAATATAATTGCTGGGCTGGTAATGTTCCAGCGCAAACGTGGAACTAGCCAGAGATAGAGAGAAAGGCCACAAAATCGTAGGTATAAAAATGGGTGGAGGAGTTCTAATGAGGTTTTCGGTTTTTGTTTATATTTCTTTTTTGGATCTTCCCCCTGTTGACTAGGTTAGAATCAGAATCTGGGATTTCGCTGTTTGAAATGTGTCCAATGGTATAGCTAAGCTACCAGTATGAGGAGAACCTCAAATGAATGAATACTAGTTCCAGATTAAATGCGAACTCGTTTGTGTGAGGGTTTATCTATTTATAGTCCTTAGTAAGATAGCTTAATGACAGCTGCGGGCATCGATTACATAAGATTTCAGAACAGAATCGCTTCCTAGAATATACATAGATTTACGAGTAAACTCAGGTAGTGATCCGCCATATCAGTCCTAGCGAAATAGACTGTACCAGAGCTTTAAACTAAACTAGAGCACTAGGTTATTAAGTATGAATACAAGAAGTACTCGTAACTCTAACTGGAAGTCTCTACAACCTGTCATTCTACAACTTCTCCCGAACTGCCAAAATTGTAAGCCCCTTCATGGAGAACCTTCATCGTATGTCCACTTCTAGTCCAAAACTGTCTTCCTCATCATTCATGGAACCTTTTCAGAAGTTTTTGTGGAGAACATCTATTTCGCCGTCACATTGGCACAAATTTGCGAATTTTTAAGTAAACTTAACCCCTTCGAGAGAAAAAGTTGCCGAAAATGTTAAGAACATTTCCTTGGCAATGGCTCATTGACTAGCGTGGATATGAACGTGGCAGACATGTTAACTGTACAATTGATAATAGAATACAATACTTTGCTCCTTTTAGAACATGGTCCATTGAGGTAAATTAACTTCTGAACATACATACCAACTAACAACGGTTTCTACAATCAAGAGCTTGACGCCAAAATTGGTATCTTAATCAGAGGTAAATTTTAAGAAACAATGCAAAATCACGTCCAGAGAACTCTTAAGCTTAAGGAATGCTCTGTCGAGCTCTTTATTCATAACTTGCAAACATTTAAAACCAACGCACATTGGTATCCCTCTTTTATCCCTCCCTAACTACCCCTCGCCAATACTACAGAACATCTGCGAACATCTTAAGGGTACACAAAATCTCTTGTGCGCTTGCCAATTATAAAAAAAAAAAAAAAACAAAACGCTGGCTGGTATGAAAGGATTAACCTCAATGCTAGTAGTAAAACAAGAAACTGGAAAATCCGACACTTTTAGGCAAAGCTATACAAATTTCAATGGAAATGAATTTTCTAAGAGTAGCCCTTGGTCAAAAGCCGTAGCACCCGTCTCGCTATGAATGCTCATCACTATACCCTCAAGCCCACTTTTGGACGTACTCTGAAATTTCGTAATTCATTCCTAAGCCGTACAACTCGCTTATGGAATACCCCGCCTAGCTCTTTATTTCCTAGTCATTATAGCCTTCAAACATTTAAAACCAACGTTCACCGGTACCTCTCTTTCTATCCTCCCTGGTTTTTCTTCGCCCGCGCTGTGTGCAAGCTGGAGCCGCGAAAGTCCAATTTAGAAAAACTACGCCCTATACCATATGCACAAAATGGGTGCATCTACCGCAGTATAAGATGTTCCGCTGAACATTGTCTTCTTTACCTACACTGTGTCTAACGCTGATATGTTCATCTCAGTGAATGACACCAACATATTTTTGAAATTGAATTTAGTTCATTTGGACCTTGTACCGGAACTTGAAAATGCTGAACTACCAGGGACCGGCCTTTCAATCAACTGAAAAGATGCTACTTCAGCTATAGCTTTAAGTCTGACTGATCTGGAAACCACGCAAACCTACTTTTGGGGTAGAATCCACTAGTGTGGTATACCGATCTTAAAGCAAGGGGGTATGAATATATGGAGAGACTACCAAAACCTACTTACTGACAGGTTCTTGCTTATCAAGTTCTTCAACAATTTCATTTCAATTGAACTCATTGTGACATCCGATCTAGAAAAAGTTCAGTAAATTTTGCCTTTCATTTTGCAAACATTTAAGACCAATGTACATCGGTACCTCTCTTTTCGTCCTCCCGAAGTTTCATTAACCCCTTGAGCGCGCGCTAATTATACAAAAAAAAAAACAAAAAATACTGGTTGCTGATGTTTCTGGCAAGCCCTACGGCACAAACAGCAAAGACATTTTACACACACTAAGCTTTGGTGAGTAGCTTTTTTTCGATGGGTCCTTTCATAAAAGTACTCGTAGTACTCCGCGGTGTCGTCATCATTATCAAAGCACAGACGGTGTGATAAATATCTATCACCTTTAGGTCGCCAGCATATCGTATTTAGAGCCATCTTAGATCTTAGTCGAAGGCAGTCCTAAGAATAGAGAAAGTCAACTTTTGTAGTCTCTTGACTTTGGTCAAGAAACAATCTTATACCAAAGATGCTATTTTAAGATGTACGAGTAGGAGAGGATTCATCAATGCGTGCCGAGCACAACCAAAAGTTCTGGGGAAAACACCTCATGCAGCCAAGGCAGTCAGTTACTAGAGTCTGGTGACAGTAGCAGTGGCATTTGCACGTGAAACTTATTCCACGAAAGTTGCGCTAAGTGGAGTTTAGCACAGAATTAGTCTAAGAATGGTCTTAAAATGTGGATGAAAGCCCTCTTACCCTCACCGGCTACAGCCCGTTGAGTTCTCCCAATTATGTTGATGTCATCGGCGAACCCTAGTATTTGCACAGACTTTTCAAAGATTGTGCCATCAGTATGAACTTGTAAGTTCCGCACGATTCTTTTAAGTATGGTTTTAAAGAAGTCACATGACAGCGCCTCACCATGCCTAAAACCTTTTTTGGCACCGAAAGTCTCGGTTAAGTCGTTACAGACCTTCTCAATCGTCTTTCTGCACAGATGGAGGTGTTTGAACAGGGCTCTATAAATGCTGTGATATGCATCGATGAAAAGAAGGTGTGTATCCATTTGGACTTCTTGAGTTTGAAGATTTAGTCGATTGTGGACTTTCCTGCTCTGAAACAACACTAATATGGACCAATTAGATTGTCGGCGAAGGGTTTCAAACGTTCATACAATATGGCCGATAAGATCTTGTATCCGATGTTGTGGAGACCTATACAACGCAGTTGAAGGCGTCACCGTTTTTGTGGATCGACCATGGTAGATAGGTAGGTAGGTAAGAGTGACTGTGGAAACACCAACCCACTTAGGCCTGTTGGCCCATTGTGATGCCACGTATAATCCTCTTGCTAATGGAACCTGTTTGAGCTTACGGTGAAGCGTAGGAGACTGTTTACGTCTATATTTTTTAGATCGTTTAGGTCATTGTAGAAGAAAGCTCCTAAATGAAGTTTCCTTCTCTGGGCGGGAGCTGGACATGTACAGAGTAGGTGTAGGATTGCCTCGTCTTCCTCCTCGTCCATGCAGCTTGTACAGAAATCGTTTGTAAAAGCGCCAAGGTTTCTTGTGTGCTTGCCTATGAGGCAGTGTCCAGCGATCACACCTACGATCGTGCTGCGATGTTTCCTATTTAGACGGATCAGACTCTTAGCGCGATTCGCATCTAGCTTTGGCCAGATCTGTTTAGTCGCTAGACATGTTGGTACATAAGTCCACTTAAGGTCTGTTCTTTTATTGGCATGCAGCTTTACTATTAATTTGTACGTAGCGATTGGTATACCTATGCCAATTTTAGGTAGAATAGGTACAGCGGTTCCAATTTTGGTGAATTCATCGGCCCTACAGCTCCCTGGAATGTCTCTGTGCTCCTGCACCGAACAAAGGTGAAGGTTGAACTACTCTGCCATCTCCATAAGAGACGATCGACATTCAAGTGCTGTTTTAGAATTTAATGAGACTGACTCCAGGGACTTGATAGCGGCCTGCCTATCCGAAAAGATGACGATATCCTTTACAAAGACCAGCCAGGACAGAGCTTCTTTAATCGCCAAAATTTCCGCCTGGAACACGCTACAGTTATTTGGAAGGCGGAAAGTGGGGCTTGGATTTAGCTTATCTGAGAAAATCCTACCACCAACCCCGCTATCGGTTTTAGATCCATCTGTGTAGAAATGGATTGACTTGACCTCCATGAAAGCATCCTCCTCCCAGAAGGATCTAGAGGGAAGCTTACATGGAAGCCTTTGCCAAACCAAAGTTCAGGTATGGTGTAATCGATGTCCTCTGTGAGGATTCCTAATGTATTAAGAATGTTAGCGTGGCCAAATGAATTATTTGTCCACTGTGTAGTCGCTTCAAGGCGAATAGCTGCAGTCGCAGCTACTTATGGTGCTTACCTGAAGCGGCCATAGCAACGTCATCTGTATAGGCACTAACATGGTACCACCGTCTTCCAAGTATATCAGCAGTTCAATAACCACTAAGTTCCAGAGAAGTAGACACCGTCTTACGGCGTACCTGCGCTGACACATCTCTTAGCAGAAGCCCCCACCCAGTTTGGAGTTGATTATCCTGCTGCTTAGCATAAGATTGATCAACTCCCTAAGTGAGTCGTCTACATTCAGAGTGGACAGCCCAGTAATGATTGAGGATGTTAACAGCACTCTCTATGTCCAGGAAAGCAACCATTGTGTACTCTCTATATTGTAGGGATCGTTCGATGCGACTAGTCAGATTCGTTTCCACCGACTTTCCTTTACAGTAGCCATGTTGAGCCGCTGACAGAAGTCTTGGATCAATTTTAGCTCGTATATAGATATCAATCAGTCGTTCTAAAGTTTTGAGAAGGAACGATGATAGACTTATAGGTCTGAGGGCCTTTGGGACAACAAGAGAACAGTTTCCGTCTTTGGGAATGAAAACTACATTGGCTTCTCTCCATGACAGTGGAATGTGGATCAGTTCTACACAGCTCCTCATAATATTTTCCAGCGTATGCAGGATCTTTGTAGCTCGGCAGGTATTATACCGTCCGGACCAAAAGACATGTATGGTGTGAAGCTATGCAGCGCCCAAAGCAACTTGTCTCTTGTAATCAGACTATGAATTTTGGTCGCGGTTGCAATAGTCATCTGTTGGTTGCTACTGGCCGCGAATAGGAAGCTACCTGGATAGTGGGTGTCCAGTGGCAGGTTGAGAGATTCAGTACTTGAGGTTGTCCCAGAGCCATCGGTTTTTTTCAAACAGCTAGGCATCATAGGATTTTAAGAGTGAATTATCCTTAGCCGCGACGCCTTAGAAGTTACCGTGATTTTGTTACAGAATGACCTCCAGGATTGTCGTTTTGCCTTCCTCGGTTCTTTTTTGTATAATTTGAAGGATTCTTTATACGAGTCCCAGTCAGTCACTTTTCTTGTGCTTTTTGCTAAGTTGGAAATTTTCTGCAAGTGTTTCTATACAGATCGGCCATACTGTGCTGTGATTCCATTCTTCAGGGATACAGTCTTCTGACAAGTTCTGAGAAATGAGTTGGTGCATGATCTTTACAAAGCCATTTCTAGCAGCTTTGAATACCTCGTCCGGTAAGCCGTTAGTTTTGGAATGGAAGTTTTGTCTATCATCTTTAAGTTGAATGGTCTATTATGCCTGACGGCGGCATGTTCCGCTCCTTCGCCGTTATACAGTCTATAGGAAAAATTCTTCCATATTTTCAGCACCGATTATGACTCCACTACAAGGTTTCCTTTTTCATATCTATAGGCTTCTGTATGAGTCTTCATGCTTTGACACGGCCTTTTTATCTATTGGTAAAACGTTCGTATATATTCGATTGAGCGATTCCTATTTTTTCTTCTTCCAGAGAAGCCGATGTTCTTCCCGTCTCTTCTGCTCGCAAATCTCACGAGCAGCTCTCGTTCTTCGTTGCAGCGCTGGTAGGCTACTTGCTTAGCAGCATATGCTTGCCAGCATTCTTCATCAAAACAGGGATTTCTTGGTGGTGGTCGGGTGAAACCCACACGTTGACAGCGTTGCCACTGATCATCGGTACTTGATGCTGGCATAGGAGTTGTTGAGAGATTTCGCGATACGCATTCGGCGAAGATTCTGGCGGTCTGTTGCGATTACAGATTCTCTGCGTTATATCTACTCACAGTAGTTCTTATTGTTTATGGCGCTTGGGATATTCTCATTCGCTGCAGCAAAGTTGTGATCCGGAGCAATGATACTGGAGGCATGCCTTGCGTGTATCGCAAAATGATCAATTTGAGTTAGTGTGAGATGATCCGGAGACCACTATGTCCCCTTGTATATATTGAGATGAGGAAACTACCTAAATACGAGTAAATCTAAGTCCGTTGCCAGACGTTGTGTCGTGTAGGCTACGCTTACCAACTTTCTTACCAAAGATTCAAGTTATTTTGGTATATATTGCGGTTTCTATCATTTCAAAATAATTTCGAGTTTTTGACTCGTTCATCTGCGATAATCGATACTTTGCATCCAATTTCAAGAGGCATATGGTCTGAAAACACCACATGTAAGTCATTGTACCAAATAAAGAAGTCTTCCCGAAATGTTGTACAATGGCCATTGCGTCCAAATATGTAATTTTGATACACATTTCTTGAGGAGCCCTTAAATGAAGAAGGCAAAATAACTATACCTCCAATCTTTACCGTATCATTAGAGTTCAATTCGTAGGGATCTGTTAGGTTATTATACATTTCTGACCTTAGAACAGACTGAAGTGAAGTATTATACCTTCAGTAAGTACATACTCGTATCTAACAAATTCAATATAAAGTAAAGCACTTGAAGCTAATGTTAATGTCTATGATATAATCTTTATTTAGTAGATAATTTTATGCCATTAGTGTTCAAATCTAATATCAGGCATACGAAATGCAATCGTGAAGTCCAATTTTCGACAACTTTATCGAGCAACTGGGGCCGTATATCAGCAATAACACGGCGAATGTTGATAGCATAGACTAGTGACTTCACATACCCCCAACGAAAGCAATCTAAAGAATCGCGGAGGTCAGTTCACAGATCCATTACGCGAAATTAATGTATGCGCTCGGCAAATATTTCCGGCAATAAATTGATGGTGTCGCGCGCCGTGTGGCATGTTGTGGTATCTTGTTGAAACCAAAGCTCTGTCACGTCAATGCCATTCAACTGAGGAATGAAGAAGTCAGGAATCCTGTTTCTCTCAATGCTCTCCATTGACGGTAACATTCTGGCTAGCATCGTCCTTAAAGAAATATGGGCCGATGATTCCACCAGCCCATAAAGCACACCAAACATTTTAATGGTTATAAGAGTGTCTCGATAAAGGCTTCTGGGTTTTCTCTTCTCCAAATTCGGCAATTTTGCCGAATCCATATCCATTTAACCAAAAATGGGCCTCATCATAGAGTAAAATTTTACGTTGAAAATGAGGATCAAGCTGAATCATGTTTTCGGCCCATTCACCGAACTTACGACGAATATAATGGTCACGCGGTTTCAAGTCTTGCACAAGCTGGATCTTATAAGCTTTTGAGCCAAGAT
Source organism: Volucella zonaria (assembly GCA_963966105.1). Taxonomy (NCBI): domain Eukaryota; kingdom Metazoa; phylum Arthropoda; class Insecta; order Diptera; family Syrphidae; genus Volucella; species Volucella zonaria. The sequence goes on from OZ014534.1 coordinate 66,264,889, forward strand.
CTTTCCGTAAAATCTTCCACAAAGTGGATGGGCATAGCTCCAATTGCGGCGCACGATGGCGAATCGACCCCTTCAGTTTCTCCTCAACACTGCGCTCACAACGGCAATAACTTCTTCTGTTCGCACTGTTTGTCGTCTTTGGGGATGCGTATTATCCACTAGAGTGCAAGTGGTGCGAAAGCGATTCATCGTGTTCCGAATAACATGCTTAGATGGACGACTATGTCGACCGTAAAATGGACGTAGCGCACGATAAGTTTGGCGAACCGAACCATGGTTTTCAAAATAAGTTTGCACAACTTTCGCGCACTATTCTGGCGTTAATCTACGAGTATTCATCGTAAAATGGCAAAACGTACAAACCACAAATCATCTTCCGACTGTCAAATTGACAAACAGTGTTGCCAGTTTAAAAACCAAATCTCTAAAAAAACCTTTACATGCACATCAACTATCCACTGCAAAAATAAATTCTGTAAATGATGTGAAGGGGTAAAACCATCTCTATAGTAATTGAAAGCCGATAGCATGCATATTGCAACATAGTAACTTTATTTCTGTCTCACAGCGAACGTTTTGGTGTGTTACAAAACATGTAAAAGTATCTCCATAAGGAAATAAGGGATATGCCAATGGATCCAATGATTAATCCAAAACCGATATATTTTTGACTGTACCATTGATTTAAAATTTTTTTTTTTAACGAAAAATAATATGCCATTGCTATGCTATGAAATAATATGTGAAAATAAACAAATTTAGTTTTTTTTATATTTTTTGTGTATATTCACTTTATTTTACCTGCTTTAACGGATACATACGCACATGATATTTTTTTGTGCCCATCTATGGCACAGAACCTTTCGAATGATATAAGTTTCATCCCCTCCTATTAAAATAAATAATAAAAACAGCAATAAACATTTTCTATGCTCACGTATTAATATAATGATTATAAGAAAATTTTTTACAATGACTAATGACTAAATACGTATGCTGCCCCCGTTGATTTTTCAATAACAATACACTCAGAAGCAAAAGTTCATGCTTCCACTTTAGCATATCGTAAACTCCCTTTCAAAGTCTATCCTGCTGATTGCGTCAATTTACAAAAAATAGGAGCTTTAACTTTCACAGGGGAGAAAAAAGAAAAAAAAAAAAAAAAAAAAAAAAACATTTCCCCTATGAATGTGTTTTCCACCCTCAAAAAAATCATAAAGGAAATGGAGAATAAAAACTGAATAAACTCTTGACAAAGTCTTGAATCTTTGGATCCTTGAATCGTTGAATGCTGTTTCGTTCGGCTTAACAAACGATGGCATTCGAAAAACGGCTGCAGTAACACTTTTTTTTTACAACCTCGTCTCGCACGGTAGAATGCTATTATTTTTACGCACCTTTAGGGAACAAGGTTTGCCCTACTGTCTCCTAATGCACACCAACCTGGCTTTTGTGGCACAAGAATTTTAAGTCGCCTTGGTGGATGTGTCCTTCTTTTGTGTACTCAAGTGTCAAGTGCAGTCCTAACGAATGGAGTTGGCAAAGTACGAGTACGATGTCGATTTATGGTACCACAACTTGGTGTCTTCTCCTTACTGCTTGGCAAGGAAGTGAAAACCTGAAATGGTGTTGAGCTAGGAGAAATTTTATGATTCTTTTTACCAAAGGATTCTGGGGTTGAAATTCAAGTGCATTCAGGGATAAAACGTTGAGAGCGCTCGTAAAAGTCAAAAATTATTAAAACCGAAGGAAATGTGGTACAAGGAAGGAATATCCTATTTTAACGATGGTGTGTGTGGTTGGTTTGGAACTTTTATTTACACAATTGCCTTTACTTAATGTTGAGGTAGTTGTGGGAGTATCTATTATTAGATAGACACTCACACATTCGTTGAATATTAATTAAAATTTCAAATGAATAAGTGGAAAGAGAAATCTAACATTTTAAAGTCTAGAATCTTATTTCACTTCAGAGGGTCCTCTTAGAGATTTGAACCTGCAATGAGCAATTAGATAGAGAATTTTGAAGTATTTCCCGGCGTTAGGCACCTAAGACGTGCTCAAGTTTTACTTCTTCAATATGTAAAAAAAAAAAAAAACGAGCAAGAAAACACTCAAGTCAATCAAAAACTTCGTGACTACACTAGATATCAGTCTGCTTAGCTGCAGAGAAAAGGCTTCAAATCTCAATTTAGCTCTGTTAAAGGGCAGTCAAGGATGTAAATAGAAGTCCATCCAATAAGAGGTGCTATTTTAAATCTCTTGCCATTATTGCACTGTCCAACGCATCCAACTAACAGTGTGATGACTTCTGATAAGTAAAATCTAGGAGGTTATTAAATACAGATCGTTGTATACCCGCACAATATGTTGCAATAGTAAAAATTCGCTACAAAAACGATGAAAATATCGTGGAAACGTTTCGTAAAGTTCGTACTGCTTTTGGTCATCATCAACCGTCTTCTCGCACAGTTATAGTGAATTTCACGCGTCAATTTGTACTTGTCGGACAAGTTAGTGATGCGAAGACTCCAACTCGTGCTCGTCCGGTAAAGTAAGCTGAAAATATCGCCGCACTAGCTGAGAGTTAGTCTAATTAGTTAGTTAGATAAGACTGTTTATTTCATTAATAAAGGTCTAGTTAGGGGTCTAGTTTTTAAACTGGCAACACTGTTTCTACGGATTCTCAATTTGACAGTTGAAAGTTGATTTTTGATTAGTACGTTTTGCCATTTTGCAATGAATAGATTAAATCTAGAACAACGCGTGCAAATGGTGCAAACTTATTTTGAAACCATGGTTCGGTTCGCCGAACTTATCGTGCGCTACATCCATTTTACGGTCGACATAATCGATCATCTGAGCAAACGATGAATCGTTTTTACACCACGGACACTCTAGTGAATAATACGCATCACCAAAGACGACAAACAGTTTGAACAGAAGCAGTTATTGCCGTTGTGAGCGCAGTGTTGAGGAGAAACTGAAGGGGTCGATTCGCCATCGTAGACAGCAATTGAAGCTACGCCCATCCACTTTGTGGAAGATTTTACGGAAAGAACTTGGCTTAAAAGCTTATAAGATCCAGCCTGTGCACTAGTTGAAACCGTGTGAATATTATAAGCGTCGTAGGTTCGGTGAATGGGCCTAAAACATGATTCAGCCTGATCCTCATTTTCAACGTAAAATTTTGCTCTACGATGAGGCCCATTTTTGGTTAAATGGATATGGAGGTTGGAGTAGAGAAAACCTAGAAGCCTTTATCGAGACACTCTTACAACCATTAAAATTCACTGTTTGGTGTGCTTTATGGGCTGGTGGAATCATCGGCTCACATCTCTTTAAGGACGATGCCGGCCAGAATGTTACCGTCAATGGAGGACACTATAGAAACATGATTTCTGACTTCTTTGTTCCTCAGTTGAATGTTTTTGATGTGACAAAGCTTTGGTTTCAACAAGATGGCGCGCGACACCATCAATTTATTGCGGGAAACATTTCCTGAGCGCATAATTTCGCGTAATGGACCTTAGAACTGGCCTCCACGATCCCGTGATCTCACACCTTTAGATTTCTTTGTTTGGCGGTATGTGAAGTCACTAGTCTATGCCGATAAACCAGAGACGTTGGACGGTCAATATTCGCCGTGTTATTGCTGATATACGGCCCCAGTTGCTCGATAAAGTTGTCGAAAATTGGACTTCACGATTGCACTTCATTCGAGCTGGTCATGGCGCGCATATGCTCGATATAATGGCATAAAATTATCTATTAAACAAAGCTAATATCATAGACATTAACATTAGATTGAAGTGTTTTATTTCATATTAAATTTGTATACCTCCAAAAAAAACACCCTTCACATATTCGGTTTTGCTCCTATTCACAGCCACATTCATTTATGCTGCTTCAGGTATTACCCCGGGTGTTGTCTTGCGAATTTTGCACAATTTTCTCAAGATTCATATGACATTAGAGACATCACATGACAACGCATCACCTTATCACAATACTTCTTGGGTCATCAATGGTATCGGGGTAGATTGAGCTGGAACAATGGACAGGCCTGCTTGTTACAACTAAACTCCATCAGAATTGCCCAGTGGTTGATCGGGGTGCTGTTTTTAACGGCTTGTCTCGGGATACCAAAAGGGTGAAACAGGGTCCAGCAAAGGTACACTCTGATCGATTACTGTCTAAGCGGCAGTCGAAGAGGAGACGTAGGGCAAACGCAGGGCGCAAAAAGATGGCAAATGTTGTGGAAGGCGCGAGTGCTAAAAACCTCACACCCACTGAAACCGACCAACTTCGCGGATTTGAAACTCCGCTCTCTTCTTCTGTCCCGAACAGGACCAAGAGGAAACAAATTTACGGTACTCCGTTTGTCCGACGGATCTCTCCGCGCACGGTGCCGGATGAAACCGACGCTGCATCCAACAAAGACTGCAGTTCCGGTGGATGGAAATCGCATGAAGCGGTTAAACCCATCGACAAAAACAAAATCAGCGGTGGCTTTACACGCACACGATGTCCAGGCAGGCCAGTGCTACAACCAGCAAAGGTCGTAGTTCTGGTTGACTGCTAATGCTGCGAAACCCCCGCTGAGAAACCACTCTGGTAGTGGCTTTCCCAGCGCACAAGATCCGGCTAAGAGCATGGCTGTAACCAGCACAAGTTGCAGTTCTGGTTGACGGAACTTGGACGTCGCTGGGAAAGCAACCTCCAAGAAAACCCCGAAACGTCAAAGCAGACGAGACCGGTGCACCTATAAGGATGCCGTTTCTCTCTGGCGCTTCGAATTGGGAACACTAGCAATAACAACAGTCTGAACGACGCTGAGTACAAACACTGTGTTGATCAATTGTGGGAGCTAGCCAAAGCAGAAAATATTTGCGTTCAAGCAGAGGGCTACGTTATGGAAAACGAAACTCTTAGAGTGAAGTGGTCCACGCAGAAAACTTTTGAATGGTTGAACAAGTCTGTGCTGAAAATCTCATCCTCCCCCTTTGCCAGGGAAACTAAGAAATTTTCTGAGATCCGGGACAATTCAGTGATATCGGCGATGTGCTAATGCGTCTTCATAACCGGAACCCTGGACTCGACACTGAAAAGTGGAAAACCTATTCTCATAGGGAGAGAAAGCATCGGGAAATCAAGGACGGCTCATTTCTTGTTTTGGGCTTAGACAAAGCCCCAGTCAAGACCATTACGTGTAGGTATGATTCACATCCCTATCTACACCTTGGAAGGGTTCATTTCCACTTTGTTTCCAAATGAGTGCAGATAAGAGGCGACCATTCCAGAACTCATCTATTTTGTGTACTCAGATCAATTTTCAACATTCCAAATCTGCTACTACATCCCTATTAAGGCTTTCCGTGTACAATACAAAACTTAACATAATATCCATACCGCGGGCATGGGTGTGGGGATGTTTAAGGGGTTCCACACCACTATACCATACATACAACGAGCTATCTGAAAGACCGAAAATTTGTCTTTATGTGCCGAACTCACCCTCACCACCTAAACTTGTTCAATTTTGCAACCAAGATTTAGTTGCTCTAGACATGAGCTACGAAACGAACGGAAAATGGCACAAATTCGTCGTAACGCCTGCTTATTTTCCCTATGATCCGCTATTACCACCATCACCATCGAAGGTGGTAGCCGAACTCATTTAATACTGTGATTCCCCGAAGATGAGACTTATCATATGCTGCGATGTTAATGCTCAGAATACTTTTTGGGGCAGTAGCAAATGCAACGTGAGAGGCAATCATATCCTCGATTTCAACTCAATCTTCTCATGGACTACATTCTGACCTGGATGTAAACTGTTTTGGCTCTCAGCCAATTTTTGTTATGAGAGTAAGACAGCAAATATTCGACTAAACGTTATCCAAGAGGTATGCTAAGGACATCACTGTCTGAAAAATACAATCGGAGATCTCCATGGCAGACCATAGGTACTCCGAATTCAGAATCGGATGCGATGATGATGTTAATAAGGAGGAATGCGCAGAAAACCAACTGGACACGATTTAAGGAGGAGCTCGACAAGTCCAACAGGATAGAACAAAAGCTAGGGGAAGCTGTTCAGAATTTGAACGGTGGCCTCACCAAGTGTTTTGAAATTGCATGTCCAGCTAGTTAGCAATCCTGCAGACCGCCCGTTTCTTGGTGGAATGCAGATCTGCAGCGCCTTCATAAAGAAACTATATAACTTCTAAACAGGTCACTTAAGACTAATTTGGAGGAAGACAGGAATCCTTACAGATCGAAGTGAAAAGAATTTAGGAAGCTTATTCGGATTTCGAAGTGTGCCTCTTATAAAGACTTTAGCAAAAAGACCGAAACAAGTAGGTTGGTCAAAGTCCTCGAAAGGGGATGATCAACCACTCCCAGGTAACCTAATCAGAACCAGCTCCTAATAACATAACACGCCGTAGCTGGTATATCCCATCGGTTGTAGTGACGGATGAGGTCATTAAACATGCTATTGCTTCCTTTGATGGCTTCAAGTCGCCTGGCATCTTTGGCATATACCCAGTTATGTTACAAAAAGGTATAGATCAGCCGCTGGTAACTCTTAAGGGAATCGTCACTGGCATTCATACCGAAACCCTGGCGAACATTGAGAGTAGTCTATATAATGAAAATCGGAAACATGCTTGCCAAGAACTTCAGATCTATAAGTCTGACTTTCTTCATGTTGAAGAGCATGGAGAGAATGGTCTCGAGATAAATGTGAACAAAACTGCCTTGCGAATGCAACACGCCTACCAATGTTTCAGAATCTGGTAGGCAGAAATGAAGACACACTCGACAAGATGGAATACGCCCTGGTTATTTTCATCGACATTGAGGATGCTTTCGGCAACGCAGCTTTTCACGGCATGTGTAACCAAAACAGCTCTGTGGCGTACCTCTATGGGTGAATTTGGTTAAGTGACTGGTACCTAGTGTTGCCTGAATAATTCTTATTCCGAGCATAGAGACTGGCCATTGATTTATAAATTTCTCTATGCGCAGCGCGATCAGAGATTTGCGAATAGCTTCAGTGTGTATGTTACTAAAGGCTCCATCAATGTCTAGGAAGGAGGCTAGGGTATATTCTTTGTAGTGTATGGATTTTTCGATTGTTCGCACTACCTTGTGGAGAGCCATTGCCGAAGGACTTCACTTAAGGTAGGCGTACTGGGATTTGGATAGCGAGTCTAGAAAGCGCGCGTCTCCAAGAGTAGGATACGTGGCTCAGCTATTAAACAGCTTCTGAAGATTAACGCTAGCCAACATATTGTTCTCTGTAGCATGACAGGTAGTATGTCATCACGGCCCGGAGACTTGGTTGGGGAGAGGCTGTTAATAGCTCAGGAAATCTTTATCTTGGAGATGATTGAATTAATATTGCTGTGAGATGCAGGATGATATTAGATCACTGCATCCGGGAAAAAGTGTGTTCACCAGGAGTTCCAGGGTCTCCGCAGAGGATTCTGTTTATCCTCCATCTGACCTTCTTAAAAAGGAATAGTTGGAGTCCATGAGGGTTCTATTGAATGCCAATAGTCTATACAGGCCTGCTTCTTGGATGTCTTTATGGCTTCCTTATACAGACTTAAAAAGTCCTTGTATGGTTGCCAGAGGTTGCGTTTGTAGCAGATATTGGAAATAGCTCAGGTCATCTGAGTAAAATTACGTTTAACTGGGCACGAGACTTTGTATGCAACGTGCATTGCCTTCTCGAAAGTCTTTGCCCTTGAATCCAGTTCTTCGATTGCTATGGTGTTTATTTCGAGAATGTTCTTGAGCTTTGTCCTATGGGCTTAGCCAAACTTGGTCCAATTACATTTTTTAAATTTAATGGTTTCGCCTTCAAGACTCAAATCGAAGAGGGACCATCTGTTGTATGAGAGTGACTTCAGATTGGAAACTCTCCAATTTTCGACCCTAAAATTGCCAATGTTTGTGTTGAGTGTAATATCTAGGACTTTTTTCCCACCCCCTGAAAGTTTCCGTACTAAGAAAGACAAAGGTTGAGGTCGTGGGCTTATTGCAGACAGGTTAGTGGTTAGAGGAAAATCAAATAGTGCCTCACCTCCTTCATTATCTTCCGTGCTTCCCCATACTGTATGCCTTGCGTTGACATCGCAGCCCATCCATTTTTGAGCTAAGATTGGAATGAAAAAGGCTTTAATATTGTACGTTTCTTAGCGAGTATGCATGTTCTGAGAAATGAAATTCCCTAGCACACCTGGCTCCGCTCTAGACGCACTGATCTCCCTCCCCTTGACATTCATATCATGGGCTGCACTCTCAAAGCTATCTTCCGTTTAAAAAAAAGTGACCTTTGATATAACACGCACTGCAGCTTTGTTGACCGTGCGCGCCGACTGTCTTATGACTCTGGTCTTATGGAGGTTCAAGGGAGAGTTTTTTTAGGAACCGAATCTACGTTGGCCTGCCTGCGGTTTCATATGAGCACAACTGCAAATGGCATGACTCCCCAGATTACAGACAGACCAAACGAATGTTTCCCGACGTCTCTAGGAAGTCAGCGGCCTTCCTACTGCCCCTCAGCAGGAAAGACTGCAAGTTGCATACTGGCGTCGTGACGGGGCACTGCACTTTTGCTAAGCATTTAAATGAGCTGGACATAAGATGTCGATTCCGCGGAGCACTGAATGTCCGGCTTACGCTCGCATCAGGCTGCAAGTACTCGGCGTTGACGTCGTGTGTGCTGGTACAGTAAGCGCTAACTCGGCTTCCCTCGAAAGAGTGAAATATTTCACTTAAAGGAACTTACGAAGAGCACAATGAACTATGTAGTTCTTTGCCTGACTGCTTTGTTGCGACAGAAAAATGCATATTTTTGGCTTGCGCATTGTTTACCCTGAAGCCCATTTATGGCGGAGTTTCTCACCCAGGGCTGCTGGATAAGACCGATGTCAATACTTTCCTCCCTCAGAAACACTAGCAGGTTATCGGAGGCATACCTGGAGTGCATCAGATTGGTCTGTATGAACTTCACCATTATCCGTTTTGTTGGCGATCACCAGATGCTCCAACAAATTGTCAGCTTCGACAATGTTTACATCGTTCTCAGGACCCAGTGACAGGAAAACCTTAAATTTGACGTGCCTGTGTGTGTGTGGTCTGCTCTTTTTCTAGTGCTGCCAGTGCTGCCGTTATTGATGAAGAGCAGGAAGGACATAGTGTTCTTATGGGACTCGTCGGCCTTAATGACTGCCCAGTCGTCCATTAGATGCACCTTTCCCATCTATCTTCATATGGGGCAAGCAAATGCGGTCCCTGGGTCTCCTTGGCATGTCATTTTCTGGGAAAGCTTGAGCTTCAAGCCATTCCAGGTGTCGCTAGCCTTAGCACACGCATTCAATAAGAAAATTCTTGGAAAATTGATTTTCGCATGTGATCACCCCATATCCACTAACCGTGTCGGCGGGGTCAAAGCAAGGCAGAGGTCCCCTTGGTTGTTGATGAGGTAATCCAACACCATGTCGGAAAGGTTAGCCTCAAGGCTTCCCCACGCCTCGGGTCTTGCTTTCCGTCAACAAATGCAACCTGGAGGTAATCAATGACCACCGCGGCGAAGGATTGGTTTTTGACAACACTCGCCGACGACGTGGTTGGTTTGGTTATGGTTTTGGCAGCAATGTCTACGTGAGTCTTGGTTTTCTTCAGGGTTGCACTTCGCTGCCTCTCTTGGCTTAGTCCTCAGGTACTTGTTGTATTCGTCATCGATTAACTTGTATTTCACCTTGTCCGCCTGGTTGTTTCTTTTTTTTTTTTTTTTTGTGTTGCGATAGCCTTAGCACCCTCGCCATTCGGGAGACAGACGACTGTCACCTGACTGGATGCCAGCAATTCTTCTTCTAATGAGGTGCCAATCTCTGGCAGCCTGAGCTGGTCTTTTGTTATATTAATTTTTGTTATATTAACTTTTGTCCGACAAGACAGCAGTACAAGGAAAGAGATTGCAACAGCTGATCCGTATCTTTTTCCAGCACAACTGAAAATATCCCTTCAAAATGTGAAGAAGAAAGTGGCAGTAGATTGTCATCGGTACTCGTACTTGGGGACTTGAATCCATCAAGAGCTGATAGTGTACCAAATTAAACGGGGCAGCCAGAATATCTGAACAAAGCTTGCCATGGGTCTCCTGTCAATATTTGTGGAGAATCAATGTTTGTAGCGTACACTTCAAGCTGATTCAGTTGCGATAAAAACCAACAATTAGTTCTGCTTTATGTGTAGTCCTTGGATCGAATTTTGCCGTGATCGAAGAACATTCAGAATCTAGAAGATCAAGAGTCTCATTGCACCACCAGCAAATATTTTTTTAAAATTGATGCACCTATTTTCGCTGCTTCTTGGTGTTGAGTGCTTGAAAATTATATTATTATGAGCTTAATTATTTCCTTCTAAATGCTGTAAATGGTTCACTTTATCCACCACATGTTTCCCCGAAATAGAGATGGTGTTGCTCTTATTTAAGGTCACCCTCATTGCGACTTTCTTCTCTTTGCTCTAACTAAAAACACTTAAAACCACATCACGAATGATTTTTTCACCTCCATTGCTTCGCTACAGCTCTGTGATTCACAGAATCACGTAATTAGGCTCATTTTTCGGATTCATTTCCACATCATCATTAGCTTGTCGATTTTGTGCGTCAATCCATGGAAAAGTATCGTAATTGTCAACAAAGTGAAACTTTCCTTCTAAGTTAACAAGAAAAAAAAAAATACATTTCCGTTAAAAACCCTTTATAGTGGTGACTAATTAGACAACCCATACACTCTTGCACACAAGGAAGCAACCCTTATCCGGCTTGTTTGCCAACCATCTCTTTGCTGAAGGAAAAGCAAAAGTTGCCCATAATTGGCTGTGAAATGAAATCGACTCCACCACACTGAACTTCATCCCAGATTAAGCTGTGGGTTGATGCAGACGACTGTCGACTGATTGAATTCTGGAAGAAAGGCTTGAAGGCTTCCTTTGAAGGACATTCCCAATTATTCTATTTTTCAATTTTTTTTTTTTTCGCACAATCCCCGTAAATGATAGAAGTTTCAAGGAGAACCTAAGTGGGTGATGGGGTTGATAGAAGTGACAATTAAAATGTTTTACTTGACTGAGCTGGCTCTGTTTTAACTTTCTTAATTTTTTTTTTTTTGTTTTGTTTCTCTATTTTCAGATAGAAATGCGGGCATTGGTCCTAACAACCAACGATCATCGAATCCTTTAGAAATCACACGACGTCCCCCAGCCGAAGTACCTTCCTCAGCCATCCGAATCAACACAGACAATAGTGGCAGTAATTCCAGTTCGGTACCACCATATAGAGGAGACTATAACCCGTTGCCGTCGACGCCTCCTCCTTCGTATACACCGAGAAAGCCTCCAAAACAACAGCAGCACTATCGGGTGCAAGGAGTTTGTGGTGACGTGCACAATGCTGGTCCTAGACCAGTGCCAGTAGTTACTGGAGCTGGACTGAGGGAATCACCAGTAGTGAGAGAAGTCGAGTCCAGTCTTGTAGCTGGAAGCAACATTCGATGCAGGCGTAATGAGTCCGAAAGTAGTGATACCAGTGGGAGTAGAAGTAGCAGCAGTTCCAGCAGTATCAGCAGAAGTAACAACAACGATAGCCCTACCAGTGATGAGGATGATGACATTAACAATGGACCCTCAAGAAGAAATGCTACTCTTCGAGTAAATGGTAAGAGTTTGTCTTAACAAAGGAAACGGGAGCCGAGACCGAGTGCCTTCCTTGTCGTGATGT
>OZ014534.1:67768691-67793084 GCA_963966105.1 Volucella zonaria
GTTTGAAAGCGCATTGAAACCTTAAAGATATTTTATGGAAGGTTGAAATGAGGAAATGTTATGCTAGACCATCCACCTACGACTACTTATTTTGCAATTTAAAATATTTGGTGACAATTTTGGTTTCTAATTAAGCTGCTGTAGGTTTGGCATTCCCTGTTTTCCAATCACAATTGCATAATCCTAGTTTTACCGGTCTTAAGCCCATTTTATGGAATTTCCTTGTCATCCGCACTTAAACATCCCGACACACGTGGACAATTTCTTCAATCTACTTACTTACGTCAGTCAAATATGACAAAACCAAGTGACTCGTCTACAGTTCTAAGAAGTATGTATTCTCGGTAAGAAGAAAACACCCATAATTGCATTGCTACATGCTAGGCGAACGTAGGAACTCACGTACGTGTAAATCTGTCTAACGTGACAGCGCTTCCTCACGTTCTGACATTAATAAAAGAAATATTAAAAACCCATACCATCATTGAATGCGCAACACTTCAATTTCTGGGAACTATCAAGTCGCCCGTCACACGCAAGTCACCCATTGTAACGCTGCGATTTCAAAATGCCCAACTGTCAAATAGAAAAAGGCAACGAAATCGAACCTCAAAGGCGGAAGTATCCATCGGCTTCTGGGCTTCCCTTCCTCCTCTTGACATCCATTTTAATTTCAATTTCAATTACGATTTCCTTAATTGACAATTTTCACCTCAAACTTTTGCACAACTCCGATTCCGACTCATTATCAATGTGAGTTATGAATCGCGCTTTGTTGACTATTCGGCGACCGGCCATCAGCCATCGACAACGATGATCAAACGAACGAATATACCCTTACGTAACTGTCAATCGAATTCGATTCAAATTCGACGCGTTACCTCGGTGGAATTGGGTGCTCATTCGAAGGTAATTACCATTCCGAGTGGTCATCTGGGGCACGCTATGAAGTTGCGACAGCCCTTATCAGATGGAAAATTAGTCTCTTATCGGTGTTTTGTTTACTCTGAAATGTCAAAGAACGCAGTAGGTAGGTACAGATATAAGCAACGTAAGCGACTGTCTGTCACAAATATTGGTGTTAGAGTGGGTAGAAAACCAGTTTCGTCTTTGACACATGGCGACTGACAAGTAGTTCAGTGTACTGAAAGAAATAGTTCACCCCCACTACGAAGTGGATAGGTGTAACACTTCTCCTAGGGGTAGCCAACGAAGCGAATTCCTCAGCTTCAGGTTTTGTAACTTCTTTCACTAGTGAGTTGCGAATTGAGAGTTGCGAACTACGAGTTACTCAGGCAACTACTGCAGTGATATTATAGCCATCTAGCCATGGATCTACATACACTGACAGTCGTCGCGACTTGTGCCAATATTGAAGGTAATCGACTTGCAATAGTGCGACAGGTTTTTGTTTTACTTTTTTGCTAACTTTACCTGCTCGCAGTTTGTGCCTTAGTTTGTGGTTGGTTTCTTTAATTGTTGTTTTCATTTTCATAGCCAAGAAACGGTCCGTTGCGGTGTGGAGGGACATATGAAACGATGGTAGGTCTTTGTTGAGGTACTCTTGCTTTGGCTTCGAACAGGAAGAGTGACTGGCATGTACTCGACTTGTACCTATAGCCGGAGGCGATGTGGTTTAGCTTCGGAAAACCCCTACACCCTCTGGCGGGTGGAAAAGCCTTTGCAGGCTTAGATTTGTGCTGCTTATATTCACTGCACATGGTGTTCCACTTTTGATTCGTAGATTTTACACGATTTTACATGAGCGGCACGAACACGGGTATGGTTCTTTAGAAAGGCAGTTAGTGGTTTTCTTGTTGTTTACGATTCGAATTAAAACACTTTCCTGAGTTGTTAACCGATAATTAGACTTTCATGATGTGTTTTGTTAAACTTTAACTGGAATACGTGTCTTAAAAAAAAAAAAAATCATCCGACAGAGTCGTGGGAATGAGAGATAATAAAAAAAAAAAAGAAAATCGAGTTCGTTTAGATCTCGGCATAAGAACATATGCATTCTACTCTGCCTTTCCTAAAAAGATCACTTTTATACACTTACCCCTAGTTACATCAACCTAACCTAATTCAGGTTACTGTGACATCGATGGCCGTTTTAGTCAAATTCTTAATGGGCCTCTTTACGTTCTTACCTTGTTGCAGTGTGGTATCTTAGTAGCCTCAGATCGCGATTGGATTAAGGCTACTCAAGTTACACATGTACTCGTATATAGTTATTGCCGATGGAAACAAAAATTTCGAAGCACCGTCAGTTAGAACATAGCCATAAAGATGAACTGATGACCATGTGTACTGACCTTAGGCCCCTAGTTTAGACATCGCTGAAGATATCTTATATCATCTTGGTGATTGCTCACTTTGACATCGTGCAGAAGCTTAGTGTGATAAAGGCTCTAGAGATTAGTAGCTAAAGGAATCAGAGACCAAGGAGCATTTGACCTCTGTTTGCCTCACTCTCCTTCTTCGCACAAATTCTCCTTACTTCAACAAGCAGTAGAATGAAGGGCTGCCATATTTTCAAGTCATGAAGCAACCCTGGCTGAGACCTGAATGATGTTCAAAATATAAGGTCAATTCAGCGTTGCTTGCCAAACCCTCTAGATAACTAGGCCATCTGGTTTTAACAAATGTTTTACAATACTATAAAGGGCTTGGATCTCAGTTCTCCCATATTCGTGGGACCAACTATGAACCATTTTTAAGACAAATAATGAAAAAAAAAGTGGGAGTCACATATACTACCTGACCCACTTAGGAGAAGTTCGCTGATGTCCCAATTGACCGAGAAACCGGAGCTGGCGAAGGAGCAGCATGCAGTCAACTTTTCTGGGCTCATCACAGTAGGCTAAGTGGATAAGGAAAATATCTCAGGTCCAGTTCTGAGACCAGAAGACGGTAGAGTAATCTTCGGCAGTAAAATCAACAAACTAATTGACTCTATCAAAGCAAATTAAACGGTATCGATGGATGTTGGATAACCTTTAGAATTCTTTATGAGGCAAATGCAAAGTGAAAGGCAACTATTTCCTGACCTTCACACTATCATCTAACATATTTATCATCAATATTGGCTCTAAATAAACTTTCGTTTCACAAGGAAATCGACTGCAAGTGGTTTGGACCTTGAACCGGCGCAAAAGTCATCACCCTATCGGATGATGATATAATTTTTTCAAATGGCGGCAAATGTCAATTCTACTTTGACAGTTTCATAACTGTCGTAAACAGACACAAAGTACACGTACAACAGGACATGAATCGCTATACTCCTAAAGAACGCGGAATAATTGTTACGATTTTTTTGCGAAATAATTCGTCGGTAGTGTTAGTGGAGCGTGAATTTCGGCGCAGATTTCTTGGTCGTCCGATACCAACTGGGCAAACACTACGACGGTTAGCCGCTCGCTTAGAAGAGAGTATGGGACAACACGAGATGCTGCCAGGTTTGACCGGCCCCGGAGCAGCCGTTCTACTGAGAATATCACAGCTGTGGTTAACCATGAAGCAGAGGATCCCGGAGTATCGCTCAAACGGCGTGCCACGTAACTGGGCATCAATGGTCGGTCTTTACAGAGAATTTTGTTGAAAGACTGTAAGATGTTCCCTTACAAAGTGCAAATAGTGCATCAGCTGTTAGCTGCTGACCGCCAAGTGCTTGTAACCTACTTTCTAGCCATCCTGAATCTCGACCACGAGGGAGACAACTTTTCATTGAAAGTCATCTTGAGCGACGAGGCCCATTTCCATCTCTGTGGATATGTGAATAAGCAAAATTATCGCTTCTGGGGCACCTAAAATCTGTGTATTAACCGTGCAGAGTCATTATGCCAGCCTAAAGTTACTGCATGGTGCGCTGTTTACGCTGGAGGCAGCATCGGGCTTTATTTTTTCGAAAACGCCGAGGGCCAAACGACTACTCTGGACGGCGAGCGATACAGAGCCATGCTCAACGACTTTCTCCTTCCTCAATTGGTTGAATTGGGACTGGAGAACATGTGGTTCCAACAGGATGGAGCAACGGCGCATACTGGCCAGCAAGATCGCCTGATTTAACCCTTCCAGACTTCTTTTTGTGGGGTTTTTTGAAGTCACGGGTCTATGTCAACAAGCCTCAGACTCTTGAGACCTTTAAAGATAATATCCGCCAAGAATGTGAGGACCTATCGCCGGAAGTTCTGGCAAGAATGATGGAAAATGTCACAAATCCGGCCCGAATGGCCCTCAATTCTGGCACCGGGCACTTAGCCGATATCATTTCCTTGGCTGAATGAAATAAAAAATGAAGACACCAAATAAACATAATCCAAAAGCAAAACTAAAGTTTTTCATTCATAAAAATTACAGCCAAAGAACATCGGGTGAACATTTTTGCCCCATTTTGTGTAAAGCAGATATACTCGTGGCCAGAAAAAAGAATGATGAACAACGGTGACTGCTAAAGTAAATAGAAGTAGCATCTTCTTGAGTGCGAACCTGAACGAAAACTCATAGAGATGAGAGATTTAGCAGTTCAATCACAACCGGTGTGGAGGATATGGCAAGACATAATCGGCCACATCAGTGAGGTTTTAGACCGCAATTGGTTAAATATTCACACAGATTCTAGAAAGTCAAGATTGGTACGATGTATGGCATCATCTCCAGAGGAGCTATACAGACCAATGTCTGGTTTTAGTATAGCGTATTCGACTATGAAGGCTGACGATGGAAAACGTACGCGGTTCCGTCTAGGTTGGTAATGACAATACCGATACCTTCAGTGTTAGAAGTGGACTTAAACAAGACAATGAGTTGTAATGTGATTTTTCTAACATCGTTCTTAAAAGAATTGTACTAAACTCAAAGGCGAACTCCAGATGCACGATCTTCCAAAAAGAACAACACAGTCAACTGCGAATGGTGCGTTCGCGACTATTGAAATAGAAGCGGCACAGATGGTTTTAGCAGTCAACAAAGGAAAAACAAATGAATATATGCTGTCAACAAAGTGGGACACACAAAACCAACACCTAGGACAAGATGTCACAATAATCAGCTACAACTTTGAGGTAGTAAAAGATCATAACTTCCTCGGTTCCACTATCATCTCCGACAACGACACCAGTACGTAAATCATAAAACCGTTGTTTCTATGTCAGCAAAGTTCGGATAGCCCGGTCTAAATGGATGGTCATTTTCAAACACCAGCGATCCGGCCCGGAAAGTTCTCGATTACAACCGAGAGGGATAATGTAGTAGGGGACAATCCCATATTGTGTAGAGTGCACAAATGGAAGGAGACCTCAACCAGCTTCGCGTGCCCAAACGGAAATACCTGGCAAAAGACCGTGCTAGCTGGAGAGGCTTGTTAACTAAAGCCCTGGTCCACGCTGGACTGTAGGGCCATTTAAGTGAGTAACCACCCAAAATTTGTAAAATAACGCAATTGTTTCTGACCATTGCTCCTCACCGAGATATTTAATCCCAAAAGCGCGGACAACGTGATACGTTGTCATAAGACTTCTTTAACATTATAGCCAACACCAGAGGCCCAGTTCTTCATGTCCTTTTGAAACCAAGATTTTTCAAGAGATCGTTACATTGAAGGACTTTCGAGGAGATATAACAGCAAACTCTATGAGCTTTGCAGCGACATTTATGTCGTCAGAAAAGTCCGGGGAGATGGCAAGGACATATAGAGCGAATGAATATTGACGTTCCGGAGAGTTTCTGATTCCTACCCAGAAGTGGAGTAGGAGAGGAAAACCTCGCTTTAAGTGGTGCACCCAAGCAGAGGGGGTTCCGGAACATATTTGAGATTTGAGTGCGCAACTGAGTGGAGTTGGACCAAGAACGCACTTCCAAGAGTGATGTAATGATTGAAGCCCAGTTCCACTCCGGACAGTAACGTCATCTGAGTAAGTAAATAAGCATGAGTAAGTCCGTGACAGTCTCCATATTAGCAGAAAAATTTCAGGCTGAGTAAATCATTCGGATTATCCATGTTCAACAAAGGTAGTTGGAATTGCGACCCAAAGAGTGATAAAGGCTTAAGTGTAAGCCGAGGTTCGAAAAATTGGATCACTTAAATAGAAACCATCAGTTTGTAATTCTTAGTCTCACAAAATGGAGTTGCCTGAGAAATGGTTTCAAGGTCCGCAAATTTAGCCAACTCTATAAGAGGAGCAGTACGAATGCAGAGACATGAGAGCGCCTACGATTTCTAGGGTTAATAAAGGATAAGATCCTTAAAAAAGGCTTGACCAATAAAAACCTCCGGTGAAGGATATCACAACATATGTAAATCTATGGTCCAAGTGACAAATGGATGCCATTAAATTATGAACAGGTATAAACTTGCGTCACTACTGTCTAAAATCAATAGGTAGACGAGTTTTTAGATATTTTGAACCTATTTTAGGAGGATACTCTAGTCTCTGCAACACGTTTTTGTTAAAATTGATTCATCAACAATTACCGGATCCATCGTTTTTTTACTCGAGGTCAGAACGTTTCCATAGAAAGACCTAAGAAGCAGCCTGCAGGCTGTTTAGTTATCCAAGCGGAAATCCGCACAAATTCTAGTAGATTTCAAATAATGATTCCGGAAAGAATTCATCAATACGAGCGATAAAACTTTTCAGAAGACACTCAATCCGCCACACGGTGGGACACATAACCACACTTGATGATTCTAGATACATTAACTCTTGTATAAATCAGAATTCAGATCATGGTCTAACCTGAGCAAACCATCGGCGCTCTTCCGGAAAGGCCATTGGGTAATTGACCAGTGATTGTCGCAGAATACGAGATAAGTTCAAATGCTCGGCACTCTAGAGTCTAGATGATTAGAGAATTTTTCAAAATTTCTATAAACAAATAAAATTCGATAATATCGCAGATGAACGGTTAACCTTAAGCGGCACTGTAATTCGAACTTCGTCTCTGTTATACCAATTTCCCACACCTGTTTTCTATTTACGCACAAACACTTGTGCACACGGTTTATACCAGTATCGGATTGACGTTTGATGCGCCGTCCCGTAAACTTCTCAGAAATTACTAAGAATTCGCACAAAAGCTCTGCGATCAACGACTTTTAACCCACTAACCCATCTAGATCGTTGATAGGTTTAATTACAATTTTAATTCGTCGATATAAATTTAAATAACCTGCACACCTACCAACTAACCGATGTAAACAAAACGAGTACAACTGCACAACTGATCGGCAAGTTGGCATAAAGCTATCCAAAAGACCAAGTTTCAATGTGAGGTCGCTCCCATTGTCGTGTTACTCGAATAAAGCTCTTCAAATTTATCCAAGACTCAACCCATAATATTTTGCGATATTTTAAGTCTACCTTAAGGCGGGGGAGAAAAATAAAAATGGATCTTACAGATTTTCTTTATTTAAATTATCACAATCAAATTAGAAATAAAAAAGAAATAATAAATTCAATTGTACACTCGCTTAGCCTAAGATACAAAAAGAAAAAAACTTAACAATTTTACAATAAAGCTTTGTCCATACACAAAAAAGTTTCACCATCACTTTACTCATTTTCTTGATCAATTTGTTCCTCCTTCTTAGGAGGATGTATCTCATTCAATGGCCTCGATTATTTCGTATTCATCTTCCAGTGAATGATCGTAATCGATGTTGTATCTGTTCTTGATTCGACTCTTGTAGTCCTTTAGTTTGTCAGCATCTAGGTTGTTAGGATTTGTAGGTTGTATCCTTCTGTTGTTGTTGTTAGTAGTACTATTGTTGCTTATACTAATTTGTGGTTGTTGTTTGTTACTATTGTTGTTTGAGTATTTAACTGATCCTCTATTACTATTTTTGGTTACTGTGCGGGCTGTAGTTGTAATTGCTTTTGTAGGTTTAGTTGAGATTTTCGACTGAGATTGACTTTCAAGTTGATTGCGATGGGTTGCGACGAATTGGTGATTTGTGGAGCCTGATCGAGTTTTGGTGGCTGTAGTTGTGGATGCATTTTGATATCTGCTGGCCTGATATCATAGAGAATTTGTTGTCGTTTCGACATGGTATAATTCCTCATTGTTTTGGTAGAGTTGTTCAGAGGTTTCGCAGTTTACATTGGTCCACCAGTCACAAACACGAACGGCTTGATTAAAGACGGTACCATTGGGACAGAGGAATGAGTATTGATGGCCAGAGTGAAGACACCAATGCCAAACCTGTGTGAGATAATGTCTGAGAACTGATTTTGAGTTGATTGAAGATATTTGGAATATTACCTGGCAGCGAGTCTCTGTGTCGGCATAGTATCCGGGCAGTCTTCCTTGGCAATTGAAAGCTAATCCTTTGGGAACTGTTTCGTAAGCTGGATAGTCTTCGCCTGCCACATAGCCATCGAGTTGCTGAAATGAAAAAAAAAGTAGAGAACAAGGTTTAGAAACTGTTGAAGAAGGAAAACAATGATGTGGCATATGTCCATATGTCCAAAGATCGGAAAGAGGCAAAAAGTTCTCAGGAAACTAGACCCAAAATGTTTTAATTTGCTAAAATCTGAAGAATAATAGGAGCACTGTTTAATTCGGAAGAACCATTGACCGCTATCGCTTTTATATTGTATCACATCAGTTCTGTTTTCAAAGTGCTACAGCGGACGATCTGCTAGAATAGTCATGTTAACAATGTGCTGTAGCAGATAATTTGCAGCTGGTAGATGACAGATATAACGATCCAAAGAAAACAGTGGCAGGGATGAAATGAACACCAGCGCTTAGATAACCCTTCATTCATACCATTTAAGACTTCCGGGAACGCTTTCATTTGGGAAAGTAAGTGGAGTGTATAGGTAGTAGATAGGAGACTTGAGTTAAAAAAAATTCACAAATGATAACCCAATTTGCCTTTGATTATAAGTTATTCCAAAGTTACTGGGACTGATCCCCTCCTTATCGAACTGTTTAAAGGAGGGAGATATGGTATTGTATCAAGGATACACCAATTCATGAAAAAAATGGTCGAGCAAAAGCATGGGTGTTGAATGGTACCTCAGCATGTCAGTCAGATTCTGGAGAAAGGAGACTTTCAAAACTTCGCCAACTTCAAGCTCTTAAAACCTTTTTTTACCTGATATGTACGGCTATAGGGCAGAAAAGTCCGCTTTCGACCAAATTTTCATATTACGACATATCTTGAAGAAGACGCGTAAATCGCAAATCCACACGCAACACCGTGTTATCGATTTTTAGGACGAATATCAATTTATAGAATCGATCTACATATTGTACAATTCCGGTATCCCTGCCAAACTCACCTGTTTGTACAGGATAGCGATGAAGAATGGACGCTACTCCATGAAGATCGGTTCAATATTGTAAAAATATTGCCTCATGTATTGCCTGTAACATAGTTTTTGCAAAACAAAGTATTGCGGCAGAATCAAAGATGTTTCGTTCAGAACGACACTTTGACAGTTGTAACTTAGAGGTAGTTAGGGCCTAGGTAGACGATAT
Organism: Volucella zonaria; assembly: GCA_963966105.1. NCBI lineage: Eukaryota > Metazoa > Arthropoda > Insecta > Diptera > Syrphidae > Volucella > Volucella zonaria. The sequence goes on from OZ014534.1 coordinate 67,778,184, forward strand.
TAATAATTCCACCGCCAAGATCAAATAAAGAATAACTCTTGCCAATCGCTGTTCCTTTGCGCTGCCAAAGTTCGTCTATCGAACAAAAAGGCGACTTTACACGAGTATAAAACTTCCAGTCCTGCTGTATTGCGTAGAAGCATGGACACCTTCGGAAAGGATGAGTCCGCCCTGGGTTGTGATTCTTTGTCTTCATAGATACTAAAGGGAGAGGGAGATACAACGGTGATTTGAACTGGTTATGCGGGAACATCGACCTAGTCAGAAGAGCCTGAATACACCAATTACGAGAGGTGGGACTTATATAAAATCCTCGAATTCAGCTTGAAGGGACCGTGCAATGGAGCTTGACTTAGATGATGCTGGCAAGTCGAAAGGGATGTTAATCAACTAGGCTTTTGGTCGTATGAAACGAGCTTGTCCATCTCTAATTAATTAATTTTCTAATTATACAAAATAAGTTCTATGGCGTTCTGTAAAGAGAAAGACTTATAACTTGTTCAATTGATCCCAAATGTCTATGCGTAACTAAGCTGTTGTGATCAGGGCTTGACTGCAGTCAAAGATAGAGCATCGAAATGGCTTTCCAGTACGTACCCTTAGGATGTTTGCACGCAGCGCAGGCGAAAGGAAGTTAGGGAGGGAAAAAAGAGAGATACCGATGTGCGTTGGTTTTAAATGTTTGCAAGTTATAATGACTAGGAAATAAAGAGCTCGGTAGGGCATTCCATAAGCCAGTTGTACGACTTTGGAAAGAATCATGATATTTCAAAGTACGTCCGAAGGTGGACTTGAACGTGTACAGAAGAGCATTCACAGCGAGACGGGTGTTACGGCAAAAAGTTTGAAGGGGCGGGATGCTACTGACAATTTTTTTGGGGCACTGGTGGTGAAAATAGCGATATTTCAGAGTTAGACAGGTGACGTTACGTCGGTGTTCGAGGGTGACGAATGACTGTGTAATATCGACATCACCTATGAGTTTTATCGCACGGTTTTGAATCCTATCTAGCAGGTGCAGAGAGGTTGTGGGAATGCCTTATATATTGAGGCCAGAACAGAAGACGAAAAGTATTTCTTACATCGTTTGAGGAGACCCAGACATTTCGCACCATTTTTTGAGACATGAGATATGTGGTCATATCAACGTAGGTTGTCATTGACATACGAGTACATACCGAGAATGGAAAGCTTTTCGGTTTCAACGATGCAAGTGCCATTCATGAATACTGACTGGGCGTTTAGATTTCGCTTTAACGACAATAGACAGCATTGTGTTTTAGAAGAATTAAATTCCATTCTGCTGATTGTTCCTCAATTGGTAATGTTGTTTACATCGGAACTTAATGAGCTGGGCATACGCTGCCGTTCCCGTTCTATATCCGAAGAACAGGGACGTGAGTCAGGGAACGAATATGAGAAGCAGAGTGTAGTGTCATCAGGAATATATTCATCGATGAAGAAAGTCGTCGATCGCAAAAGCACGCAAACTCTGTCAGATGCCTTAGAAATGTTAAGTGCAACTATCTTACTTTCACCAGATTGATGCACACTTTGGTTCTACTTTTCGGTGAGACACGCCATCAGTGGACCTGTTGCTACGAATACCGTACTACTGGTCACTGAGAAGTTTCCGTGTTTCAAGATATTTCATGAGCTGGCGGTTCAGCAGCGTTTCCATGAACTTGAAAAGAAGGGACGTAAGTTCCATGGATCTGTAGGAGGAGGGAGAAGAAAATTCGCCTTTTTTTGGGACGGGCTGGACAAATGCTGTTTTCCATATGCTCGGAAAGAGTCCTAAAGAGTAGAATTGATAGAAAAACTTACGCAATGGTTTTGCCAGCGTGGAAGAACACCTCTTCAGAAGACGGGAGATATACCATCTGGACCAGCGGATTTGTGTATGTTAAGATCTTTAAGTACTCTTGCTACTACACGAGTGTGAAAGTGGATTCGTCCCATTGAAGATTCAACACACTCAAGTGTAGGAGGGGACAAGGCACAATCTGGAAGTGTTGAGCTGGCTGCAAAGTATGCGGCAAGCAGATTCGCCCTGTCCAAAGAGCTGGAATGTCATTGTAACTGAGCGTTGGGTTGGAGGAGACAGAAATTTTAATGTTTTTGACGAACGACCAACAACTTTCACTACCTTTGGGACGTTGCAGTATTTGGAATTTCACACGCTTGAGAAAGACGTTGCAGTCATTTCGGCCTAGTTTGAATTTTTTTCGGTTTTCTTCTGTCGATGAGGGATAAAGGATCTCCTCCCAAAGGGAATAGTATCAGTGATCATATCAGCAGCAGCATTCATGTCGTTATCGAGGAAACATAACGGCCAGTTAAAATTCCTTAAGAAGATGTTAAGTGCGCTCCAATTGGGTTTCTCGTACTGCCATACGGAATCTTTTCTCTAATTGTGTGGTTGGTGTATGAGAAACTAGCTGATATAATAGTATGGTCAGAGGAGCCTAGAGGAGAGAGAACATCAACGGTCTACTTATCAGGGTGAGAAGTTAAAACCGAGTCCAGGGTATTGGTGGTATGAGTATCAACGTCTGGTATTCGCGTGGGCTGCTTTAGGATGTTTACCGCAGCAAAAATCTCAACACACCATCCTTCGCGTGTTGTCTGTCCAAAATGCCGAAGCCACCCAGAATTGTGTATATAGAAATCGCCCGTAATAACTATTTTAGTATGTGGATACAGGGATACAATTCTTTGAATGGAGTCAGACAACGCATCGAACTCGTTAAAGGTCGAATTGCTGTCCACTTCTGTAAATAAAGCAATAGCGGATAATTTACTCACGGAGATGGAATTTTAACCACATGAAGTTGAATTCCGGATTGGAACAGGGTTTACATTGTGGTGGAGTTTGGCAAGCTACATCACTACGCATGTAAATGGTGAGACCGCGGTGGGAAAAGAATAATAGCACTACTTATGTAGTTCGTAGCGAGGCAGCTTCAGATCAGAGTGGTCTAAGAGGTGTGGTGAGGATCTACCTGTGTTTCTCTAAGTGCCAAAACAGCTGCTCTGTATTTACAGACGTGGACGTATGCAGAAAAGTGATTACTTTTTAGCCCGCTATGTCTACTCTAAATTCGCTAGCCATTATTAAAAACAAACACAAAAAATGGATGAAGGCGATAGAATAGATATTGATAACCATCTAAAGAATGTAGAAATTAATAACCATAACTCTATTACTAATTTGCATTAGCAAACTATAATAAGCGATAATTTAATCAGCTTAAAGATAGAGAAATAATTTTGCAATAGTTAAATGGTATATCTAGCAGAACCATTGAACAAAATTTTTTTTTCCAATAAATATTTTAAAGAACAGCTAATATGTTAAAAGAAAAAATAGAGAATACATCTACAAGATAACTTAGCTTCAGCGAGGCATGAAACATTGCACCCAAATATTTTAACTGATGAAGAAATACAAAATTTAAATTTAAATAAGATGGAACTAAAAATAGCATAAACTAGGCATAATTAATTTTTGTAATAAAAATACCCAAAGAATTTGAAAGAATTCCTTTCAAAATATTGACATTTAGAAATACCAAATTAAGACCAAAAAGAAATTGATTATCATAAAGAGACTGTACTGGAAGAAGGCAATGTTAGTTATGAATATGAAGAATTGAAATCACTAAATGAAATAAGTATTTATAAGCAAACATTGTATTTTTAAAGAAAATTATAAATTAATTACAAACAATCAAACTGAAATCATTTTGGAAGAAACCGTCATAATTATGAATGCAATATATATAATATATTTTAATAATTGTATAACAGAAATTTTAAACCATTATTTGTCAAACATCAAGGAAATCTTCCAAGATCGCTTTCACCATCCAATAAGAACGTTATGAATTTTACTTTATGAATACAATAGTTGATATTGTATTAGAAAGTGAAAATAACTTTAACAAGCAATAGGTTGCAGCATCATAAAAATGGAAGCGACTAGTGATCCCTCAATCAACCCCAGTAAGTCTATACTTGTTCCCTTCACTCGTAAAAAAATCTGAGTTTTGACCAGATCTGACTTAACGACACAGAAATTTTGTACTCCAATGAAGTAAATATCTACGAGCGCGCGCTCAAGGGGTTTTTGTACCCATAAAATGTACGTGCACAGTGCGGGCAAAGGAAATTTAGGGAGGAAGAAAGGATAGGTGCCGATGTACATTGTTTTTAAATGTTTGTATGTTATAACGATCAGGAAACACAGGGATCGGCAGGGCATTCCATAAGCGAGTTGTACGGCTTAGGAAAGAATCACGATATCTTAGAGTACGTCCGAAAATGGGCTTGAGGGCATACTGATGAGCATTCATAGCGGGACGGGTGTTACGGTTGAAAGTTTGAATGGGCGGAATGCTATTGGCGATTTCAATGGAGTACTGGTGTTTGAAATAGCGATAAAACAAAGTGAGACAGGAGACATTACGTCGGTGTTCAAGGGTGTCAATTGATTGACTGATATTAGTATCAGCTATGCGTTCTATCGCACGGTTTTGAATCCCATCTAGCAGGTGTAGATTTGTTTTGAGCGCACCCGTCCAGATATGGGCATCCAATTTTGGGCGGATGAATGCCTTATATATTGTGGCCAGATCAGAAGGGGTAAAATATTTCTTACATCGCTTGAGGAAACCTAGACATTTGGCATCATTTTTGACGACATCGAATGTGTGGTCATTCCAACATAAGTTGTCACCGGCACACATACCGAGAATGGAAAGTTACCAAAGCCGTGTGGGCTTGCCGTCGTATGTACGATAAGACCTGGGGATTAACCCCAAAGGTCACCTATTGGATATACATATGCAATGATGATACGACCCATCTTCACCTACTCAACAGTAGTGTGGTGGAACAAAACAAATATAAATCTGTTATGCAAAAGCTGCAGCGGCTACAAAAACTTGCATTCATAAGCCTTCATTGGTTTAATGCCAGTCCATCTCCTCATAAAAAATATGGCAATTCGCAGCATGGTCAGACTACTGCAAACAGGAGAAATTAATCACTAAGATCACATGGATCTCTCTGAAATCCCATACTTGACATGATCTACGCGGTAAATGCCCGCCTATCCTCTGTGCTTCGGGAGAAGGTACAATAATATAGTGATCTCAAGCCGAGAAGCATGGACTACAAAACCCTAAGATCATGCCTTGATTGTATTAAATGGCATACGGATGGATCAAAAATGGATACCCAGAATATCGTGACAAATGGAAATATTTCTAGCGGAAATACATGCCATTCAGGTGTGCGTAAATCTCTTCGATAAGCGAATGAAGGGTGTCCCTATCTATATGCTCACGGACAACCAAGCAGCCATTAAAACATTAGGCTCTAACCTCATTGAGTCCAAAACAGTCTGGCACTGCTTCAATACACTACAAAACCTCTCCTATAAGAACAAGGTAAAACTTTGGGAGGTATTGTCAGAAATGAAATAGCCCACCGGTTGGTTAGAAACGGTTCGTCTAATTCTTTCATAGACCCTGAACAGTCCCTGAGCAAACATCCCAGGGCCTCGCCAGGCTAAAGAAGCCATCAAACCCCTTCACAATAAATCTAAAAAAATCTCTACAATTCAAAACGGATGATATCAGAAAACTGATTAGATTTCTAACCGGGCACTGCTACCTTCGATATCGCCTACACAACATATGTCTTACTCAGGAAACTGAATGTCGTTTGTGCATGGAAAACGATGAAACTGCGGAACACATTTTATGTAAATCCGTGGTTCTAAGCCACTTAGACGATACTTCCTTAGAGAAAATTTAATTCCTATGGAAAATCTCAAAATTTCCCCCAGAGAGGTTTTCAATTTCTTCAAAAGGCTTGAGCTTCTTTTGGCTTTTTAACGATGATTTTGTGGCACAAAAGATGTTTTAGGTCGCAGTGCCCTCGCAATTGGCGGATCAAATCATAAAAATGTGTCATATGGGCTAAATCTTTGCTTTATCATAATCTTGACCGCTTTAGCAACAGTAGTTCTAATTTATTCTGAAAGATAAAGTCTTAGTGTTAAATGTTAAATGTAATGTTAAAAATAAAATTCAGAATTTCATTCAGAATGCATTTCAAAAATGTTCCCAAGTTTTTACTGCTGACCACTGAATACATATTTTGCAGGTGCGCACCTGTGGGAATGCAGAAAAAGCTTAGTAAGCTAAATTTAACTTATAAATAAGAGCAATGGCGATTTTGTAGTTTTGTATTGTTCATTTTAACGTTTAAGATAGTTGTATTTTTGATTATTACAATTCATAGATTGTAGGACTTAAAAGTGTATAAGAATTGCATCTAGAGTTTTCAAAAACTAAGACCTATTATGCCGACACAATATTTGGGGCTAGACAACTTATGTACGAGGATATCCTTGACTCTGTATGGAATCAAGAAATAGAAAATATTTTCTGGGTAAGCGTGATCATAGCAGACCGAGCCAAACGATTTCTTTCTGAAGCAAAAGAGGCTTAACATTAGAATGTTATGAGAAGAGTTTGATTACACTACGAACAGATCTACATAAAAGATCAATCGGGCTTGTAGGGATACCCATCAATAATAGCTTAATGATGATAGAAGTAAATAAACTTAAAATAATCTCCCATGAAAGAAGGCTGGCAGTGTCTGGTATTCCAGAAAAGAAAAAGCCACAAATATGTTTCCTTTCTGAAACCACATTAAACAGCAGACATAATCCACAATTTGAAGGCTATAACTTCATATCAGAAAACTCTGGTAGGGGTACAGCAATTATATTGGATCAACGGTATAAATATGACGCGATTCCTTTCCAAAGTAATTTGTTTTCAGTCCTGGTATACTTAACCTCACAAGACGCTGCCAATTTATCTTATCGTCTAGTCTTAGGAAGTATACCATATATCTATATTCCTTTTAATGCTAGTCAACTTTTACAAAATGAGCTTGAAAGCCTTTATAATTTAATTAATACATATGAAACAGCGATTATCGGAGGAGACTTCAACTCACGACACACATCATGGGGGGATAGCACTTTGAATAGAAACGGAAACCTTTTTTTTAACATTTTTTTTTATAGCGCACCATTCATGGATTTGGATTTCCACATTTCTAAGATCTTCTTCAGTCCTTGACTTTTTTCTTATCTCTGCTACTCTGAATTCTGCAAGAAATGGCTATTTGTACCACATTGCCTACAATTTCGAATCATTTTGGAATAGAATTGGAGGTCCAACTCACAAAGTTTTTCCCGCTCATGTTACCACCCCCATATCACATATGGTAAGTTTCAAAAAGATCGATTGGGGAAATCTTTAGATCAAGTCTTCAAACCGTCTTTCGCAGCTCTATATCCCAACCAACAGAAATTTGTCGAATCTTGAAATAGATGCAATAATTACCCAAATGAATGAGCAAATAAACCTCTGTATAGTGGCAAACTCCGAAGTCCATAACACTAAAAAGCTAAGATACAATAACATCTCCGATCTCACAAAAAAATTAATTAAACTCAAAAACACCTGGCTTAGACAACTGAAGAGAATACTTCATCGCCATCTGAATAGAATCAATCAAGAATACCATGAACTTTATTCCAAAATCCAGTAAAAGAACGAGTAAGGTTTGATTTAAATAATTGCTTCAAGTCAAAACTTACGGAAATTCGTCCATCCACGCAAGCTTTTAAAATAATTGATAGGATCACAGGAGGAAAGTACTTTGGAACATACTTTTTTATAACGGTCAACAGTTAGCAGATATACAAACCAAGTTAAATGCGTTCAAAGAATTCTATTCACAAATATATATTGAAAATAAGCCTACGCTTGATCCAATTTAGAAGGTGAAATATCATCAACAGTAAGCCAGTTCTGCCAAACTCACCTGAACCGTTAGTATACATCATTTTCCTTCGAAAATGATGCTCATGATTCCAAGTTAATCAGTTTAGACTTGCTTTAAGTAAACAATAAAAAATCTGAAATAGATAAAATTTCTAACTTTATCCTGCGAAAATGTCCTTATTCGCTCGACCTTTTTCTCTCACTTTTATTTAACCACTGTGTAGATAATGGTTTCTTTTCAGATACGTGGAAAATGGCCAAGCTTTTACCAATAACAAAAAAAAAATCCGCTAAAGAAGTCAACGATTTTCGGCCTATTTCATTGCTATCAAACGTGGAAAACTTTTCGAAAGAGTACTGGCCGACGGATTAAATAGGTTTTGTGATGCCTCAAATGTAATCCCAAACAACCAATTCGGTTTTAAAAAAAGTCACTCAACCGAACATGCATCCATTACCTTGCACAACGAAATTGTTCAAAACCTAAGGAACAAAAAATGCGCAGTGAGTTTGGATCTTGATTTTGAAAAAGCTTTTGACTCGGTTTGGCACAAGGGACTGTTATTCAAAATCATTAGGCTAGGGTGTCCGACGTGGACAACACGATTAATTTACAGTTTCCCTCAAAACCACTTCTTTCGTCATCGGCACAGAGCAATTGGATTACTTTAATGTGCGTTCAGGTGAACCACATGGGTCTGTCCATGGGCCATATCTTTTTAATATACCACCTTGATCAAAAAGTTCCCGACCACACCCACCGCGTGGCACTCCCATTGTTCCGATTTGAGTTCTGTTTTTTTTTTGTTAAGTTGGTAAATCTGCTGTTGATATTCCCTCTAAATCTTAGCGTCATAGCTTGACATTTGCAAAAGTTACGTAGCCAAGAGTACATCTATCTCTGTGTGTGTTGGCGATTTTTTACAATTTTAGAAATGGATTTAAATTTGCAACAACGAACTTGTACTACTCGTAAATTTTGCGTAAAAAACGGATTTAATAGTGCGCGAACATTGGAAATGTTGGAAAAGTGTTTCGGCAACGATTCTCTAAAGAAAACGGTCGTTTACCAGTGGCACGAGCGCGGCAGTTCAAAAGTGGTAGTGAGTCAATCGAAGATGATGAACGCAGTGGCAGACCATCGACATCGAAAACCGACGAAAACATTGATCAAGTACTCGTAAAAGAAATGTTGGTCAATAACCGCAAATTAACCATCAGAGAGATAGCGGAGGACTTGAACATTGCCTATGGATCCGTCCAAGATATTTTGGTTAATGATTTAAGTTTCCGTCGTGTAGCAGCAAAGTTGATGCCAAAAGACGTCAATTTCATGCAAAAAAGAAACCGTGTTGACGTCGCAAAAGAGATGATTGATTTGCGAGGCTGAATCCGATCCCATATTCATCAAAAGGATCATTACTGGATACGAGACGTGGCTGTGGGCTTATGAGTACGATACGCGATCCAGACATCAGGCAAGTGAATGGCGTTCACCAAATGAGCCGAGACCAAAAAAACCACGTCGTTTTCAGTCAAAAAAAAAGGCAATGCTCACGGTTTTCATGGATTACAACGGTGTAGTGCATCATGAATTTTTGCCAGAAGGACAGACAGTAAATAAAGAGTATTATGGGCAAAAAACTCGTGGATTTTGCATCATGATAACGCACCGTAGCACAGTGCCATCATTATTCGTAATTTTTCGACAAAAAATCCAACAAATACCATCCAACACCCACCGGCTCCCTGTGACTTCTTTCTGTTCAATCGAGTTAAAAAACCACTAGGGGGAACGCGTTTCAGCAGCCGAGAGGAAGTAATGGAAAAATCGCAGGAAGCACTGACGGACATACCGAAAACCAAATATAAAAAATGTTTCGAGGATTGGATGAAGCGCTGGCATAAGTGTGTTGCAGTCGATGGGGGTTACTTTAAAGGGGACAATATAGATTTAGGTAAATAAACTTGTATTTTTAATTTTCTGAATATATTCCGGGAACTTTTTGAGTTGAGGTAGTATTCCTCAACGACTTTCCTTTTAAGCACCCAATCATAGAAGGTCCTGGCGCTGTTCTCTACACCGACGACACCACAATATTGGCCAGTGGAATAAGATCAATCGATGCGCTAAAAAGATTAAGGATAAAATAAATATCTTACAGAATTATCTAGAGAAGCGGGAGGACTAAAGATAAATACCCATAAAAGCGGTTTACCATGTTTTAGAAATGCTACTGGAAAGATTCACTACCTTGCAGTCAAAAAAAAGAATCTTTTAGAACTTCAAATTTATGGAAGTCCCATTCCACTACGAGTTGAAACTAAATATCTAGGTATTCAGTTTCAAAATAGATTTTTGTTTAAAAAACGGTAACAGGTGTTCTAAAACCTCTGCTAAATTCAAAACAACTCTCGCAAAACACGAAGATTTTGATATATAAAATGCTCATTAGGCCAATTCTGACCTACGGTTTTGCATCTTGGTTTACAATTTCACCTACAGTTGCCAAGGAAATGGAGAGTTTTAAAAGGAAAATATTACACTTTTGCTGTGGTAAATTTAGAAAACCGGATTAGAGAACCACCTAATAAAACGCTCTACAAGACAACGAAAATGACCCCACTTATGATTTATCGAGCAGAACTTCTATTCGCATCGAATTGCATCGAATAAAAGAGCATCCCAACCCACTTGTTAGACTCCAATATAAACAGCTGCGTGAATCAGCTGTTAAGATGTGATGCAAGTGGAGGCTTGGTCATTCCATTTTACGAGAAAGCATCTCCATGTAATCTAAACCACTCGGTGTTTCATGGACTCCGGTCTCTGATATTGAACAGTATCCAATCTCTTTCGTTTGTAAACTAACTTTATAGATCATTAATGAGATTGGAATCTGTAAAACCCAGTATTTCGTATTTTTACTTTAAGTTGTTTAAGTTAGTATAGTTATGCCAAAAAGAACAGCACTGAGAATATATGTCGGGAGCAAGCATATACTAATAAATATCGAAATTAAGTGTACATTCTGATTGCTCATGTAAGAGTAAAAGATACATTTTGTTCAGTTTTAAATAGCCAGACATACTAACTAAAGTCGGCTACATTTATCTACTTTGTGAATGCAAAACCTAACTGATCGAAATTTTGTTATGTCTCAACAAACTTAAATTGTAAAATTGTAATTGTACATTGTAGGTATAACCATGCGGGGTACGAGCGTTGTCTGAAAAGTTTCTCTCTCATCTCTCTAACCCGTCCAAATAGTACTTGGCGTTTTTCTCTGCAAAATAATTGTTCACGAAGGTGATTGCTTCCTCATTTGACAAAATTCTCTGTCCTCCGAGCGCAGTTTTTAGATGAGGGAACAAAAAGAAGTCGCTTCGGGCTAGATCTGGTGAATAAGGCGGATGGTCAAGCAGTTCAAACCGTAATTCATGGATTTTCGCCATGGCAACCGCTGAGGTTGTGAGACGGCGCCTTGTCTTGGTGAAACAGGATTTTCTCTTTCTGCAAATGTGGACGTTTTTCCGCAATTTCTGCCTTTAGCTTGACAAGTAATGCTCCGGTAATGGTTTTTCCTTTTTGAAGATAATCGATTAAGATAACTCCTTTACTATCCCAAAAAACAGTCGCCATCATTTTCCCAGCCGAAAAAACAGTTTTTGCTTTTTTTTGGAGCCGGCTCGCCCTTTGCAGTCCACTGTTTTGACTGAATTTTTGTTTCGAGCGTATAATGGTGTATCCAAGTTTCATCTACAGTAATTAATCGGCGCCAAAACTCAGATTTATTGCGCCTAAACTGCACCAACAGAGCGTTGGAAATGTTCATTCGAACACGTTTTTGGTCTAACGTAAGCAAACGCGGCAACCAACGCGCGGACAGCTTTCCCGTGCCTAAATCACGTTCTCTGGACATTTTCACAACCTCTACTAACTCTCTCACTTTAATTCGGCGGTCGTCTAACACCATTTGGTGAACTTTAGCAATGTTATCGTCAGTGGTTGCAGTTTTTGGAAGTCCCGAACGTTCATCATCTCCCAAGCTCTTACGGCCACGTCTAAATTCAGCTGCCCAAAATTTCAATGTGGTAAATGATGGTGCAGAGTCCCCATACACAGAGTCCAACTCATTTTTGATTTGCGTAGGCGTATTGCCTTTCAAAAACAAGAATTTAATAACAGCTCGACACTCAATTTTTTTCCATTTTCACAAAAAACTCTCACATCGACTCACTCAAACGGCTGTCAAAATGACTGAAACTTCGGTAAGTAACTGTCAAAAGATGCACAACTAGCATTCACTAGCTTTTATTGACGAGTGTCGCTATCTTTACTTTTCAGACAACCCTCGTATGTATGATACTTATTCAAGGGGCAGTGCTTTCATAGAAGTTCTGTAGGCGGCCTGAGGTTACTCATTTTCAAGCCCCCTAGGAGTTTTGATTTGCAGCATTCAGACGCAGGCCTGATAAATAAATGTTTCCCAAAATTTACGACTGGCTTGTTACAAATACGATACCATATTATCGTTTTGACAGATATTTCCCTCCAAGTCTGTTAGAGGGGCTAGGCAGTCTGTGGATTATAACATTCAAAACCATTCTATATGAGAATCTAGGTGTGTCTCGAATCGAAACTTGCAATTGTGATATTTCTCTTAGTTGAAACATGGTGCGGTATTCCATTGGAAGCAAATGTAGACCATACATAAGCATTGGCTTACTGCCTTAGTGTAAAGATAGTGCGTCATCTCAAGACAGGCTCCTTATCTAGCAAATGATTGTTTACAAGAATAAAATGCAGCATCCGCTTCATTTTCCAATCCAACGGCCTGTTGAAGATCAGAACTCAATATTAGGTGTGGTCAAATAATCTGGTTGGATGCAAAAGGGTCCATAAAATGTATTACCAACTTTACATTGTCAGTACTGATGACAGCTACAACAGCTGATTTGTATTTCTACATACATATATTGAGAAACTATCCAGTTGTGCGAGTTAAAGCGAAATATCCGAAATTTGGCAGTAAAAACGCAGCCAGGCATTGTTCGTGAGCTGTAGAACTTGCGTGTGAATAAAATGGTTTTGTATTGGACTACTAAGCGTTACAGCGATACTGGTACCAAAAGGCTAAACGCTTCGAGGTGATCCTGGAAAAATATCATCGTCATCAGAAATGGTCCGAATGGTAAAATTTCGAATTCAAGAAATCTAAAGATCTGAGCATATCCAACCCAGGCATACGGCGCGTACTGAAAAACCAACTTAAATTGAAAGTCTACAAGATACAAAAACACGGGATCTAATACCGGCATAAACGGCATTTCGTCTTCAAAGATCTAAAGCACCGAAAGCTTTCTGTTGAAAAAATTGTCCGTGTTAAGCAATATGATCATGGCTGCAGAATAATTCTAAAGATAATTTACGAAACCGACTTCACGTTCGTAAGTCAGTGCCGGCGTCTGTTATGGTTTGGGCTGCTGATACGGCAAAAGGACGCTTTTCGCTTGTTTTTATAAAACGGGGCGGTAATGCTAATCAGGAAGTGTACCGACAAAAGGTCCCAAAAGATACTTTGATCCCTTGTGCACGCAAATATGTAATTCGATATCAACCGTTGGACATTCCAATAGTACTCAGTACCATCTCATAAGGCCCATCTAACTCAACAATGTTTACATGATCATGTTCCGCAGTTTATTTCTTCGCAGCGGAGGCCTTCATAACTACCAGACTTGAATCCGTTTGACTTTATCATATTACCCATTTTGAAGGTTAAGTTGTCAACAAAAAAATGTGGAAACATTGAAAGAAGCGCTTAGTCGCATGCCTTCTAGAGGGAGTTACATCAAACAGTGACATGGTTTTCATAGAATTAAATGCATTTTTTATCATATCATACAACGTCCTCAAATATGAAGCGAAAAACTTTAAAAAAACGACTAAAGAAACCACGATATTTCGTTAATCCTATATTTTCTTCTCTCTGCTGAATCACTACACCTGCTTTCGGTGGATTTATTCTGTTTATTTATTTTAGCAAGAGCCGTTTCCATCCAGTTTTCGATTGTTGGAAGATATCTTCCATTGACATGTAACATAAGTTATCACTCAATATCTTTGTTCTTCTTGCGAGAATTGTGGCCACATCCGTGCCACGTTTGGCAGTCCTTAGGTGGACGAATTTTCAGCTGGCGTGTGAAATGAGATCGTCGAGCCAAATCAACGCGAAGAAAGATATATTACATAAACCACAATGCGAACCACGTTCTAGGCAACTGAACTGATTGCAGTAGCGTATTTGCAAGCGAAAATCGGATACAGAGTTGGTATCTTATTACTGGCTGGACGCAAACTAATTTCGAAAATCGCAACAAACCCGCATGATAAGAATGTCAATTGCAAGACAGTTTGTCAGTACCCTGTCAATGCCTTGTTTCACAGATTCAAATCCCCCAATCCTATCAATCCAATCAATCTTATGCAGAATCTCCGGTATCTGTTCAGCTAAGCGGAAAATAGCAATTAAAGTCCGTAAAATCCATCGTAAAACCACTTTGACCATCGAACAAGAAGAACAATGTGCTAAAGAACGAACTGGCATCTATTCATAATCTAATGATTCCATCAAAGTGGGTGGTTAGATTACCCCATAGATACACACATGAGATATGTATTTCTGACCGAACGTATCTGCGAATCATTTGACGCTTGGTTCAACTTCTAGAATTAAAATTATAATCTCTCATGCGTTCACGAAAATTGCACAACAATTTCTTTCCGACCAGAGTTACTCGTAGTTGGCTGCTCCTACACGTAAGTGCCCTACTAACCAGGTATCTGCCTTCCAACCTCCCACCTGATGAAAAGATTGCGAACAACCTCCACCGCAGCTTTGCAGTCCAAGTGTGAATATTGCAATCCGACTATGGATACATGCCATATACTCGTACTCATATGCCGAATTGAAAAAAAAAATCGTACTCGTACTCGTACTCGTTCTTGTATCTTTTC